>JAOXJM010000002.1:9127294-9140844 GCA_026413425.1 Tringa solitaria | reverse complement strand
TGGACTCGATGATCCCAAGGGTCTTTTCCAACCTGAATGATTCTATGATTCTGTAGGAGATCTGTCCCACCTCCCTTTCATATACAATTATTGTTTCTATACTGTCTCTAACCACCCAGAAATGCCATACCTACAAGCTAGCATTAAGGCAGCATCAGCAAAGTGCTAATAGTCAAACAACAAGAAGGAGAAAGGAAATCTGATATTAGGAATCTTAAGCCAGGTACAGAGCACAAAGAAAGGCCACCATTAGACATCATACAAATTTCTGTTTTGCCTACATCATGATTACTGCTTGTGGTGCTGCCTTCCTCCCTCCTTTCCATCCACCCATACAGGGTGTAGAAAAAAGAAGGTGGTATACTAAGGATGACTGGGTATCAACCAGCTTCTCCCTTAAGGACTAAGTAAACAAGACCACTCCAAAGTGTAATATGGCTAAGTAAGGTTTTGTAGGGGATGATAAAATCTGGGCGACAGTGAGGGTGTGTGTCAAGAATAGTGACAGTTATCTCCAATACAATGATTAGGAACAATCTAAGGAAATATATATAATAAGCAGATGGCTGTTAGTTTCAAAACTAACATAAGGAAGTATTGCTTCTCTTAGTATGAATTTACCTTAGAAAAAGCTTTACTTTAGGCTGCAGAGAATGAAAAGCAAACAAGATACAGCCATGGAGGAAAAATATCCAGTGAGAACAAAGAAATTAAAAGATGGTACATGTCACTCAGAAACTAGCTGCTACAGAACTTCTTGATGGGTGGCAGAGGCTATCACTCTGCACTTGCCTTGTTCCTGAGTTCATACCCAGGTGTCTACTGGAAAGATGATACAGGGTACGTTGAGCTAATGCAGCCTGGTCAGTCTCACGTTCTCCTTCAGGCCCTTGCTGTGGCATAAGCAGCAAATGAAACAGCTTAGAAATATTAAGGTTGCTAAAACTATTAACATCTGCTTGGATAGAATCAGTGCTTAATGATAGAATATTTGAGAAGATATACATGATGTCTGTGTGGTTAAAAGCACAAGGTGGACCTCTTAGAAGACACATTTTATAATGTATTCATGCTATTTAACACCGAAAACTGAATTTTGACCTTAGTTATCTAGTATATATTCTTTGTCAGCCCACTTGCAAATTAACTAGTGACTAATTATTTAGGCTTTTATGAATAATTTAAATAACTATTAGAATCTCTGCAGTTACTTTAAAGAAAATGAGACTGTCTCCTACTCTTCATATTTATAAAATAATTTAAAAAATATTTACACTTAATTTACATGCTCTCAAAAGTTTTTCAGTCCCCACAAAAACAAAAGAAAAAAACCAAAAAACCATACAGCTGGAATTTTAACATCTGCCTTTTAAGAAGACCCAAAAATTTTTTGTGCTAATTAACACCTAAACAAAACGCTTGCAACAATGGTGAATCAGACATTCCTAGGCTTTTCTGTTCAGCACACTGATGGGAGCAAACTAATATTTTATTTTATTACCTCTTAATTTCAAATTAAGGTTTTTGAGTACAAGGTAGTCTTAGTGTCTTAGGAGTTTGAAATGAACCACACAATGAAACCTACAATTAGAATAACAGATAGATGCATAAAATCCTTGCCTAGATCCATAAAAATCAAATAAAGATCACAATACTAATTTAACTTCTTCCCCTAGTGACTTTCCTTCATTATCTTATTAAACAGAAAAAAATACAGACTGAGAATCCTCAGGCAACCTGGAAAAATTATTGATTTTTTGTGATAACTGAAATAGCTGGCTATTTTTCTCCCTGATTGAAGTTCGACTCCTTTTTCACCAAGAAGGGTGATGGTCCTACGAGCAGGACTGACTCTTCATCTCAAGGGCTTGGGGAAAGTCTGCAGCAGGTGCTCAAGAACCCCATCTCCTGCACCTGGTGAATCTGTTGTAGTTTCATAAAAGCAGTTCTGGGGCATTTCTCCCTGTGCTCATGGTGCTAGCAGCTAGGTCATTCATCATGGACTCATCCATATGGTGGGAAGAGCTATGGGCCTTAAAAGAGGGTTAATACCCCATTTTGTGCATGTTTGTGCTCATTAGGTGCTCATGTGTGGCTGAAGGAGGACTACCTGGGCTCTCAGAGGCTTTAGCTGGCTCCAGAAATTCAGCTGCCTGGTCACAATACTGCAAACAAGTCTCCATGGAAGTGCCTTGCCCGTGCAGTACCGGGGTGCTGAACTGGCCCTTGCAGTGCTGGTGATAATGCTAAGGAAAACAGTGAAGAGTTGAGATTCCCCCCAGTACTAGCATCCAACTCCAGTTTTGTCACTACCAATCATGATACATTAACAACTAAGCCAGGATGTCAGTCATTTAGCAAGCTTAAATATTTAATTTAGGAACAATAGCAGGTCATTTAAATAATTCAATTCAAAGGAAAACTCAGACGACTCACAACACCATAACGGTTTCATTTTGTTTGACATCAATGTGTACATCAACTACAAAACTAATTCTAAAAGTACAGGAAATGAGCGAGTGGAAATGCCATCAGTACATTGGCCTGATGCCCTGCTGCGGCCAGCCCTAGGCAGAGGTAAACTGTGTAGGTGCCTACTTCTCCCCACACCTATGCACACACAAAACCACCCAGACCAAAGAACTGTGTGGTGCTGTATCCATTATCTTGGCCAGAGTTCAAGAGAAAAGAGAAAAAGGGAAGAAAAGGGGGTTGTTGCTGTCTGCCTGGTCTTGGAGGACCATCCTTTGTCTTGGCCCTGGGATAGCTCAGCTGGCTGGAGCAGTGAATGCAACATCTTTTGCTATAAGTCACCATCAGACTGTACATAAAGGCAAAGGTAGTACAGCCTCAGGCTCTGCCAGCTGAAGTGGGCATGACACTGCTGCCCGTGTGGCTCCTCATGATGCAGTGCCAACAGGGAGGATGGCTGCTCTGTCAACGGCCTCTTGGCAAACGGCATCCAAGAAAACATGATGAGGAGCAAAAGGTTGCCAGGTCCTTTGTGCGTGCCAGCTGTCAAAAGATCTTTTCTTTACTTTTAAAAGCCAAACTAAAATAATTAGAAACCAAAATCTTTACTGAGTTTTAGACTCAGATGGATTGGATACGAACGCTGTTGATGTCACCTAAAAAGTATCATATAAACATTAACTATTTCAATGTGCCTATTTACTATTTCTTAAATAACTACTTTGTCATATGTAAATAACGTTTAGGAACATGTTCCCTTAGCTATGAAATAAAACACACACACCACAGACTATATTGGGTGTGCAGAATTTTGTATGGCTGGTATGAGGCTTGGACGTGGAGCTGAAATGTTAGTTACTCACAGGTCAGAGGGCAAACTTTGTGCACTCATTTGCAATAACAGCTTTTAGATCAAATGGCAGCATGAAACAGCCGTGGACTGCAAGTCTCCTACCAGCAACTAATGGCAAGCTAAGTTAGAAGCTAATGAAACACTGAAAAGGAGTCCTGCCATGCCAGTAGTGAAGCAGCCTGCTGCATGGTAAGATGTCAGTCTGTTTACATCCCCTACGACTGCTAGCCCACTCAGGCACAAGGACCAGCTTAGCCACTACTGTCACATCCTGCTGACTTTCCCAGACACCACTGGAATGGCCCCAGTCTGGGCAATCGCTGGTTTACTGAGTCACCCTTGCTATATGTGGGTGACAACGGGGTACCCTGCTCTGTTAGTTTCACACCACCTCAAGAGATTGCTGCCGCATTGGCCACCTTCACCCACCTGAAATGTTTGCCACTGCCTCAATGCATTCATCAGGGTGGCCCTTTAATTGCTATAAATGAGTGATGAGTAAGCAGGAAATTCCACTCAGAGGTACAGTGGGTAAGGACAAAACGTGAGACCTGTTTGGCTGTTCATGTTGCAGAGACAGCAAATTTCAGTGCGGGCAGACTATACTCTTGTTAGGTGCCACAATAAAGTCCAAGAGTGAGGCAAAGACCTAACCTCCACAGTCAAGTTACTTTAAAGCATAGATACACTGTATTTTTAATAGAATCCTACATTAAATATAACATAAACTTAATTTGATATGCTAAATATATTAATTTTCAATAGTCAAAACAGTGTTGTTGATGGTCCCACTCCTGCTTACCTCATTTGCATCAGTTTGATTAGTGAGATAGACCTCCAGCACCTCTGCTGTTTTTTATATCTCTTCTCTTCATATAATGTCTGAATTCACAGGTGGCCTCTCTAGGACTCCACTTTCCTCTCAGATGTCTATCAAGGCATGGAAGCTTTAATGCCTCGTGGAGGCTGCTGGGGAAACTTGCTGACTCAGTACACCTCCTCGTATCATGATGTCTTTCAAAGCCCTTGTGTTCCCTTTTCCATCCAGTACAATCTGATTTTATGCTCCTGGACAGATGCAGCCTGCAACTCAATGGGAAAGTGAAGGAGACTGCCTATTTCCCTGCCGCTATCGACAGCTCGTGACCACCACACCCTGAGTGGCAGCCCCGTCCCCAGACACTTGGCAAAGCTGCCTTTAGGATTATTTCTGTTCTCTTCCCATCAGAAACAAAAAACAAAAACAACCCACCCTTTATCCTATCAACCTATTAGCAATTGGCTATTCCACTTTATGTTAAATTATGTTCCCAGAGAAAGAACAAGTTATGAAAGTGCCTTTTGGACTAACATCAAATGTATTTCTTGATGAATTGCAACCTGGTAAACTACTTGGAAGCTTTTGAAACGTAAAGTCTATTAAGCCTTTCAATAAAATAATGCTGTAATGTACTGTACTTTTTTTCTCCAAGGATGGCACATATAATAGAACAATACCTGCTACTCACTGGAGCTTGTATTTGTCAGTGGGTGTTTATGTTCTCAATCCTATTTTTCATGGGATCTCAAACCCCCATTTAAGTAATGATGGACCATCACTGTGACAAATCCTACTCAAGCAGTCCCCATCAGCCACGAGAGTAAGTACAGTCCAAGTACCATTAAATACACTAAATACAGCCTGGTGGCCTCAGTTTTAAACACAGCTCACCAACCTTTGCAGTCCACATCTAAAACACAAATAGTGAACAGTTGTCTCTTTAAACTTAGCTGAGCAAATGGATCCATTTCCTGGGATTCTTCAGGCAAGGGCACTCATGCTGCAGGACAGTCCTTAATGTAGGTCAGCTCACATCTTCCAGAAACCAGCCACAACCCTGGCTTAAACCCTGATGCGGGTCCTGAACTAGAAATACTTGTTAAAGTTAAAATATTATTTGCTATCGGCCTTAAATATGGATGACTAAATATGTTTAAGCCTAGTTTAGCTGGAGGATGTGACCTTAGCAAGACTAAATGGCTATCGAAAAATTATGAGCAATTTTCTGCAGTAGATGGAGAAATTTTGTCATTTTTCAGCTTCTGTTTTGAATACAACCTTAACATTAACCCTAATATAGAGAGAAACCAGGCAAGAGACTATAACCTCAGCACTAACAATTTCTCCCTAAAGGATAACGGCAAATGCCCTTAACCTTGCTGTGTCTTTGCACATAGAAGATTTTTTCCAAAGTACCTACAAATTTAACCATATTCTGACTTTGACTTCGCCAACAGGAAGAAAAAGAATCCCTCAAAACATAATTTCTGATATTCCCTGCAGAGCCTATGACTCCCCAAGGGAATGCTGCAACAGCTAGGGCAGGACTAAGAAAGAGGAAAAGATGTCCAACCCTTTGCAATTTATTTCTGAAACGGTTTTCCTAGAAGACCTTCAATTTATTTATTTATTTATTTATTTAATTGTGGAAGAACACAGAAATACATTTGAAATCTATTTTCTAATTTACTGTGTTCTGAGATGGGATGTGAGGGGAAGATGTTAAAAGATTATTTTTTTTTAAAGCACATTGAAATGAAACTGCACCAACACAGGAACTGATAATCTCTTCTTAGTAGGGGCATTACCGAGTGAGTTGTAGGGCTCCTCTGTGCTCTCCATGGACTGTATTAATGAAGTCAGTTCTGCCCTTCAGAGAAACTCAAATCAAGACAAACTTCAGTCATAACCTTTTCTCCCAGATTTGACTGCTCTCAAGATTGTGTGCCAGGGATTAATCTTTTCAGAGCACATTCACATTTTCCCCAAATGTATGGCTGGACTAATGAATTTTCTGCAATAACGAGCTGGGTAAAGAATACTTCAAATGTACCACTAGAACTACTGTTTTTTAAGAAGGTGAGATTTCCAAGCAACACATGTGCAAGGCTTAGAAACCAACAGCAATAATCATTCTTGTGCACAGGAAGCTAAGCGAGGAGTTTGTTGTTTAGTAAATCAAAACTTTCTTCTGAACAGGTTAAATCCTTTGAGATTTACATCTGAAACGTACCCTCCGTCTGGTGGATCTGCATTGGCCACAAGTAAAAAGAAGCATCACATATGCAGAGTTATAGATCACTGAAAAAGTTCCCTCAACATGTTATTACACAGAGGAGAAAAAATCAATTATATAAATTTGGGTAAACCTCAAACAATAAAAGAGAAAGGGTCATAATAAAATAAAATAATTTTGCAAATAATTATGCAACTGTAATCCTCACGAGAATGGTGTTCTGAAAGCAGTTGCTTTGTGGTCAACATTAATGTCATCTAATTTCATTTTAATTTTTATTATGCTTGCATACTCCAACAGTCAAGTAAAAATGTTAGAGAATCAAAGTGTGTTTAAAATTGCTGGGCTTCTTGTGTGTGTGATCATAGATTTTTCTCTTCAAAGTATCTCCTTCATTTATCATGAACTAGAGAAGATACAAATCTATCTATAGACCCTAATTAGAATCAAGAGGTTAAATCACTAAAAGACCCTTTCTTGGAAGTGTCTAAGTTGTGATCCCCTAGAGACTCCAGACAGATGGCTTTTTGCTCAAACAGAGAAGCACAGAATGTCATGATGTCATTTTTGCAACACTTGATCTAAAGTGGCCTAGATCAACACAACAGTTATGGGAGGATTAAGCAAACAACCAAACAAAACCTCCCAAAATACTACAAGTCATATGCTAAGCCAGGATAAAACAATTAAGGGCTTTTGAAAGCAATTTCAGTTTACACCAATAACACTTGAAGAGTCCACAGGATCAGAGCCAGCAAGGGAAGCTTTAGAGTGGGCCACCATCATTGGTTTTGATGACCAAGGAGAAAAAAGGAGGAGTATTCTGCCAAGGTATACTAGGAAACAGATGAAAGTACAACTACTCATCAATCTTTCAAATGATGCTCTGAAGTGCCTCCAAGCCTGTACAGAAATTCCTAATCAACAATAAAGTAATATCAAACAAAAAAGGAGGGAGATCCCTGACAAAAATGAAATTCTAAAGCAGTAGACACCTTTTAACCTGTTTGCCATTTATTTGGTTTCTTCAAAAGAAGATTTTTACAAGAAGAAACTTCTTGGTGATATTCAGCTATTTACTGAAACCTCAAGGTAACAAAGAGCCAGTGCAAGTAAACTCTAGAGAGAAATTCCTACTTAACATGTAAGAAGCAGAAATCAATATAGCTAGGTTAGATAGTAAAGCCTCAGGATAGCTCTTTCATTAAGTGGGGAAGAAAATCCTTTCTCACTGCATTTCTGCATTTAGGCCACTGTATTACTGGATTTTTGGGTCCACTAATAAAAACTTATATATAACCCTACATATGGTGTGGGAGATGGGAAAGAAAGAAGTGGCAGATAAAAGTATCATCTCAGAAATTTATGGAAGTGGTTAGACAACTGGAATTAAGGGCTATCTCCTTGTTACAGTACCTTTTATTATTTATATGTATTGATTTTTTGTTGTTGTTGTCTTTACTGATGTTGATGCTCTGCTCTCTCATGCACTAATTTTCTCCTGGTTTCACTAGCAACTGAAGAATTATGTCCAGGTAAACACACCTTGATTAGGTTTTGCTAGCATCTAAAACAGAACTTCAGCTGAGTTAATTTAAAATTATAAGTATAGCCACATCAACCAGCGTTTGCTTGTGCTTTCAATTTTTGCACAAACACTTGTCTGTGAGGTCTATCCATATTATGCTCAAGCCTGAGACATAATTTAACTGCTCAGTTAGAACAATAACCATGCCCAGGAACATAATCATGTCTCAGCCTATGCATGTATATGGTGGAAATATTGAAATACGTATAGATAAATTCAGCCATTGATGCAATACCAGTTTGCGATAGTGCAGATGATACATATTGGCTATAATGGGCATCATCTCCAATGCACTACATGTGTAATAAAATAGTTTGAAAAGTTACAGAAATCTGGATGATGGGAAAAACACTTCCCTGAAACCCCGAACTTTTTTCCTAGCAAGAAAACCAGGACCAGAATGAAGATCCAGCAGATCCCCCTTATCTCATGTATGGCATCATGACATACACAGACCATTTATTGTTAAAAATATTTTCAGCCCATAGCTATTTTTCAATAAAGTAATATTTTAAATGTACTGATCACATTTGTGTAAAAATAAATGTAGAATCAGGTATTTTGTAATGAACGGCAGGATATCCCCCAAGTTTACAACTTTTGCATCCATACTCGGAAAAAAGTCTGCTTTAAATCAATCACCACATTTTTTTGAAACAAACTTACATTGTCAATGTTGAGGCTTAAATCAATACTAGTAACAGAAAGGCATTATTATCATACACTAAAGGAGTGATGTGGAAGTTTTATGCAAGAATTTTGCATCAGCCTTTAATTACCAGTTTTGTCAATATAGACATGAAATTCTCTTACAGTTAGTGTTTTAGAGAAGTGGCATGTGAAATACTAAAAATATAAACAACATATTTGCTGCCAGCTAGCTGTACTGTGAGAGTATGCTACAGAATACATTTTTTTTAAACAGATTGTATAGAAAGTAAATTTTATTTTTTTTTTAAAGACATTATGCTCTGAACGTACAGCAGTTTTATCTGTTGCCTCCAGATCAACTTAAGCTTTACAAGGAGGAGAGAAAACTGGTCTCTCCGGAGCCACAGAACATGCTAGGGCTCAGGGAGCCTCCTGAACTGTGGGAATTTCCTGCACCAAAAAGAAGAAAAGGAGCTTGCCACTATGGAGCTTGTACTTATAGCCAGCTGCACAGACATGGTGGAAATGCAGAAACTTTTCTAAAGGCTTTGGACCAGCTATATGCTAGAAATTCCCCCAAATATGCCAGAGTTTAATAAACAGTGGAAGAATAGCTCCTGACTGCAGTTAAAAGTCTTCACATGGTGGTCAGAAGAGGACTGGTTTTCAGGCTTTTTATTTAGTTCATCTCAGCCATCAACCCAATTTGAAAGTGGTATTATTCTAATTTGTTCTGTGATTTTACCAAAGCCATGGCTCTAAAAATCAGAAAGCACTGGCAAAAAGGCCCATCACAGTCCTAGTCTTCAATTGAGTTTGAATTTCTTTAGCGTAGACCGCTGACAATTATAAATTATTTTGTAGAAACTGATCATTAAAAAAGAACACTTAAAAAACAATTTATTTTAGCGGTTAAAGTGTGATTGGCTGTTTTAATTTGATTGGTAGTCTTGAAAGAGGCAACATTTTAATTTAAGGGCCAACTTGTTCTGAAAGGCTAACCAATCATGTAATCTAGATAAGTCTCAGCTTAAATAGGATAAAGATGGCCATGCATAATTAAAGTATTCAAAGGCACCTTTCCCTGTTCACTGCAAGCTTTTGGGATGCCTTGAACCATACTAAAGGAACATTCATTGAAGCAAATAGTTTTAAGAGATCTATCATATTAGTATGGGTAGTGAATCCTACTTTATACTAAGAACTAATTTTTATATAATCACCCCTATGTGACAAGAATTTGTAAAATACATTAGCAAGGTTTGATTATCTCTACTTGAGAAAACTTGAAATGTTCCACGTTAAATTTGCAAGTTTAACTCCATTAGTTTCTTACAACTCTTCTGCTTTTACTTCCCATAGCTCCTTCTCTACTAATGTCACTTAATAAAGCATAACAGTTCACATGGTTCTGTCTTTAACAAAGCACTAAGAAATCCAGTATGTTAGTGAAGAATGTTTTATAAGTTATTTTTTATTTGCTTTTCATCACAAAGTCTTCTTGTGTGCTTTGCACATAAGTATCCTACTGTAATGCAAATCTCTTTTTTTTTGTTATTTCTTACTCAAAGCAAGAGTTATCTTGAAAAATATGAGCATAGAAATTATAATCTTGAGTTTTAAATGTCCAAAAAATAGAACTTCATTTACCTCTTCACATCTATAAGCTATTACTGACAACACACCTATCAACTGATACCTAAGGGATCATATATTTTGTCTGCTTCCCCATCTTCAAGTAACTTTTGAGCCTATTGACCTGTTTCATAGGCAATATGCCTCATTTGCATAAGAAGTGAAGCAACAACAGTTTCTTCCTATTTTCAGAAACTAAGAAACTTCATCTCAGGCCCCTGGCTGAAAGTGGAAGAATAAACACATGTAGTGGACACACATGCAGTGGCTGCACAATTGCAGAAATTTGAATCGGACGTCTTGACCAAATAATCTAAATCCTGGAGCCTCAAAAAATAACCCCAAATCTGCCTTTCTCTCATGAACACAGCAGCAAGGGAGGAGTTTGCTTGTCCTGAAACAAATGACTGGTGTGATACTCAGAGCAGGTCCTGTCTGGTGCTATGAAAGGAAACTGATGATCTAAGAGGGAAGGAAGGTCTATCTTCGAGTAGTAAAACACAAGACAAGTCCAGAATGAAGTCACAGCTAGTGAGGCAGTAACCTAGAAACTACCTGAGGTCTTCCCTGTAACTCCCTGCTTTTTCTTTCTAGGCAAAGAAGAGGAGGATAATCTTTACGGGAGACATATGTTACATTAGTAATTAGTTCTAGTGAGCTCACTTTGGAGACTTACTAAGGTAAATTACCAACACTTAGCCCTCAATCCCCTAAGGGGGTTCTCAGGCTTCTTCCATGCAGGCAGAAAAATTTCAGTTCTTTCACGAGGCAGTGCAAAAATAAAGCAAGCTTTCCATAAATCAGAATAATGTTCTATATTTGCACATCATGCTGACAAACAGCCCGGGACCAGGCACTTAGACTTAAATTCAAACTAAACACTGACCACCTCAGTTCTTCTCTCCCCTGTTTCTGATAGGCTGGCTCTATGGCTTCAGAAGAGTGAGAGGTCGTGCTAAACCTGAAAACTCTGGTAGTGTAGGCAGACTAAACATGGCCCATATGAAGTATCAACCAGATTGCTACTCAAGCCTAATCTTACGTTTAACCAATGGACTATGTGTCAACATGGTCTTATACGAAAGCCAGATTCACGTGGAGAGGTGGTAGCTCTCATTAGTCAACTCATATCACATGAAAGGATAGGAAAATTACACAGGTCCTTCTTTGGATCTCAACGGTCTTTTAAAGGTAAGTCAAGGCTGAAGCCAGGCTCTGACTCCAAGCGGTTGTTGCTTTACATACCTCTCTGCCAACATGATTTCATGGTGAGCCTAATTATGGTAGATCTGGTCCACTGTAGATTTAAGGTACCTGATGCAAATTTATGTAATAATATTGACTCCTTCCCTAGTGGTCATTCTGGGGAGTTCCATACTCTGGGCATACAGGTGACAGAGCAAAATCTCTTACAGTGAAGGGTTCATATTAATAATTGAGGTCATTGATATAAAAATAACTACAGTTGTATAACTGAGCTCTTTATGTTAGTAAGATTTATAGTGAAAATTATTAACTCTAACAGCTATTTTATCTAAAGCAATGTCCATGAAATAGGATGACCTTTCATCTATTACCTGTTGGGTTTACAGCATCTACGAGTTCCAGATTGATGAGTTTCAGACTCAGGCCAATTTCATTACATGTTCTATTTATACCACACTTTTTTCCTGGATGATTGTTTTCCTAGGAAGAGAAAAAAAAAAACATAAAACCCAAACCTGACATGTTTATGGCATGCAAAGTTGATCAGCTAACTACAGTGGTTATGAAACGCAGAGGGACTCTAAGTCCTTGGACAGGGGAGATGGAGCACTGAACCTAGCAATGTAAAAGGTTAACAGTGGTAACTATTGCATTATTTGTCATAACAAATTCATTTAACACATGATGAAATAAGGCTCCTGTCATTGAAACTAAAGATGTTGCAGGGTTGTTTGCAACTTTGGAAAGACTGGAATTCATAGCACAACTTTAGTTTATTAAGATTACAGCCTGGGAAAATGGCCTAAGAAAGCACTGAAAACTTTCAAAACACTTCCCGACTTTCAAGGAATCCTCCTCCCTGTGTGGATATCACTTCCTAGGCCACCACATAGCAGTATTCATCAAAACAGAGACCATCTCTTAATTTGAACATTAAAGAAACAGCTGGAGTTTCAAAATGCTCAGCACCAGGCAGATCCAATTGGTACTAGAACCATATGGCAATCCAATTGAGTGATGCTGAGCCAGATGAATGGCAAATAATGTGAAAGAGTTACTTTAAAATCCATGATGAGGGGGCTGCTAGAACATACAGAGAAACTGTAACCACTTTGCTGTGTTCTCCCCTCAGAATATTGCTCAAGCGCTTTCAAGCCAGCTCTGAAAGTCCAAATGAATTATAGAGTACATCAGTCATACTGTGGTTGGATGGTTTTAAATAAAGTTGACTATTAAAATGATCCAGTCCCTCTATTTCTCCTAGAATATCTTTATTCCCCCTCTGAGAGCCACAAATCTCGCCTTCCCCTGCTTTATTCTCTCAGGTTCTCTACTGAAGTGCAAAATCTTTAATTGGAGTATTATCTGATCCTTTATAGCCCCAAAGTTAACTTTTGCTGACTGGACTCTTAAAATGCTTCAAATGACAGAAACAGTGCTAGACGTCTCCATGAAAAAAATTACTGAAATTTGCACCATCATCATTAAACCTTGGGTCTAACAGTCAGCTGATATAAATGTGGCCTTTTGTATTTTTTGTAAATTAAAGACTATGCTTTCTGTGGGAGAAGATACAGCCTGAATTACTCTGGTGGAGGGATAGCCTTATGATAAGTACAGCCAGAATTTCCTTGCCTTCCTCATAACGCTCAGTTAAATAGAGAAAAATTAAGGAGAAAAGAAACACCCAGCAAAACAAAACAAACAAAAAAAACCTCAAGAAAAAAGAAAAAAGTCAAATATTTCTAGAGAATTTGAGGAGAATACATACAGTAGCATCTGTTTTCCTACAAATCAGTGTTGAAACGGACATTGTGCCAGCTCTAACAGAGGGAGGCTCCAGATCAGCTTATGTCAGTTGTGATCAAAAGCAATCCTATTTCATAGCTGCATCATATCCTTGACATAATAAATTAGTAAGGTCATCCTATCTCTATTAAAGAAATGTTCAAGCTACAAATCCATAACAGAAAAGACTGAAGACGGAGCGGAACAGTGAAAGATGTAACCCATGTTAATCACTAATACCTGTGTGGGAAGAACATGTGGTTATTAAAAACAAAGGGAAAGGAAAGGAAAGGGAAAGGAA
>JAOXJM010000002.1:9115166-9127194 GCA_026413425.1 Tringa solitaria | reverse complement strand
AGGAAAGGGAAAGGAAAGGGAAAGGAAAGGGAAAGGAAAGGGAAAGGAAAGGGAAAGGAAAGGGAACCAAACCTTAGAATTGCAGCAATGTAAAGCAGAGCACGAAAGTTAATCGTACACACGTGCCTAAGCACACATCTCCAATAAATCTTCAGCAGGTGTAAAACAACTCCCACTCAGTGTTTCACACAGTGGGAGACATTCTGAATTGCCCATTAGCTGGGTTTCACGGGAAACTCTGTTGAAGACAGTGGGTGATATCTACAACATTAGGGCCACAGCCTACTGCCCTTGGAAAAGCATGAAAGATTTGAAGACAAGATCATTGATTTATGTCAGTGAGAGGAGCACACATTTTTCCTTGGGTACTTGATATGGGTTACGATCCAACGCAGCAGCCAACTAACAGAAACAGCTGGCAGTGCTAGGTTAATGGTTGGATTTGATGATCTTAAAGGTCTTTTCAAACTGAAATGATTCTATGAGTAGTCAAAAGTCAAAGAAGTAATTTTGGAATTTTCAGATCATCCCTATTTGGGCACCTCCATACACAGCTTCTCTCTCTTTTTTTCTTTTTTTTGGATAATACTCGTCAATAAAACTGTTTATCATATATAACAAAAGCATCTGGCAATCCTAACCTGGAAGATTAGCATTAATATTATTATTAGTTTCAGGTACAACACCCCAGTGTGGATATCGCCTAGTGTTTCACACACACCTGTACTTAGTCTATTGTGACTTTAAAGTGCTTAATATAAATGGCTTCATATTCAAAAGTTTTCATTACCTAGCAGTAGCTCATGCTGGCTTTTGACTGACTCTTTTAACTTTGTGAGGGCCTTCATTTCCACAGTATTTCTTTTCTTTCTAAGCAGCAAATACTAATTTTTACCATCCACACTAGTGGTTATGATTTTATGCACTGATGATAGCCTGCTTTGTTTTAAATCATACTGCTGCTCTGTTAAGTATAAAACTATAGAGCTTTTTGGATTACTAATTACTTCTCCTAAAGGGCATCACAGCCTCAAAGATTTCTCTCTTCCTGGGAGATAGTAGAATCTGCATAATTTGTATTTCATGACAACTCAACAGCTCACAATCTGAATTACTAGTGTTATACTCTGATGCGTGTCAGCCATGGCAGTGCAGTACTGGCTAGTTATTTAACAAAGCTAAATTAATTTGTAGCTGTCAGTCATGTTTGCCAGATTTGCTTAGATTTTGAAATTTATTGACAAGCTATAATAACTGACATTTAAATTGTCTGTTCTTGTAGAAGCAAACATGAAGCATGGACTTAAAATATGACATTTAGTTCTAATCCCTGTTGCGAACAGGGAAGAGAAGGGATATCATTTGCTACTTCTGTAATTCTTCTGTTTAAAAGGGATATTCTCAAATGGTCCAGCATCCTTTTAAAGTAGCATTTGAAGATACTAAATTTACCTCTTCCTGAAATATTTATACCTATTTCTCAAATTCCATGAATGCAGTTGATTTTATTCTGACGGACAAGCGCAAAAGGGTACTTATACTACTGGCTCATTCAAATCATAATGAGCAGGCAGTTTGACATTGAGGGGACTGAGGCGCCCTGGCTGCATCATGTTTGCTGCTGCCACATAGGAATGGGACTTTCAGTTTCTTTTGTGCCACTTTCCCTCACTGCATGACTGCCCTGATGTTCGCACATTCACAGTGATGGGGAGGAAAGTGGCAAAAACTCCAGCTTCCTCCACTCTGAGGTGGGCACTCGAGGGCAGAGAGCACGTCACTTGAGATAGCTTTGTGCCACGGTACAGAGTCAATCATCACACGGCCCTGATGATACATTGAAGAAAACTGTATTATTAAACAGTCACAGCAATGCTATAAGCATATCATAGAGCAAACCTTTCACAGGACAAAACCCCACAAATTGCAAACTGTTTTTCTTCTTCTTGATGCCAAATGCTCCCCATAAGAGGAACAGCTTGATGAGCTGGCCATCGTCTTGTGCACGAACCTCAGGTCTTTGACTGACTTCAGAAACATCAAGACTAGAAAGGAACAGTATGTTGTTTTGCTATTTTAAAATAAGTGTTTCACTGCAAAACAGCTCAGTAATCCATGTTAGAAGTTTGTCCTTCCATATTGACTCTACATCAGCAAACATGTATAATATGCAGTACTGAAGGGTCTGGCATTGAGGTTTGGCTAAGACACACTCATTTGTTCAATGGAACTTGAACACCTGAACAACGCAATCTCTTGTGGCTGTGAAAGCTAATAAATAAAAAAAAAATCACAGGAACTGAATGTTCTGCCTGGATTTTTGGACATTTGGCTTTTATTGGAACCTCAGATTGTGCACACAAAACAATGGGAAAGAGTGAGATGAAATCGTCCAGGAAAAAAATAATCTGAAATTAGAACTGGGAGATGCAAGGGAGGCTGATGTCTGACCCACACAATGCCACCCCTCCACCTGTCTGGGTAGCTTTTTTGATGGCTTGCCCTTTCAATCCCTCTGATTGTAACTGCCAGCATGTAAAATCAGCCCTTTGTGTAGATCGCTTTTAGCTGATTATTGTAAAGAGCCTCCACTTCAAATAAGGGGTTAAATCCTCTTTATGTGGCATAAGAATGTTTTTCTTCAAGGGGTTTGATTGGCCTGGTGCTCACACATTCACTCACGGAGAAGGACTGGGGCAGTGATTGCAAAAATCACACACGGTACTGCTCCGTTAAATCTACTATTGTGTCAGAACACAAAGAACAAAACTAGCTCCTGGTTGCCTTAAAACCTAGAGGTAATATTTTCTTTCTTTTAATAGTGGACACATTTTTGAAAAGCAACAACATCTGATGCTTTAAGTCCTTCACTGGTCCCCTAATGATGACCGACTGGAACATTAGAGCATCCTTGGCTTCCCTTCAGGCCTTTTAACTACTCCAGCTGGTCACTAACTGCTCTGTAAAAAGACCTCTGTGTGACACATTTGTACACAATATGGATCCTGCAGGTTCTCTATCCCCCCGGCACTAGTTAGGCAAGTGTTCCCTTCATGTATTGGCTATGCCCTGCCTTTCAGGCATGTATATATATTTTTTTTTCCCTTTTTGCCAGCTTCTCTGACTTCTATTTTTAATATTCAGTTAACTTTGTAGAAAGTAATTATATTCTGCTCATTCTACACCAGCTGGTATTTACTTCATCCTCCATCAGGCATCAACAGAGCATGGGGCTGCAAGACAGAAATATTACTCTGGCAAGCATAAATATTTCATTTTTCACACCACAAATGCGTTGATGATTTATTAATTAGCCTAAAGGCCTGCTGCTTCTGCATAGCTGAGTAGCAAAATAACTCAGCTACAACGACTGAGAAAGTCTGTGGCTCACATCCCATTGGAAAGCTTTGACCAGCAGCATGTCTGAAGGCTAAAAAACATTTCCAATGGGCCAAGACCAAAATTACCAAGATAAATCTTGGCCATTACAACCTTTAGACTGGTTTTGGAGAAATGCCTTGTCGAATTTCAAGCAGTAGCAGCTCAGATGCCGGCCTCGTGCCGGTTCTGCAGAGGGAACCTGTCTGGCTGCTGTCAAACACATTCTCAGCAGAACTGATACTCTATAGCAGCCATAACACTCAAGCAAGCCAATAAAAGCAGGAAACTGAGCAACAGTATATTATTATTCCTTGGTGTTCATAATTTCAGATCCAAGCTGGCAATCATATCTGGCTTTTTGCTTTAACAAAAAAAAAAAATATCCGGAAACTGTCCTTTAAAAATTCAAAGGATCATTCTTATGTCTTAATATTACTTTCAGAACAGGCCAAGTGTCTACTTAATTTTATTTTAAAATGCAACAATTTAGAAGCTGATTCTTGCAATCTCTTAATTTTAAATGAAAATAAGGGAGGGGAAAGAAATATATCAAAATAACTCACATCCATTTTAAAGTATGATAAAACACCATTTCAATTCTGGAAAACATGCCAATGTTCCCATTTTGACTCTGCCTTCATTATTAATTATGTTAAATTTATTATGTAATGATTATATTATAATCACTATAATGATTGATTCTTTTTAGGCATGGGTAAAAATCTGAACTGTACTGCGGGGTTAAAGTAGGCAGTGGTTCAAACCAGTGGCCAGTTACAAGTGGCTGATTCCTTAGGAGTCAATGCTGGGGCTGATATCTCTACCAGGGAACAAAATAAATGGAAAAAGATGCACCCTCAGGAAATTTATTCTGATACGACACTGCAGCATGCTGAGGATGAACTGGAGGGCAGGGCTACTGTTCAAGGAACGTGACAGGCTGCAAGGATGGACCCAGGGGAGTCTCAAGGAGCTCAGCAAAGACAAATGCCAGCCCTGCACCCTCATCCTGGGTAGCTTTAGCAAGAGGACAGCTGGCAGGCTTGGAATCACTTCTTTCCTTCCACTGGGCACCTGCACAGCCACAATGCACGTAGTGTCCCAAGCAATGTGCCTTACCAGAGGAGAGGTATTGATACCCCCATGGAGGAGGCTGGAACACAGAACTTACAGGAGGGGCTAAAGGAGCTGGACTTGCTCAGTCTCAGGACAAGAAGGAAAAAGGGAAACCTGCTCCAGTCTTCAACCATCTAGATGGAGGTCTGGAGAAGATGCAGCCAGACTCTTCTCAGAGGTGTGCAGTGAAAGAATGAGGAAACGTTCATAAATCACAGCAAGAGAAGTTAGAGCTCTGTATAAGGTGAGGACAAACAAACTCAAACAAAGCACCATGAAAAGCTTAAACATTGCAACAGTTGTCCAAAGAGGCTGTGGACTCTCCATTGTTGGAGGTATTCAGTGCTTGGCTGGACAAGCCCCTAAGCAAGTTGGTTGCTCTTTGAAGATAGCCCTGCTATGAGCAGTAGGTTGGACTATTTAACCCTCCCAGTGGTCCCTTCTAGCCTCAATAATTCAATAATTTCATGATTTGAAGAATGTAGTAGTAATTACTATTTATATAGCCTACTTAATAATGGATGTCATTTGATGTTTATATCACAAAGTCTTGACCCTATTACAAAAAAGATATCTGTTTTCTTTTCCTGCAAGGAAATATCTTTTGCAGTCTGGAAAATGACCTGACATGACCAAAACAGTAGCAATAGTAAATACATTAGGGGAGCATTTTACTGTAAGGTTCACAAAACATAGCCTTTTGTCCAATTAGGATTGAAAACATATTTTAAAGTATTAGAAGTTTCCACAGATTTAAATTCTGCCTGGCAGTCATAGTGCACATAGACACACATTACTTTAACTCTTGTTAAAATAAAGCCTGTGCTTTTGGCTATATTCCCCTCTTGCCTCTTATTAAGACTTTTTAGCAGGATGTTTTGAAAAAGAAATACCAAGATTGGTCTCATTAGCAACTTCCCTTTAGTTTTGTTATTTACCTTTTGCATGTAACCAGAGATCCCAGTGGAGACTTGGTAGGTGGTGTAAAAACGTGCAGCAAAGAGCAATCACTGCCCAAGAGAGATGGTGTATCACATGCCAGGTACATGGTGGAAGGGTTGGAAAGGGATCAGGAGAGGTACCAAAAACATCAGAGTTGGGAATACAGTCTATGTCTCTGGGTCTCAGTACAGCGCTATCTGCTAGAAAAAAGCTGGTAAGGGGGGAAAAAAATCATTAAAAAGTCTCTTGCTGACAACAGTCTGCCTGAGGTTAAAGACAGCAGGAAGTCGGTGTTAGACTTCTTCCCAAGAGTTATTTTTAAGGTTACTCCTGCACACTAGATAAACACCACAAGCTGACATGAGGGGAAAAGTAAGGGAGACACCAATGTCTGCTACATTCACATGCTGGCAGCAGGAGAGAGTTTGGGGCCAGGACAGCGAGAAGTGGCAGTGTTTTACCCTCTGGCAGGTAGCAGTGCCCACCACCTGCCTGGCCTCCCCACCAGGGAGAGGTGCCAGCCGCTGCAGTGACCTGTCTGGCAGCAGGGCTGGGAATCAGCACAAGCACCAGGCAGCCAGAAAATTGCTGGAGATTTAAACCCCCTCAAAACAGTGGTGACAGGATTAAGCAAATGCAAAAAAAAAAGCCCACCAGACATAACCCCCTCCTTTTGGAGGATTTCCCAAGTGGGTTATGCCTTGCAGGGAATTGCCACTGCCAGGAAATTCAAGGTCCATGAGGACTTCCCTGGACTCTCAACATTTTTTCTAAAACATTCATAACAGACACAGCAGCTCTGACCATTGTGTTACCAGTGTTTCTGTACATGCTGAAAACAGGGTGGGTGGTTCATTGCAGGGCATGCCCAACCAAGCATCAGGGAAGCTGGGGTCCTGTGCTTCAGCTCCATTAATTAGTGAGAACAGTATCTTTACATTAAGACCATGCTTATTTCTCACTTTTATACTCCACATTTTGAGGTTAAAAAGAATATAAAATGGTTTTGGCCAACTTCAACATTTTTAACATTTTTTGTTTCAGCATGGCATCAGCAGTAAGGCTTTTCTAAAAGCATCTCTGAGAACTGTGTTTTAAGCTAGCAAGAATAGAGTTGCACATGATACTTTCTAGAAGCTCCTCTCAAATGCTACTTTGTCTTTTTATATTATTTCACTTTACTGCACGTTAATAATGTATGTGTTGTTATCATCAACATTAATAGTGAATAAACATAGCTTTACTAAATTTTTGATTTGTACTACAATGAATGGACATGTTAATATTCTGTGATTGCAAATGCTTTTTAGATGGACAGTTGTCCATTAGCTTCTTAAACAAGTGTAATCACCAACTCATTAACTTACACAGGAACACACAGAGGAAGATTCAATTCCCAAGACAGAAATTTCTATTTTGTTCTGTTGTGGTGTTTTCTTTGTTTGTGACAGCTTGTTTTTTTACTTAATAATACTGGCAATCGAGAGACAGAATAGAAGTTATCATAAGGAAAGAGGTAATGCAAAAATTCCTGCCTTTTTTTCCTCCCTGAGAAATTACAGATGTTTGATTTCAAGTTGATGCACAAAAATGTCTGAGCTCTCACACATTTAAGACATCATTGCATTTTCTGCCAATTTTATACTTATGAGCCAGAAGGAAACCAGCATAAGACATTGGTTTGTTTGTTTATTCTGAACTAAAAATGTCAATAAAATACGATAATGATATATGAGAGAGAGATCTGTCTCTCCCCTGCATACATTCAATATTTTAGTCACTTCTAGGCAAATCTCTTGTCCCATGATGTATTTTCAAACAGTAGGTATCACGGGAATTATCTCATGAGCACCTTTGCTGTTTCTGTCAATGCTATGGTTGCCTTATGCCCTCAAAAAACTTTGCTTAAGTCAAGAATTCAAAGTTATTAATTGCCAGTGTGCTGCCTTTTTGGGCTGCCTTGAGCATATGTCACTTATTACAATATATAATGCATTCTAGCTCTGAAATGGAGCACCATAGCAACAAGGGCATGTAGGAGAGGGCTATTAAACCAGAGAGGTAGGTGTGACAGAAGGCCTGGGGTTTGTCAATAATTCATACTTTATGGCAAGAGGAAATTGATAAAAGGCATTTAAAAGGAGGTAAATCTATTCTATTTCTGTGATCACGTAATACATCCTTCATGAAGATGTGAACTAACACCTCTAATAAAAGGTAAAGGACACACAATTCAGCAGCTGATCACTTCGATCTCCATTTCCTTGCTGTTCCACACAAATCAAAATGAAATACTGTCCTTGAAGGCAAGACACGATAAGTAGCTTCCCAGAAAAAGAAGGGACAACAGCCAACCTGACAGGGATGAAAACGTTCAGCACTCTTGATCTGACTCTGCATTGCTGGTGCAACGCCGCCCTCACAATTAGTCTGAGGGCTTGTCCCTGCAGGAGCCAGGCTGGGGGGCCTCCAAGTGCAACGGGGATGCGAAGTATTGGGGAAAGATCACAGACTGAACAGAACAGCAGACTTGAATGTGGTTAACTTCTATAATGACCTCAGAAATCTTTCCCAAAGATTAGACCATGTAGGGACAAAGCCAAAACCAAACACTAGATAGGGGCAATGCATACATCCAGCTCTTAAACATCAAAGCAGCTGAAAAGCATGATTTATAAAGTACGTAACTTTGACATACTTGAGTTTTGATTGCAGCAGTTGCCTGTTCATAATATTTCATTAACACATCACTAGAAATATTGTGAATGAGATCTTCTCACCTATTTCAACCTGATCTGGAAAAATACCTTTTGAAAATTATGTTTCCTGCTCATTTTTTTTCCTCTGTTGTTAACAAAGAGAATCATATTTCTCAATGGATGTAACACAAGGTATACCATCCAGAGAGCATATCATGAATGGACAGTAAAGTAATGGTATACCAAAATGTCATGTACTGCACGTAAGGAAACAATACTTACAGGGCCAGGGTATAGGATGCTCCCAGTGTGGCACCCCCAGGGCAGATGCTATGAGGACAGGTTGGGAGAGCTGGGGTTATTCAGCCTGGAGAAGAGAAGGCTCCAGGAAGACCTTTAGCAGCCTTCCAATACCTGCCTGCAGGAAAGCTGGAGAGGGACTCTTTATCTGGGAGTGGAGCAACAGGACAAGGGGTAATGGTTTTAAACTGAAAGAGGGGAGATTTAGATGAGATATTAGGAAGAAATATCAGGTTGCCCAGAGAAGTTGTGGATCCCTGGAATTGTTCAAGACCAGGCTGGATGGAGCAACCTGGTCTAGTGGGAGGTGTCCCTTCCCATGGCAGGGGGGTTGGAACTCGATTTTTAAAGTCCCTTCCGACCCGAACCATGCTATGATTCCATAAAGGGAGCAGATAGTAGTAAGGGGAAAGAAATTATAACTGCATCCTGCCAGATGCAGTCAACAGTGACTGAAAGCTTTGCCTCTGACGTGGCATAACCTCAGACACATTGCCCTGAAGCTGAATGAAGGAGAAAAAGCAGTTTTATGGAAATGCACTTGATATACGTTCCCTGTGTTGCATATATTTGTTGAAGTTATAGGAAGTGTGGCTGACACTTTTCTACCCCGACAGATAAAAATTTCCAAGTCCTCCTCTATCTTAAAAGGAGAGGAAAACAGAATCCAGGATATTAATGTCATCAGCACTTGGGACAAACATGCTTGTTCTGCTCATCAGCTTTTGTGGGAACAAAAGAACAGAACATTTTGCCAACATACAGTACTTGAGCTTATTGTGGCTGAGAGACTTGCTGTCTTGCAGAAATGAATTAATCATGACTAGTGCTGCTGGAAATAATGGAAATATTTAGGTGGACAAATACTATCATGGGAAGAAGATGGCTTAGTTTAACAGCAAATAATGAAAAAGAGTGGAAAAAAAAAAAGAAAATATTGAAAAGAAATGAAAAATTCATGGTTAAGTGCCAGGAGAGATATGTAGCAAAAATGTAGTGATAAAAGCTCCTCTTATGGATACCATATTCATAGCTCTTCATTAGAATTTTAAAAGGAAATTTGATGCACATTAAAAAATAAGAAAAAGAAAATTAAGCAAGGACTGTTTTAAATAAGAGTTTGGGAATAAATGCCTTGGCTAAAATGCATTTCCATTCTCATTTTGAGCAATGCAGTTATCCAGCAAAATCTAAAAGTTGTTCTGAGGTGATGTTTCCAGTGGTGGCCTTCAGAAGATTTTGAAAAATACTTTAAGACAGACAGGGAAAGGAAAAGTCAACCTAAAATTAGATTATTTGCTCAAGTGTATCTAATAGATTATGGCATGAAACCCTACATATGTTCATCTTTCAATGCACTACTAACCAAAACATGCAAGACTTGCAACATAAAACTAAAGTGAACAAATGGTGTAAAACAAAAGAATCTTCCTCAAATGTATTACTCAGGAATTCTGGTAGCTGAAAATCCCTTTTGCTTTGATATTTGTTCTGCTTTAAAATCTTTGGTGCATCCTCTGAATAATTTTACCAGTTGTAAAACCTGACTATTATAAACTGCTATTAAAAAAATATTATAATCTACTGTTCCAATGTAGAAAAAAAAAATTTTTTGAGGTCTTCATTATAATCCACATAGTCAAACAGCTCAGATCTTAATCTCAGCACTGTCTCCCAGCTGATGTTGGAGCAGCACAACTATGACCATGTGCTAAGAAAAGGACCAAAACTCACCCCGAAATGTGATCAGATGGGATAAATAATTCTTTATCCACAGCTTAGGTGCAATATCTGTCAAAAATAACTTTCACCCTCTAAAATTAATACTGCTGCATGGATACACCTCTAAATCAAGAGTGCTTTATATCCTCATGTGGGAGTTCAATATATAGAGATATATTTCCAAGTGTCATAAAGGTTTCTACTATTATTTCAAGTTATTAATGATTTCAAGCTATATTTCAAAGTTGATAAATAGTCCGTTTAAGGTCTGTAAGAGATCAAGCCACACACCTTTTGATCTGGCCATAGAGGTGCAGATAGGGACTTTGCACAGGTTCCCTGAATTTATTTCTGAGACACAGCTCACCTGCTACACAGGAGACTCAAGGATACACCCAACTGTAAATACTCACACAACTACTGAGCCCACTCCCTTATTATACATGCTGGAAAAAAAAAGCAAGGGGTTTTGATGGTACAGGAACCAAACAGTGATGTTACCTCAATATTTTTGTCTTAGACTGACTTTAGTGACTGTATGTGCCCATATTTACTGGCTCTCAAAGATAAGGAATTTCCTGGAAGTGTTTTAGAAATAGGACATTAGAAAAAGAAAGGTGGTAGTTTACAAACCCCTGATGTTCAATGCAGCTATCTATTTTCTGCAGCTGAATGCTGCCAAATATTCAGTGTGGGGAAAAGGGGAAAGAAGGCAAAGAAATCTTTTTGTATGTGTGGAGTCAGCAAAAAACTCTATCTACAATTCAGTTTAAAAATGCACTGACCCAAGGGACAGAAGTCCATAAAAAAGTAGTTTCGTTAGTTGTGCTTATTCTGTAGTTCCCTTTGGGACCAAGGAAGACCTGTTCCTCTGCAATTTACACATAGTCTCAACTAGCATGAAGGTGAATGGATAGGGCATTAGCCTGCAGCACCATTAAGCCTGTATAAGCACATCGAAGGATACAGCTTTAACACAGAAAGCCTTTGTAGGCTTGCTTTTAAAGTTTTGCAGGAAGTTACATTTAGATAAACATTTCTTTTGCATTTGCTGAGTTTGAGCAATGAACATCTCTCCTCCCTTGATCCTGTGCCCTATTCCCCTTTCCAGCAGCCATAAAGTCTGTCTGGAAGTGTAACAGTAAATGATTTCTTCAAAATCGCTCAAATATATTTTCACAGAAAGCTCCCACCAGCTTCTTGCATAATCCTACCGTGTCATCCTTGCGCAATCTGAAAGATATGGTAGCAAAATCCCTAAGTGGAAGAGATTGATACTGATAATGCTGGGATTGCTACAAATAGTGCTGTACTATGAAAGTTAACAAGTTCATAACTAGCTCTCAGGGAAAGATGAAGCCCAGCTTCACTGGGCTGCATATGAAAGTCATGCAGACTTTCAGAAGTAGCATGCTATAATAGTTTATGTTGCTGAAAAGCTATCTGTTCTCTCACATACCTTATTATTGCCTTGCTTTGTTCTTGTGAAGATCTTCTTAATGACAAATGCACTTTCCTTTTTCCTAACACAATGGCCAAGAAGTTCTATTGACAAGGGTTTTGAGAAAGCATGAAGTGGCAGACACTCCTTAGAGGAGTAATCCATGTTTCATTCCTTGCTTTTAATTGTTTTAAAAGCTGCAGAAAATTATACCGACTTTCCTTAAGAATCAAAAGTGCTTGTTATATTATGTTCTGGCAGAAGTCTAGACTACAATTGTCTCCTTGTATTATTTTTTTTTCAGAATAAATGTATTTTCTTCTATTTCTTCTTCTGTGCCTCTTTCAGAGATGCGTAACTCTCACATACCTTTATATTTCTCTTAGAAAAGAAATGAATCATATTAGGAAGAAGGCACATCTTTAGG
>JAOXJM010000002.1:9104774-9115066 GCA_026413425.1 Tringa solitaria | reverse complement strand
TTTGTGGTCCCTTTTCATTCATTACTCATGGACAAATCTACATTTAGATTACACATTTTTACCTTTCTATTGGAAGAAGTGGCAGTAAATATAAATGGGCATCAATAACTGGTTATGAATTTTCCAAGCCCAACAAGAAGAAAATAAAGTGCTGCGTTATGTCACCGACTTCGGTCTATAGTGTGAAGTAGACTGAGCCACATGTCTGAACCTGTACGCTGGGGTAGTAGGTTTGAAAACAAGTAGGGTGTTGTGAGCTTCACTTCCTCTCATGGTACTGCCCTGCCTTTGGAGAAGCCAACCATTCTTTAGCAACCTTACCATTTTCTACAAAGCAAAACATCAGCAGTTTCACCAAGAACATAACCCTTCCTTGTCACAGTCACATAGTTTTTGGAAGAGCTAAAATACTCCATCCATGAAGGAGAGCTGCAGGCAGCTTTGGCTCAGACCTTCAGCTACTGAATAACTCTGCACAGTCTCTTATCCAGCAAGCCAAGAGAAATTACCTGCTAAAAAGCCAGCTCTAAAACGAGATTCCCAGCCTCCTGGTTGCTTCTGATTCTTGGTAACCTTTGATCTCCAACTACATTCATGCCATGTATTGAATATTAATAGAGTGTATATTTCCAGAAGCAGCTGTAGCGATAAGCCAAATTCTGCCCAATCATCTTTGTGTTGTCCACAGAATGATTGAAACTGTTTCCTTGCTAATCATCCAAATGCTGGTGCTGAGGAAGACTGATGTCTTTCCCAACAGCAAATGCTTATTTTTCCAATAGTTTTTTATCAACATCTTTCCCCCTGCACCCCCACCCCTCTCAGGGAAATTCCACAGGAAAGACTTTAAAAACCCTAAACCTTAAAGTTTTCACTTTCATCATTGATTTTTTTTAATTTTTTTTTTTAACCTTTTGCAAATCTCACTTTTGCAAAGGACAACTGAAACACAGTAACTTTCCAAAAGCTGAAGAACTTTTTTTTGTCTGAGTTTCATTTTTGCTACAGAAATGGAGAAGGGTTAGAAAAGCTGGAGGGTAGCAACAGAACAGGAAAAAAGGTAAGTGGATAAAAATAACCAATGAGGAAGAATAGATATCACTTACTGCATACAATGTCAAAATAGTGTGTGTTTGTGCCTATGACTTCCCAGGGTTTGCTGGGAGAAAAACATTAAATATTGAAGCACTTCAAAATGCAATTTATTTTAAATATCATGTTGAGGAAGCAGGAAAAAAAAAAACAACTGGGAGAAAACACCCAAAGAATAAAATAAGAACTGTTTAATTTAAATACCTCAAAACGGTAACAGCCTCAAGCATCTGAGCAGGAAGGTAAGCAGGGAAGAAAGGTGTTATCACTTCTTGAACAAGCTCAGGGTGGGTCTGTTACTTCCAGTTGAGGTGAGGGTTGGCTTGTCGCCTTTCCCAAAGGAAGTGCGGGCAAAGGGCACAGCTCGGCCGGTCTGTAAATTCATATGCAGCACTACCATGTACACAGCTTCAAGCAGCACTTGGCAAATAATGTAGGTATTAGTCCCACAGGCCCTTTGGCTTTCAGTCATGGGCTGTGAGAATACAAGTTTGGCAGAGAGGGCCTGGCAGCCCCCAGGCAGGGACAAGGTGAGGCAGAGCAAGCCACAAAGGTGGGGAAGCCACTGCGCCACGAGCAACACTACATAGCCCACAGATATGTAGTTTGAGAAGCAGCAGAGGAAAAAGAGAATCCCTGAGGATGCCCAGAGGAAAAAGGCACAGAACAACAAACTATTTGTGCAGCTAAGTTTATGAAAGCAGCTTATTTTGAGGTTTAGCTTCTCTTGTTGTGCTGAGAGCTAGCAAAGTGGGTATAAGAGAGCAGATGATACTGAATTATTTGAGCTCTTGCCTGTGTCATGCATGGGCTCCGAGGGCTCTGCCAACGGCTGGCTGGAGACACAGCTCATTGCCATTGAGCCTGCAGCACTGAGAGGTGAGCAAATCCTATTTTTAACACCCTTTGGGGTGCCCTGTTCTCCATTTCCCTGGCCCTCACTGCTCCAGGATGAACGATTTAAACCCATGAATTCAAAAGAGAAACAAACATTTTCTAGCTGTAGCAGAAGGGCGATGAAACCATCTTTTCACTGCAGTTGATCCTGCACAGGTCTATTAACTTTATCAAAAAGAAGACCCAGCTGTTTAAAATAACAACACAACAGCTTTTCTTTCTGTCTGTTCTGCTCCAACAGCAGCATGAATCCCCCTTGATGCCTCCCCTTGTAAGCTCTGCCTGTGAGATGCTCCTAGAGTAATGAGTTATAGCTTGGCAATTTGGAAGTACTATTCTACTGTTTGGAGAGGAAAAAAAAAAGGATATCATAAAAAAAAGAGAAAAGTAATAGTAGGTTGACATACGGGAATAGACCATTTTCACAAAGTTTATCTGCAGCAGATTATAATTTTCATATGTAAAAGCCATTCAGCGAGAGAAGAAATCAAACAGAAATATACTGAAGAACATATTCCCTGATTTTTTCCTCAAGAGAAGGAAAGAAAGTATATTAGAATCGGTTGAATAATTTGTAATGAATAATGTAGTTGACAAATTCTACCTTTTCTCTGAGTTGTCAGTGAACACTGCGTTTCTTAACTGTTTGTTCATTATTCAGAAAACATTTACCAACCAATTTGTGTGCATAATCAGTTTTCAAATATGAAATACCTTCTCAATATGACTACACACTTACAATTCAGGAAAAATACTTGGGCAATGCAGGTAAGTTTCACGGTGTGTACTAGTGGCTCAAAGCCACATAGTAAATCACCATTGTCCCAAGCTGTCATTCAGTGAATAAGCTGGCTGAGACCTGTCTGCAGAAGAGGGGAAAACGAAGTACAGCTTGGAGGGACCTGGGACCAGGCAGCCAGGCTCTGAGCTCTCAGGCCCCAAGTCAGTGCTCTCAAATGCAGGAAGACTTCTTACAGCTTTGCAGTTAAGCTCAGTTTAAAAAAAAATAAATTACTGACTTGAACTCAACATACCCACAGCTCTGCAGGGCTTTTCTCTAAGAAAACAAGATAAAGTACCTCCTATAGCCACCACTCTGCTATTTTTCATGCTTTGCTCCCCCTTTCTGATCTTCAGTGAGTAAATTAGAGCTATTTCTCTCCCCACTATTGCATTTCGAGTCCAAGCATGTTACAGAGCTAACACGTTTACAGACACTTCCTGAGCTGGAACCTCTTCATTCTTATACTGACCCCAGTTAGTCCCAGAGTAACTCTCAGCCCACAGCACATTAGTGCTCAGATTCTAATGCACTGGGCAATCATCCCCATTCCTACAGCCAAGGAAGATGGGACAGAGGGGTTAGGTGCAAGGGTATATATTTTGAGGACACAGGTATGTGGCTGTGTAGTGAAAAGACATGGCCCAAGAAGGCTGGATTTCCTACACAGTTAGTTCTGCCACTTTCTCCACGAAACTGTGAGCTGATCTCCAATCACCAAATTCCTATCAGTTTTCTCAGTCGTTTGGACAAATTCTACAGTTTATCATTGCTTTTTTTCACCTCTGAAACATTACCTAGGTCTCTACTTGTGCCATGGTGTAGGGGAGAGGAACAAAAATGGACAATACAAACATTATGGAAGTAAATCCCCATTTTCAGATTTTTTCAGCGTCTAGTCTTAAGTCTGAAGAGATGACAGACTGAGCCTATAAGAGCAACACATCAATTATTTTCTTTTGCATTTGTTATGGAGAATGGTTAGAGGGAAAACAGACCTGGCACCTTCCTCCATCAGCAGATTTAGCGCTTGCTGGAATAGACAAGAGCACCTTAAACTCTGATCCTGTTAGAAAAAAAGACTGTTTCTCCACTTAGAGGAGAAGAGACAAATCTCTTGGATGTAGCTCTTTTAAGACATACCACAGGCTTCAAAGATAAATCTACCATGCTGAATAGCAGCATCATGTTGTCAGAGCCCCAGTGGTTGGGAAGGTCAAGAACACCTAATAAGGCCACAATATTCCTCCTTTTTATTGCTAACATTTAGGAATGCAAACCCTTGATCCTATTGCTGAACCCATCAAGAGAGAAGTCAAAAGGTATCACAAAGGTATTACAACAGTAGAGGAAGGGTTCATTCAGTTTCCAATCCAAGACTGCCCCATGCTTTGAGGATGTATAAAAAAGCAGCAAAACTGCTTTTGTGCTTTATTTGCTAGAGAAAAATCATCAAGTTGGGTGACTTAATCCAGTTTGCCAAAAAAATTTTTAAGCAAAAGATTTTGCATTTAGAAGAAAAGCTTTGTTGGATGAAAGTAGACTTAGGTATCAACACCAAACTGTTTGAGTAAAGCTGCTGGGATGCGTGGGACAATTGTCTCAAATACATGTTTCATTCAGACCCTGACTTGTTGCTGTTAGTCTTTATTTCTTCAGCAACCCAAAATACACTTAAATAGAAATAATGTTTAAGCCGTTTTTTTCTACTCTTTACTACAGCAGGCTGCCATAAGACACGGGCATTACCTTAAGTCAATTTTTACTTCTTCCTCTTATCTTTGGTTGTGCTGGCCTTCTCAGTCAACTAGAGCTGTTATACAGCTGACAGGAAATTTCCCAGTTGAAAAATATGCTGAGTGCCAACTGAAACTTGCTGAGTGTTATTCCATCAAGCAGCCACCGTGCCCCTTTACAGTATAAATGATAGACTGAGGCATAAGGCCTCTGAGAGGCCCACAGTTGCCTTGGCCTTGAACTTTCTTTGCCGGCTCTTAAAGCACCTTGTCCTAAGTACCAGCCGTTATTCAAGAAGCCTTTTGAAATTATCTGTCTTTTCTGGGTTGTGGAAGTGTTTCCTTTTTTTTTTTTTTGGCATGGAATGGTAGCACCTTGCTTGATTAATACAGTAAGAAAGCACAAGTCGTCAACAGCAATCCACTCTCCTGTGAACTCTGAGATTTGAAGCATGAAGCACAGGGTGCATTCAAGGTACACATGAAGGAATAAATGCAAATAGGCATTTGATACAAGTAAGGCTTTCAAAACCCACCACAGTAAAATTAAATACCTTGGAGCCCTTTTTTTTTTTGAAAATTTTTCTATGGGACGTAACCTGTAAAACAATTTGTAGAACCTCCCCTATACAGCCTCATCACTCAGAACCTATTTAAATTAAGTGTATGCAACTTCTCCCTGAAGGTTCAGGGTGGCCAAACAGACCAAAGCTGGATATGAAACAGGATTGTTACCAGTTGTTAGACTCTGCGTTTCTATCTGTTCACTCCCACTGCCTCAGTCTTTCACATGTAAAAGCCACCTGTGCCCTGCTGACCAAATTAATACTTTATGTCCATAAACTCCTTCCAGCTTTATGACTGACCTGTAGATTTTACGCAACTCATCTCATGGGTTTTGTCTACACTTACAGGAATTGCAGACATATTTCCTAGTCTGCATTTGTCCAAATTTGGCTCAGACAGAACCATCTCTCTGTACAAGCTTAAAAAGGTGGAGTTCCTATGCCCTAAGGTTACAATTTTGTCAAAGTTCACATTCTTGACATAACTTTCTACGGCTATAAAGCATTCAAGAGAGTGACAACTCCAGACTACAGTTATTTTAGGAGAACAACTCACAGAAAAGTTACAAAGGTTGCTTTTATGCATCTAGTTTATATTCAAAACTTGATTTACCCCTGAATGGTCTTTTGTAAGCCATTTAGGTTTCTCATATAAAATAGAGCAGCTCCAAATTCTTCTGTTATCTAAGCATGTCAGAAATGAAAACTAGATTGTTTTTTGCATTTCTTTTATCATACTAGCTTGACTCCATGACACACATGAAAGCTTGGTCTCTGCTTTCTTCCAGCCAGAAGCATTTAATCCTCTTAATGGGTGACTCACCCATCTTACTTAGTCTGGTCAGATAGGAAATCATCTGTGCAGCCAAAGAATTACAAGTACAGAACAACACTGCATGAAATTACCTCAAGGATTTCCATATGGCTCTTGCTGTCTACAAAACTATCCTACCTAATAAGCCCAGGGGATTCACATTATGTATTTACAAACCCTACTTTCATTGATTTTTTAAAAAAAATATAATCTTTTCTTCTCCTCATTAAACAAGACAGATACCTAATTTAAAGTCACTAGTTAACAGCTAAAAGCAACGTTTATAGGTTTTGTAGCAAGTAGGAGTGACAAAAAACACCTCTTCTATCACTTCCTGTAGGTCAATAAAATATAACACGATGAACCATCTGCTGCTTGTATAATGGGTAAGGGCTGGAATAACACATCAGAACTAATCTAGTCTTTTTAGGGTTGTCTTCATGAGTTTTAAATGTAAGCCTCCCACTGGCTACGTGGAAGAGCTTCTGACTTTGCTCTGGAATAGCAGAAAGGCACTCTCTGCACTAACAATCTTCTCTGCTTCCATTCTCAATACAACCAGCTCACCAGGCAGTGAAGCTAGAAATTAAATTACCAAAAGCACCTTTATATATTTTTCACAAGTCCCCAGAAGAGGTTAGTCATTTAACAACGCAGCCAAAGTAAAAACAGTGAAGATACAGTACTAAGGGTCAAATCTTGCTTTTGGGATGTTCATATCTGTGAGACAAATCTCCAAGAATAACAAGTCAGGGTACTTATATGCACAGCCAGATGGGAGGTGGATGGTGGGCTGTTGTAAGCAACAGGCAGGGGCTGAAGTCCCCTCATGCTGAGTTGTAGGAAACTGCATGGTCTTGGCAGGGGAACATGTGGCAAGATGCATGGTGTGGAGCAGGTAAAGGACATCCCAGCCTCCTATTTGGCTCCAGGAATGCTGAGAAGTAGTGCAGGAGGGTCAGTTGGACACAGGGGATACAGAGGCTAACACCCATCCCAGACACATACTTAACCTAGTAAATCTGGAAACAACTGCCTTTCCAGAACCTGCCTTGTCCCAGCTCAGAGAAAACTCCCACTAGCTGCTACCTACGATTATTCCTTGCCTCTCCTCATGTCATCGGGCTGTGCAGAGAATCCAGAGAAGACTGATGGGATTTTTCCATAATGCTTTATAACACTGATCTGTGCCTTTCAGCTGGTTTCAGCAGAAACACAGGAGATCAAACTCCTACTGTTTATGTCTTCTAAAGAATAGGGGAGGAGGTTTAGAAATAAAAAAGTTGCAATGTAAAAGGATTTGTCATAGCTTACTCAGCTGTTAAAACTACATTTAATTAAGAAAACAATGATCTTCTTGAAACAGTATTAACTTTAAACCAACCAAATCCATGAAATATCTTCAGCTTAATTTCTAAATACTAATAATTACTGTATCTCTTCTGATATCAACTTAAGCAGAAAATCTAATCTCTTCAAGCATGTCGGACAAAGGCTCAAACATTAGCATTAATATTTCCTTGTTATTTCCACAATTATCTCTCTTAATACTATAGCTAAATACAGTTTAGATGTGGTGCTTCCTCTAAGTCTTTGCTTGCTTTGAGTTTCTCACTTCAGCGGAAATTCAAAGAAAACCAGGAGCATTAATCCAACAAGACCAAAAAAAAAAAAAAACAACCCACAACTTCTCCCATCACCAACAAACCAGCTATGCTGAAAAGAAAGGGAAATCCCTGCATATGTAAATGTTGTAAGTCACAGGGGTTTGGGGTTTTTGCTTTATTTCATCCCATGTACAGTAATGGCACACTTTAGCTGGAGACAACCTGTTAAACATTCAGTTAAACTGTGGTTTGTTAGAAGGAGAGATACTCAGACTGTTCTCTTTCAGAGACATTTCTCATGGTAATTCTTTATTTACTTCCTCATATTGGTATATAAACCTGAAGTAAAATTATTTTAAGTATTCTATGTATTTGTATTTTTGAACATAGAACTAAATTTCTCAGTGTTTGCATTACTCTCTGAGGTCTTTAGGGCTGCTTGGAACTGTAACTGAGAAGAACATTTTAGATGTTCCAGAACTTTACAAACTGTGAAAAATGTTAAGTGATTAAATGTAGCTTCTTTTAACTCTTCATCTCTCAGAACTCAAATCTCCCAGAAAAGAGATCAATGCATGGATTTAAGAATGGGAAGGTTTGTACAATAAATTATGGCCAGATTGATAAATAGCCAATAATTCAAAACCCATCTGAGTGATCTTCAAAAAACTAACACCAATAGAACATAGCTCAGTCTCTGAATCAAATTTGCCTAGTCTCAGATGGGTGTTCTCATGTGAATCAATGAAACTGTGGCAGTAAGACACCTTTCAAAGGCAGAGTCCTAAAGGAGCTGTGAAGTCTTTTACACAGCTAAATGTAAAGTGCCATGGACATCTGGCAGCCATCCTATTACAGAGAAGAAAGAAATTTCTACATTAACATAAGACTGTGGCCCTTACAAAAAGTAGACCTGATCTACCAAGAAGAATCAAGGAAATTATACAAATCAAAAGCACTGGTAACCCACTGTCACTGTATCATCTTTCTATAGCGAGGTGGCTGCTGTTACTAGAACCAACAGGATCCTTGGGCTCTGAACACGACTGCGACTGAAGACTATTTTCTGAATGCCAAGAAAAGGATGCTGTCTTCCTCAAATTCCCCCCCCCCTTCTTCCCCCCATATATCACTTTAATGTTAGACCCAGTCATTAAGCTATTTAATCTAGCCAGGTAAGGGACATTGATCTTGCATCTCACACTGACCTCCACATTTTGGAAGAAAGTGCATCTCAATAGCATCTGTGCTCATTTGCAATTATGTACTTCCCACTCTCTTGCATTTTAGGGCAACCTCCTATTATGTGCAGGACTGTCATGCATTTCCCCCAGCCCACTGTCCCCTATGGCGTCACCCCACCTTCCATTCCAGGGGGCTGCAGAGTATCAGGAGGGCTCTGCTCTCAGAGCAGGGGCGCCTCTTCTGTGCAGAGATTGCTTGTAGATGAAGATCACAGATAAAATGATCCCTCTCAGCTGCTTCAGATTCTGTGCAGCATTCTTGTTTTTCACTAGGTGATTTTTTCCTAGGCAGTTGGAAGGCTTGTCCCTCTCCAGAGCCTTTCAGCTGAATCCAGACCCTCCCATCATTTTGACTGGTCTTAGGAGAGAATCAGTATTTAAGCTGACAAAATGTTGGCTGTCAGGCACCCAAAGGGAGCTATATCACGTTGACAGGGTTTCATATCATACTCTAGAAAAAACAGAAAATGACTCATTTCGAATTATTAACTTGTAAACCAATTTTTTGCTAGGAAAGACCCCTTACTTTTCAGAACTTTCATCCTGTTGAATGAAACATGGGTCAGGGCCCCTCCCGTTTCACTAGAAGACCCACCTTCTTGACTGGAAATGACCTCCCAGCCTAGACAGCTGTACTACTGCACTCTAAACAGAAGGACTAGGTGATATGATCCCAGAACATCCACCCATGGGTGCTCTGCGTTGAAGCTGTGCTGTCATGCATTATTCCTATGGCTAAAAACATTTGATTATTCTTTAAGGGTGTGATATGTTGTCCAAAAATAATTGCATGTTTTTCCTAGAAGTAAGTGGAAAGAGAATTCCAAAAAACGCTAAAGGACCATTGTATACTAAGGTTTAAAATACTCAAATCCCAACAGCATCTTAGCCAATTACTCACACTAACATTAGAAATTTCTTCCCAGCTCACAGTTTGGTCTTTAGATAGGTTTTCTGAATATTTAGTAGTGACAGATGTTATATATCCTAGTAATGGATATATATGACTATCAAGGAGGCGCAACAGATAATCCAAAGATCTCTGTTACTGAAGTGACATGTCAAGGAGATGAACATCTTGGGTCGTCCCACACCTATCAGCCCTTGAAGAGTCTGAAGTTTGCTACAGCTCAGGCAATCATCTATATACCTGGAAACATGTATCTACCTCATCTGCAAAAAATGGGCTGAGGTCACATGCAGAACATATCACCTTCACCCAGACGGTGCAGGACTTAAACATATTTCATTGAAAGTTGCAAGAAACAGGGAAGACAGTCATCACATGGTATTTCTTTCCAAATATAGCTCTTAAGTGTAAGCCATTTTTTGAACAGTTATTTTTGCAGAATCCTGTTCTGCTTTCACCTTTGTCAACAATGCTGTTTACCCCAGTTGACTGAAATATTACTTCACTATATAACCTACTGATTCTCATTTGCATTTTAGACTAGGTTAGCTTTTTTCCCCTCACTCAGTTGAAACACTGATCATGTATATCAGAATGGTTAGAGTTGGAAGGGACCTTAAAGATCATCTAGTTCCAACCCCCCTG
>JAOXJM010000002.1:9074627-9104674 GCA_026413425.1 Tringa solitaria | reverse complement strand
CTTCCCTGGGCAACCTGTTCCAGTGCCTCACCACCCTCACTGTAAAGAACTTCTTCCTCATATCTAATCTAAATCTCTTCTCTTCCAATTTAAAACCACTGCCCCTTGTCCTGACAAAGAGTCCCTCTTCAGCTCTTCTCTAGGCTTCCTTCAGCATATCCATGCCTAAACTACATAATTCAGGATTAATCATTCCACTCTGCTAAATGTCATTAACTCCTGCTCATTTCTTCAACTTTTTTTTACTTAAGGGCTAAGTAAATGGTAATTGCCAAAGATAGCTTTATCCTATAAATAAAGGGCACCTTTCTTTTTGAACCCAGGGGACAATCTCATACCAAAGTATTCCAACTTAATTGAAGTAAACATAGCAATTAACATATATTTTATTTCTGAGTTCAATAGTTACTTTCCATTCTCCATTATCGATTTCTTATTTTTACAGCCTTGCAAAGAAAAATAATCCAACATGCTTTTCTAAAAAACCCAAATCCTCATGAAACAGCAAGAAACCCCCTGAAACTCTCCATCAGCAAAGTTTACAGAATTGGCAGGTGCACGCAAGGAATGTGACACAAAGTGCAGATTGTGTGATGTGCCAGAGGCCGAGGCTTGACAGCCAACTGCTGCCTCCATCATCGGCATCGCTGCCTTCTCTTCTCATACTCACAGGCAACTTTGACACTCATCTGCAGTGCCCTGACCTCCTCTGCAGTTTGCATTTTGCACACCTGTGATGTTTGTGAAGTTGAAGCACAGTAACAAGCGGTAAAGGCAGGGCTTCCGATCAGGGTCTGTCAACCACTGCTTTAAAGTCAGCTCCTGCGGGCCTAATGCTGGTCTTTGGCTCCTAGGAACTTTTCTGAAAAACTTAGGCAGCAAAATAAACCTGACTCTGCTGGCTCTAGCCCTAGTGCCAAGCAACAGCAGGGAATATCAACGACAACAATAACCTGCGTTGAAAGAGAGGGGCAGAAAGGGGCTGATCTGAAACCGTGACGGCCGAGCGACACGGCAATGGCTGTGCTGGGGCTCAGGCCTGCAGGGAATTGCGCGATAGTCTCCATGGTTGGTTAACACAGTCAAAGAAAAATAAATTAAATTGAAGTTTCTCTCCATAGCGAGATCTGTAGGGCTGTGTCTCAAATGACACACAAACCGTCCCATGAAGGACTCGGGTGGGGAGAGCAAGGAGCAACTCTTGTAAGGCCGGGTTTCTGACTGAGGGGATGCACCTTCCTAGCTGGCTCCCCTGAGAAGCCGTTTTGTGGCCATGGCTTTTTTCTGTCTAGGCTACAGATGTTTGCTGATTTTTTTCTGCTAAAGAGTACTAATTATATGCCGCATTAAACTCAGTTTTCTTTTCAGAAATCTGATTTTTGTGAATATACAGGCTGGATTGCATTTGCCTGTATGCAAATGTAAATTTCTAGGTAGATTTTGTATAAAAACTTACGCTTGCTTTGAGTTACAACTTTTTCTGTCTCATAGCATCTTAAGGAAACAAAGCTTAAAAATTTTCACCATTTTCTTTCAGCTGCTCAACGCTAAGTCAAACTGCAAAGCTCTCTGCTGCAAAAAAAAGCACTGGGTACAGATATTGCAGTGGACAGAAGTCAGCGTGTTTCCTCACACGCACAGGAGCAGGGCACTCTTGCACAGAACAGGCATTTCAGAGCCGTGCTGCTGCCCCAGCTCCAGGAGCAGGCTAAAATGTTTATAAGGGTTTTAGAACAAGCAGGCAACCTAACCCTGGGAAATGCTATGCACAATCAGAACATTATCTCATAGCTTCAGTGGAAACAGAGGACACTCAGACTTCCTCAGAGCCACTTATCCAGTCAGAGATCAAATTCAGTTTGGTTTTTTTTATGTGCTTTGAAGAACAAATATGAAACTCTTTCAGAAGATGAGTTTGTTCATAGAAAAAAACTCTCACATGCATTTGCCTGAATCAATTTGTGAGTCTATAACAACTGGACAAGCAATTTTTACAGAACAAAGCAGCAAGGAAATAGAAAAAAATTAAGACAACAGCTTGGAAACCGAGTCTTTCTTATTCTCATATGGAAATAAGGGTTTTGTTTTGAAATTTATACAAATTTACTTCTGAATGCAATCTCCTGCACCCCCAAGAAAGTAAAATACTTAGTTCAAGATTAAAACATGTTTGCTAATTATTCATAGTGTTTTTTTTTTTCCTTTCTCTCCCCCCACCTCCCCAGCAAAAATAAATCTCATTCTCATTTGACCTGATTATTTTTCTTGTCTGAGTCACCACCTCTATGAAAAAATGACAGGAATAACCTGAGCCTGCCACCCTCATATGCTTATTTACATTCACATATTTCAAAGGCCAAAAGAGAAAAAATACCTTTTCTGTTTCAGTCTAGGAGATATAAGGTTCCTTACAACAAAGCACAGGTGTGAGTCCCAAAGCAGCAAACCAAAGAGACCAACAGCTGAGGTGGTTATATACCTCCTGCCCTGACAGCTTTTTTCCTTATTAGGGTTGATTGGTGGTTTTGCAGCTGAACCTAATTAAGGGGTGGTGCAGCTCTGGCTTGGGATAGTTTCTGTGCTCCCTGTCTCCTGTTTTCTTGCAGGTAGTGTTGTGCTGGTGAATGGTGTAATGGGAGATTCAATGCGCTCCTATGTTTAATACCAGCTAATCAACATTGCTATTTCACAGCAAGGCAGGCAGTACTATGATTTATGCTCCTTTTGAGTCTAACCTGCCATCCTTCTCTTACACATAGATATGAAAGGCCTCCTGGAAATGAGACAGAAGGTCATAAAAGTAGATCACTTGTAGATCTGCTTTAGTACTCTTACTGCAATGTGAAATTATACTCATGCCTTGGTTTGTGATTTCAAAAGAAACGCAATTACTTTTCCTTGGGAATTACAAAACCCTGAGACCACTGGGTCTCTGAAAAAATTCATTTCTTTTTCAGGTACTTTTTTTTCCTTTTCCTGTAATTAGTAATTATTTTAACATGTGGTTCTGTACAGAGTCTGACACACCTGTAAAGCTGATGAGTCTGTGTTGAAAACAACAAAATAAGAGCAACAAGAAAGAAAAATTAAGAAACCTCATATTAGTTGACTTTCCCACTACGGTGCTGTGTACCTATGAATCCACTGATATTTTGTTTGTTTGTATTTAATATGCAACTTCTACATTTTAGATAACATAAAAAATGGTTATTTTGTTTGGTTTTTTTTTACATAAGCTTCTAATTTTTTTATACTGGGGAACGTGACTTACGTTTTTGAACATATGAAAAGTGGAAAACGCCTCAGTATTAAAAATGCAATGGGAACAATTTTAAAGCTGATAATTTCCATAAAACATTTAGATACATTTCAAATCTAAATGAATTGCTGATGAGAGAGCTATTTTTTGTGTTATGTGATAGCAGAATCCTGAAATCCTTGTTCAACCATGACTCTCACTGAAATTTAGGAAAAATTTGTCTGAGTCAGGACAGCAGGATTCAGACCCAGGGATTTTTCTGCAAGGCCCTAGGGCCAAATTCATACTTGATTTAAATCAGGCCAGCAAAAATGAAGTCAATAAAATGCCACTGATTTATATCAGCTCTTATTTATTGCTATAGCACCCATGCTTACTTCGATGCCCCCAATGTAATCATTCTCCACCACTCATTAGATGCATGTATAAAAGCTGTCACAAAGCAGTAGCTAACTGACTGCTCTTTGTAAAACTCCAAATGTCAGATTTCCTGCATTTGCAAAACAAGATCTTGATCCTACTAATGCTGGTGGAAATAAGGATTCCTAGAACTCAGCCCCGTGCTGTTCCATTTGGATTAATGAGATAAAAATCAATACTGGAACGCAGAGATTTCAGCTACTGTGAGCCTTACTGTTTGTGTTGCTTTGAGGTGTGACATACTGGGAATTTTAGGGCTGGCTCTTTCTGGGTTACTCTGGTAACTTCAGTTCTACTTGATAATGTGAAACCTCCTAGTGTTGCTTCTAGGAAGATTCCCTGACATTTCCTACTGAGTTGCTTTAACTTTTTTCCTTTTGTTGTTGTTCCTCAGAGATGCTCAAAACTCATTTACGTGAAAATGCCCTATCCCGCTATTTATGCAAAGTGACAAATTGCTACACTGTCTGAAGATAGAATGGGCAGATGCTTGAGCTGTGTTCAAATGAGTGGTTTGGCCCACACCAAGGGGGCAGCTGTGAATACTGCCCTTTGGTTGTTCTGTGAACTGCCCTTTGGTTGTTCTCAGAGTGATTTGGTGGCTCCTAGAGCAGATTTCCTTTTGGAAGGAACCCAAGTGATGGCTCCATGCCAGGAGCCATGCAGTCCAAGAAGCCCCACTTCCTCCCTATGGCTCTCTCACAACATGCCTAATACTGCTTCCTTCCATGCATAGTTGTCCATAAAGCAAACAGAACATATTGTTGCACATCACTTAAGAGACAGTATCAAATGAATTTCTTTGTACAAGTTGCTATACTAATCTAGTAATTGGTCCTCAAGGCTTTCTAGCTTTGCTGCTGTATGGTTATCTGCAGGGAAGAACACTAGTTGAATTTGGTACTCAGTATTTGATTCGTTCACAGGAGAATCTTTCACTGAAACAAATAAGCATATATAGTCAATAGTCATGATAGTACTATCATGTTTCCCTTACTGCACAGAGTTGACATCTTTGCCAAGTCACTCACCATGACAGGGCTTCCTTCATTAAAAAAGCCAGTTTAGCTATAACTCATTTATTTACAGTCTGTGTTGTATTTTTATTCTTTTCAAACGACTTCTGTGCCATCACCTCCTATAATCATCTTAGCTCTGTTAGATCCATCTTGGATTCCTTAAAATTCTTCTTAGAATTCATAATGCAAATCAATGTGTATGACTGGGAAACGACCCTACTTCTCTACTCTTGCAGTGCATGGCAGAAATTATGTTTGTCATTCTAAACAGCCTGCCTAATCTTGAATACTTCATGTAAAAGTCCTGAAAAGGCATGTGGACAATGGGTTGCATTTGAACAGAGGGAATTAAAAGGAACTTTTGGAAAGCTGCCCAGTGGAAAAGGACCTCAGGGTGTTGGTTGACAGCCGGCTGAATATGAGACGGCAGTGTGCCCAGGTGGCCAAGAAATCCAATAGCATCCTGGCTTTTATCAGATATAGTGTGGCCAGCAGGAGTAGGGCAGTGATTGCCCCCGTGTACTTGGCACCGGTGAAGCACCCACCTCAAATACTGTGTTCAGCTTTGGTCCCCTCACTACAAGAAGGACATTGAGGTTCTGGAGGGTGTCCAGAGAAGGGCAATGAAGGTGGCGAAGGGTCTAGAGCACAAGTCTTATGAGGAGTGGCTGACGGAACTGGGATTGTTTAGCCTGGAGAAAAGGCAGCTGAGGGGAGACCTTATCGCTCTCTACAGTGACCTGAAAGGAGGCTGTAGCAAGGTGGGTATGGGTCTCATCTCCCAAGTAACAAGTGATAGGACAAGAGGAAATGACCTGAAAATCCACCAGGAGAGGTTTAGCTTGGATCTAAAGAAGAATTCCTTCACCAAAGGGTTGTCAAGCATTGGAACAGGCTGCCCAGGGAAGTGGAGGTATTTACAAGATGTGTAGATGTGGTGCTGAGGGACGTGGTTTACTGGTGGACTTGGCAATATTAGGTTAATGGTTGGACTTGACGATCTTAAAGGTCTTTTCCAAGATAAGTGATTCTATGATTCTATGAACAATGCTGTTGCCGAAGGGAGTCAGTCCATAAAAGAAGAAACAGATGTATCAAAGGAAGGGACCAAATACATCAATGTATTTATCAGTGTTTGTCTGGGATAAGGAATGTCAGCTGTGAAAAAAAAGGACTGCTCCTGAAAAACCACAACAGGTGGGCTGCCTACACAGATCAAATTCACTGAAAACAGGGGAGAAAAGTCATTGGATGTCACCACTTCTGTACAGAAATCCAGCTGAGGGAGTGTGGTGCTCCATCTGGCAGAAAAGTAGTCAGACATAGAGGAGGAATTTTGACTGTGATCACTTGGGAGAGGCTGAGACATACATCTAAATATGAAAAGCCTTTCATGAGAAAGATGAAATTTAATTTCTCACTTCTCTTTCCCATTTTTTTCCCCTCCTTTTTCTCATGGGGGTGATTTTCTTCATCATTACTGGCTGGTCTGAAAGCACTGAAATATCTAGAGCCTTCCAATTTTATTCCTAAGGGTCATGCCATCTCAAAAACATTTTTTTATCATGACATGTAACTTTATTTTGTCATTTGTTCATATCTAATCGTGATATGCACCTCATTTATTTTTTTTAAATTCTCTCTTGTTAAATTTTCTTGCACAAACTTGAGGTGTCCTAAATACATCCCATTTGTCATTTCTTTATTTCCACTCTGTCACAGAATAAGAATAAGAATAGGAGAACATTACATCGTCTCTAAGATGTCCTGCTCAAATTGTTTCTTTCATATATTCTGAGTATGCCCTTTCCTTTGTCATATGCAGTGCTTTCTTGCAGCAACTTTTACAATTGTGATTGACTTCTTGGCTTTCCTTTTAACCATAATCTAAAACTTCTTTAGTTTTCCAGCTGCCACAGTCTTTCAGTTTCTGTATCCTGGCATTTTCTGTAGGAATTTGATAGATGACTCTTAAGAATCTACATTTTTAAAATTGTTCTAAATCTCTCTTTACATAATATGTTTTATCTATATGTAGTAACAAAGTGTTGAGACAGTAAATAAAAACTTAATTCAGAATTCTCCATAAATATTAAATAAATTTAAATATTTCTTCCTTTTGCATTGCTAGAGACAAATACAGTTACTATAAACACCACACGGAAGTGCTTGCTTTCACCTGAAAAAATACTGTTAAGTATCTTCTGTCTTCATTCAAAGGGCAGCTTTTTTCTGAAGTAAAACCTAGGGAACATGAAGGCATTGGTAACCAAACTTCACAGTGTCACTGAGAGCACATCATAACTATTTAATACCTTCTTGTACTCACATTATCAGTACAATATTGAGGATTCAAGGCAGTTACCTAGGTATCCACATTTATGGATTTTTTAAACACCTTTGGCTATAAGGAGGTGGGACTGGTAGATATGCCATTCATCTAGAGGGATACATGAAAATCACTAAACCAGCAAGGCCCGTTGCCTCTGATTTTATTCAGAAATTAAAATCCTGCAAGATTTAACAGCATCTCTGCATCATAGTCTTCTGCGTGTGTATGAAAATTTACTGTAGAAGGCCAGAAGAAAGCAGAAATCAAGAGCATTACCCAAGACTGTTATGTGCACAGTCAATCTTGTATTTCAGCAGTGAACACAAAAGATCACAAAGAATAATTCACATATGTGAATTATTCCTTATTCTCCTATTTCAGGCAGGGCAAAGCAGCCAGTGTATCCATTTTTTTCAATATCAGGAATGTTACTTTTAGAAACAACTGTGATATCACATGAAAATGAGAGAGACAGTTGAGAAACTGGTGGCAAAGGAGAGAAGTCATACATCTTTCTCATTTGCAATTTATGCGCCTGATAGGAAAAATATCAGGCCAGTTCCCACAGATGAGTGAAGTGGGAGTTGACCAACAGCCAAATAAATGTTCATGTTTTTCCTTTTTTCTAAAAATAAGAAAGGGATGTCATAACAATAAAAAGTTAATAAAATGGGAAGGTTTATCTTATGATGAAATCTTAATCATCTCTCTGAATCATTTTACTGCAGTTTATTTGTATTCTGTGATATTTCACACAAAACAGGATATTGATTTATTTTAAGGCACAACTGAAAAAGGGCAAGTGGAGGAGATGTGGACAAAAAAAAGAAATTAATTATGTAAGATAACCCAATCATGCTTTGCAGGTGTACAATGCTAAGTACAATGCCCAGGTACTGGTGATCCTGGATTATAGAACTCTAGAGCTCAATGAAAGGGGTTTCAGAAAAGAATAACAGGGGAACTGCTAGTTCCTGTGAATAATAAGAATGGACTAAAGGACCAGAATCTCATCAGTGAAAAGCATCAGCTTCAAACGAGAAAATGAAATGTGGTAGGAGTTGCCCAAAGCAATATCACTGGTACTTTGCCTAGTGCTTGGTTTGGTTGAAATCTATAGAGCTGGGTGCATTTAGCCAGGTAAGAACTCTTATGTATGAGGTTAAGACTTTAAAAAGTAACGTGAAGGAGTTAACTGCAGTTAGCAGTGATATCTGATGCGTGTACAAATGGATCAATGTGCATTCTTGTCCTCTCCAATACCATGTAAATCTCCATAGCAGTTGGGTGAATCAGCAGAAGGGAAAATGTTAAAAATCAGTTTCTCAATGTCCTAGGATCTGCCGGACTTTGGTTCTTCTTTTTACCTTTAATGGTATTCAATGTAGCCTATTAGGAAATTAATCGTCCATAAAATTCAATCCTTTTGGAAGTCAGGGCAGAATTTCAGCAAAAATGCTCATTGAAAACAAACATTTGCACATTCACTTTTCAGTTGAACCCAACACCCACAAACTGAGCTGAAACTTTCATTGGGTGTAAACATAGGAAGAAATTCCTCACTGAAGACAAAATGATTTAAAGAAGTAAGACAGAGAGTAGAGTAAAAGAATATGATTTCTGACAGGGTGATAAGGACAGATAAACCTGGAGAATTAGGCACGTTGTTAATCACTGCATAGGGAATGTCTGAAAAAGCTAGGAATTCTTCAGCACTAGATTAGTTGTTTCACCTGATGGATACATTTCCTCTTCAGAAATTTCCTGGTCAGAAATGCTACATGCAGTTTCCATATGTCTCCTGAATCTGCAGGTGCCCACCCCATGTTCTTCCACCAACCTGACATATTGCTCTGCTGCAGCATAGGTGAAAAAGGAACCTGTGTAGAAGAATCATTCCGGAAGAGGAAAGGTGAAAGAGAACAACAGTATCTGTAATCCTGTGTAGCCCCACATATCTCGGGGAGACCACCAAGACCAGTGTTGCAACTGCCTAAAAACATGACGACAATTACAATAATATGGAGAAACAAGTCCTTGAAGAGAGAAAATTTCCATCATCATCATCAATATTACAGCTCTTAAGCTTATCTCCAAACTCAACAGAAACTGTATTTCATTTCTAGGAATGTCCATTTCAAGTCATCTATATTTGAATAATAATGCAAATTCTCCAATCCACCAAATTATTTAAGCCAGTTCTTCTCAGCATTAAACTGGCTGGATCTCAGACCAAAGCACTTATGTAAGGTCCTCATATTATACTTATGCCTATTTTAAAACAGAGTTCAGAGAGATTAAATAACTTGCTCAGGCAAACAAAACTAGTCGGCTGCTGAGCGATGAAGAAGCCCGTTTTGCCTAGTCTTTACCAAGCAAGATGACTGTATTAGCTTTATTCATATGAACTAACTTACAACACAGAGCTTTGGCCATAACCAACTTTGCACATAGAGAATATGCAGTCAGTAAGAACAGATCAGGGGAACAGTAAACATAAAGGCTGCCAACACCTAGCTGTGGATTACATTTTTCTCCCTCTGTCAGGAAAAAGGCCAGATCTCTAGAAAACTGGGGCTTTGTGTTTCTATATATACAATTTTCACAGAGAATATGGAAAGGTAATATTCATTTTGTAATGCCTCTTTGTCTATAACTTTTTCCTGTCTGGGGTGCTATTCCTATTAAATAAGACAATAAAAAGCAGACTGTGTAATGAAGAATCAGTCACCCAAGTGGTGATTCCAGACATCATACAAGTATGAAAAGAGCACTTAATCTGGACAGTTTGCCAACGCTTAAATAAACATGTGCAGTCATAAAACTGTACTTCTGTCTTTTCTTGCATGATAAAAAGATGTCTAAAACCACTGATTAGATTGTTGATGGTTCATTTATAGAAAAAAAAGGCAAAGGAAAGAGTTGAAAATCCTTTTTCAATTGAAAACTGAAATCCTTTTCAGTTGAAAAATCCTTTTTCGGCTGCTCTGTCCTTGATATCCATGTGGGGCAAACTCACTAGAAGATTAGGTGAAAAAAAAAGTTTATGAAACATTCTTTTCCCATAATAGTTTCAGAAATTAAAGCATATGTGTCTATTGAAGCCTATAGTCAGGTTTTCTAACTATGTAAAAGCTGTTATTCATCAGCTTCGTTTATGTTACAAAATTATGTGTGTTTAAACTCTTTTTTTTTTTAGAATATTTTGGCTTTGAATACACATTATCTGATGAGAAAAACACCCTAAATCCTTAAAAGTTCTTTATAATCCCTTCTGCATTTTCTTTCTTTCTTATTTTCCAAAAGAAGTAGTAAAATGGGACTTTCTGTCACCTTCCTGCCACCCAGCATCTCTGATCTCCATGAGCAGAGGCAGAGTTGCAGGCCCTTATAGACAAAGGGGACCATTACGCATTTCTCCACCCCTTGCCGCTCCAGCCCCAAGAAAAGGAAGGTGCTCTCTGCTGATACAATGACCTGTTCCTTCTTCTCCTTAAAGGGGAAAAAAAGATATGAGATCTTTCTGTGAGGAAAAAGAAAAGTCATTCTGCAAGGGGAAAGCTGCAAAAATGTAAGCCCTAAACACGAATTTTTAGGAAAAAAGATAGAATCCAAATTTGGATCTTTAATTGTAGGGGCCATTGGACAAATCTGAATTTAAAGCAATCAGGGGAATGAAGGGGCTCCAGGTGACTCTGTCAAAAGAGCTATTAATAAATGATGGGTTTCTCAGATACGGTACACAGAAACAAGAAGCTGCCTGCTGCTCATCTGCACACTGCTGAGAGCAAAGCATATTTGCACAGACCATTTTTGGCACTTAGGAAGGGGAAAATCTGGGTTTGTGCTGAAAAATGAAATGTTTTGTTTCCAGATCAGCTGCTGATAGCACGCTGTTCCTAGCAGTAAGAAAAAGAGGTTTTAAATATTGACAATATTTCTTACGTTCTGCATGAGGAATAACTGGACGCACTCCTTTCTCTCCTTTTATCCTTTCCTACCTTGACTTCTGTTTTTCTTCATAATGTTTCTCTCCATCTAAAGCAGGCAAAATTAATACTTCCTCAGTTGAAGCAATATTTATATCCAATACCTTCACTGATTTGGTTCACATTTGCAAATTGTCTATTCAGTTTTATCTCCTTACTTTCATAACTCTCCGTTTTGTTTAATCTGTAGCACACAGGAGACGGGTAGGATTACAGGAAGAAAATGAGCTGCATAATACAACCTGGAGAGGGTGTGGCAAAAGAGGACTTACTGGCAAATTGATCCAAAGGGATTATTTTAAAGTCATCTTTTCTAAAACTCGATTTTAATGGAATTAGACAGATGTCTGATACATATTTGATTTACCAACCTTTTAGAGACCCTTGCTTCCCTATGATATCTCTGTGTTGGAAAGGATGCTGCAGCTATGATATTTGTTTTATTTCAGGGTAAATTCCATAGGAAAGTAGGGTATTTTAAAGCTGTGCAAAAGATGCCAAGAAATCAGAAAATTCTGACATTATCGCTTTATAAATATCCTCTTCCTTTTCTTTTTAATTTTTATTCATCATTGCAGCCTACAGTTACAATATCTAAGGAAGTGAAACACTTTCTCTTATATATGAGATTGACATTTTATCAGATTTTATGTGTTTCTTGTAAATCTTCAGTAATCTCATTGACATAATTGCTCATTATATTTTAATTGCCTTAGATTTCTTGGATGACATCTTGACTCTGGTGAAGACAGCGGTAAAACTACAATCGCTTAAATTTCCATCTAAGTACTACTTTAATAATCTCACCACTGATTTTACTCATCCATTGTCTTCTCAACTTCTCTCATGCTTTGCATACAGCTATGAGATGAAGATCTCTGTGCCACTGGATGATTCTCTGTGAATGCAGTTTGCTAAGGCACACAAGGCAATGCTTCTGACGTTGAAGTTGGTGAGGCTCTGAAATTGGTATTGCCTTCATTAATTTTAGCATTACTTTAGATTCAGATGTTTTTTTTCTGCAACATAACAAATCTTCCTAAAGTTGCCATTAATTTATACTTAAAAACAAGGAAAACTGTTTTAAGAGGATTTGTAGAAGGCTACCTAATTCCACTTATTACTAAATGAAGATCACAAATCTATGCCAGTCAAACAGAGCTCAGCCTTGGGCCATTTTACAGAGCAGTCCAGTCCAGGTAAGCATTTAACAAAGCGCTTAGCATTAAGCATTTCCAGTCTCACTGGGCTGGGGCTGCCCAGCGGAAACACAAATGGACTGCAATTATTTCTGTGTTAAGCGTTCACTCGAAGTTTTGGTGGATTTGGCCCCAGGATTTACAACCAGGTAGGGGCCTTGCAGCCATTTCACACAAAGAAAAGAATCCATGCAACTCAGAGGAATATTTTTGTTTTTCTCTTTTCTCTCAATATATTTTTATACTCTCTGGCTAAACAATATGAGAGTTGTGGGGATAAAAGTGTTTCACAGAGAATGATGAGATTATTATGCAAAAGAAGAGACAAAATAAGTCTATTTATTTATTTAAATTTTACAGTGTTCCACTTTTTTACACAAGACTGAGCTCAAGAGGCTTAACAAGTGGCTCATCCTAGAACAATGGCCTTAATTTACTTCACAAATGAGACACAGGAGCCCCAGAGGCAGAGTGAAAACACAAGATAGGCTGAGGGGAGGTTTCAGTGTAATTAGTTCTGCTTAATGTACTTTCAAATTTAGTGTGGGGTTCAGCTCTTCCAGTTCGCCTTAAAAAGGTAATGGGGCCCTTTTTAAGCTGCCAGAAAAGATTTGGCTCAGGTACTGAGGGGCCTCCAGTGCAAATTTACTTGTATCATTAGAAAAGCCATTTCCTTTTACGTGTGAGCCTAATGAAAGTACACTTAATTTGTAATTTTGTATAATTATAGATCTTGATGAGACAGATGAATGTGAATTCAGTATCAGCTAGTGAGTTCATCATTCCTTGTATCATCCATTTCTCAATTATCTCTAATGGTTGTCTTCAAGAGATTTATATCTTGTCATTTTCCTGGTAACCCACGTAACATGTCTTACCAGAATTGTACCAGTGATTTGTGCTAAGGAGACTGATTTCAGTGTCCCACAACAAGTTTCTGAAGTCAGGCTTCTAAAATACTTCCAGACTATCTTCAGATATTTCCAATGTAGATAAGATTTCCTACCAGCTCATGGTATTCCCCTTGTTTGCTTTTCACTTCCAGAAGAACAGCTAGGTACTCCGGCGCTGATGTCTTCTCATCTCAAATTTCCGTGCCCTTCCTTCCTTTGAAACCTTGCTCAGGTACATGCTGGTCCATAATCATACAGCCAGCTTTTTCTACACACACTTTTTTTTTATACTTTAGCACAATTTCTTAAATGTCCTGTGGGGTTTTCCAGTTCTCTGCTTTCTTTTTTTCCTTTCCTTTTATGACCTCACAGATAGTTCAATGACAAAGTGACCTCCACCCTGAGCTCTGGCCTGTATATCACTGGGGTCCTCTGCTCCTCTTATTCATAGCAATCTTTCCTCACAGTCATGTTTTTTCATTATTTTTTTTAACTGCATAACTTACTCCCACGAGCAACACTTATAAGAGAACTACAAAGCCTAAAAGTAAAAGCAAACATGAGACACCCCGGGGTGGGCCTGCATGCTTTTCAGAATTTGTGGTTCCACAGAGAACTACCTGTATCTGAAAAAAAGGTGTTATACGTAAACACCAGTGGTTCCTCTTCCATGAATCTCTCATTAGGAAAGAGGATGTCTGAATCATTCATCTACAAATTAATTAAAAAAAAAATCCAGTGTTTCTAATCTTCCTTTTATCCTTTTTGTGGTCATCTGCAGATATTCAGGGCAAAGATTCATTTCCATTTTGAAGTATGGAAAAAGTAAACCCACATATTATGGTGGTTTTTCTGCGCTCATTCATCTTGCTGACTTTCATCTTGAAAGCTTTCAGGATTAACTGAGAATATTTTTTTTTCATACTAAGGTGATGGAGGCAGCAACCTTAGTAGAAACAAATCCTTTTCCATCAGAAGGAGAAGTGTTCATAATGCAGCTCTGTTTATCATCCTACAAAATAAGAAATATTGCAGCTGCTCTGTCTGCCACTTTGAAATGTTCAGAACCATTTATGCTGTGTCATTACAAGACCTACCATTATTTGCTTGACCAGGAAAGTATTTCAGTGCTCTCATGCTAAATATTTTGCTTATGAGTATTGTTAATTTTGCAGTCTATGACATAATTGAGTCCCCTTAAACATGCATAAATTGTCGGGCACTCCAGGAACCTATCAGTATCCTATCTTATTACGGAAATGTTTGCAGGTGGATTTTTTCCCCCCAAATTTAATAAATGTAGCTTTATGAAATACATGAATAAGCAATGTTTTGAGATATGCAGATTTGTGCAGGTTGGAAAGGCATTAAATAAATGTAAGGCAGATTCCATCTTACAGTGCAAGAAAAGATATAGGTGACTTTCTATCACCTGCAGATCAATCCTTATTGTATTGCAAATGCCAAAGTCATTTTGTTCAGTTTTATGAGCAATAAAGGGCTTGCTCAAAACCACAAAAGGCTGGACAAATATAAGGAGGGGACAGCGCCTTTTCCAAAAAAGAACTACTTGATAGAACTAGCCTTGCCCTGTCTTTCTCAGAGAAACTATGATTGATGTAAGAATAACCCTAAACCAGAAGCCACAGTATCACTCTACACTTCCAGCAGCTGCTAGGAAATAAGGTCTCCTATTCTACTTAAGAATGAAACAGAAATGATAGTTTTCAGGCTCATAGGATAATAAGATTCCCCAAGGGCTCTCATAACTTAGCTTTATTGCTAAATGTAGTTTGTGTTTGGATGGTATTTAGAGGAAGCTCTTATGTAAAGAAATTGTGAGCCCTTCAGTGCCTGACTACTGCGTACTGACCTGGGTGAGAACTTTTTCTTGCCAACGAATACGAAGTGGCAAGTGAGTAAAGGCCTGTCATGCTCTCACCTGTCACTGCAGCCTGCTTTAGATGATTTCTAGCCTCCAATGTCTTAATTTAACAAAGCTTGTAGTACTACAAACACAGAAATGAGGCATAATTTGGAGAGACAGAAGTGGTGAGGGAAAGAGTATTGCTTAAAAAGAAATACGTATGGTTACATAAATGAAGAATTACCAGAAAAAAAAAATACAGGGAAAGAGTATGAATTTTGATGATGTTTTCATTACAAGGTAGAATCTGGAAATATGGATTTCAATGTAGTTTTTGTAAAAATGTATGTACTGCAGTGTTTCTTAGCTTAGTAGTAATTCTTATATATACTTAGCTGAAAATTGATCCTGGAAACCATTTTCAAAGAGAAAAACTTGGGGTCAGGTCTTTGTCTACTACAGTTCCACAATTCTACTTTGGACAACTGAGTCCAGCTCAATCCCTCCAGCATAGGATCTGCTCCTCTCCTCTGTTACAATCCTGATGACTAAATAGAAGCAGAGATGGAAAAAATTCTCAAAGAATCATGGAAAGAGGTGGTATAATTCTTGGGAATTGCTCAGACAATAACAGCAGTACACAAAACTAGATTGGGGAGCTGGATAAACAGTCAGCTTCGAAGTGATGTTTCAGCCCTGCAGTAAAAGTGTTACATATTTGAAGGAACCTGGAATGAGAAGTGATTTTTCTTAAACTGATAGAAGTACCACTCAAGGTATAAGAAGATCATCAGAACAAAGAGATTCCATGAATCACAATTTTCTCTGTTTTCATCTTTTCCGTTTTCCATTTATAGCATGAAAATATCAAGCATGCAGATAGCTTACCCATGTAATGTTTCATTTCACAGGTTTTTTGAGAGAATGCAATAGAGGAAAAATACAATAATCACATCTTGCCTGTCATATCATAACCATATTGTAACCTGGAAGATTTAGAAAGCAGAGCAAAAAACTGAAACGTTTAGAAGATTGCAATGCATGGACGCACATGTACAAAAGAAATTCTTGCCTAAGAAGTGGTATTTCTCACTTTTCTTTGCTAAAATGTGGTGCAGGCAAGGGGATTTCTATGTAAAGCAGCAGCAGCAATAATCTCTGTCCCCACAACTGGCACAAGGTTTTGGAGCCATTTGCATAGTAGGAATTTGCTACTCAATTCTGGATTTGCTGACCTCCCCACAGAGCTCATCATATGGATTTCGGTAATTTTACATAGCTTTGTTTTAGCCTTATATGCACTGTTCTTGACAGTACTGGCACACAGTAGCGGCTTAGAATATAATAAGGTGTTAGGTTTTGCTTGTTTCCATCCCTGCTGCAGTCGTTGGTGTGGATAATTACTGTATTCCTTTCTCTCTCTCCCTTTTCTTTCTAAGCCCATTGTTCCAACTTCTGGCAATGGAGGAAACGTTCAGGGTGCCAGCGTCGCCTCCATTTTGCTGTTGCACTGCTCTGACTCTGTTTCCATGAGCCGCTTATTCCATATCTCTGCTGCCCAGGGAAGACAGCCAGGAGCAGAGGGAGGGATGCAGGAACCACAGAAAGCAGCCCTGGGGAGGAGGAACTTCCTTAGCTCACTTGGCCTCATTTTGTGGACAAGTCTCACTGCTTCCAGTGGCTCAGGCTTCATGCCCTCCTGTAACTTTATACCTCAAACTTTACACCTTTCTCAGGTGAAGGCTGGGAAGACCATCTGAGCTGTCTTCAACTTCATTTCTTTAGTCAAGGATTTAGGGATGAAGAGAAAACCACCAATTTTGTTTGCATCAGCAGGCTCAATTAATAAATCTCATTGTGATATTATACCCCTCTTTGCCTTGAAACACACTCTTATGCCTTATTATTTTTTCTTCCTTATTTATTTAGTGCTTGGGTTTTTCTCTTTCAGTATGTTAAACAGAAAGTGAAAAAAAACCCCCACATTTGAAAACATAGATCAGATACAAAATTCATGTCTGGCACATACGTCGTCACTATCCTGAAGTCAGCTTAAGTCTTCCTCCTGAAACAGTGGGCTCTGGAGAAAGCCTTCAAGCCCCATGTTACTTTTAACTTTTTTAATCCCCACTTGCTTTAGCACTGATCTGACAAACTGTTCTGCTAGTGCTGAACTCACTATTATTGAATGATTGATTGGCAGACGTCTCCCTTCCGAGACAGTGTGGCTGCTGCTGAGCCGGTGCTCCTTCAACTGAAAAAGGACCAATCAATTTAGAGTTGCTTTGCTTTCCATAAAGCCTCTTTATTCTCCAGCTCTTCTGACACTTCAGAAACACAAAGTCAAGTTTCCCATCTGCCTTTCCCTATTTGAAAGGATTGTTTTGCATTTTGGCTGCGCAAAGGATTGTAGTTCAAAAGTAGTACCAACTCTGTTAAATGAAAGATAGTTGTTGATCTACATCCTTTGGCACTGGTGTAACAGCACAAAAGTTCACAAAGTGGTGAAGACAGGCATGGGGATGAGGGGGAAGTTGGGCTAAAGATAAATCTTTTACATCTCAGATCCTCAATGAGGCCTCAGCAGTGGAACAAAAGGAAGGTGTGAGTTTATCCCAACTGAAAGAAGGGCTTAATTTATAAAAATTGGATCTGCATTGATCTTTTTTTGTGGGCTTGGGCTAAAGCCTTGGTCTACTTTCATCTCTTCCACATTGCTATTGGCATAAACTGTAATGACCCCAAAGGCATGAGATAGGAAGATCACCTATGGCACCAGGAAGACCTACTTCCTTTCTTCTGGAAAAACTACTGAAATGGATGACTGAGATCACTGAATCCATGGAAACTTGCTTCAAGTCCATTTCCAGGAAGAGCCCCCCTCAAATGACAGCTGCTGTATATGTACCAAAATGATTAACACATTTAGGAGTGAAGCACATACGAAGAGACAGCACCTGAGCTTATATAGGCATTTAGCCTTTGTGTACCCCCTCCAGAAGCAAAGTATGCTAAGAGAAGTTCTTTAGTGATGAGAATAATGACTCATGACTAAAACCTTTCATTTCAGAAGCTAGCAGCTACTGTTTAAAAGCACTTAAGTAAATATATATTACACTCAGATGTATTCAGATTTTACTAAAACAGAGCTACTGTCACAGTGATTAGTTTGTCTGTTATTTACATTAATAACAATAACAAATATTATTCTTCAGCTTCAGCATAGCCTGTATTTAAATATTTTGAAAAGTTTGGCGTACATTAACCCTTACACATCTCTGTAAGCCTGCAAGGTGTTGTCATCTGCCCTATGAAGAATATGAATGACAAATAAAGTAGGTAATTTCTTCCAAAGTTCCTCCTTGGGAGATCTGATACTTTCTAGCTTACTGTCCTTTGTCTTACCCATTACATTTTATTGCTGATCTAGAAGCACCTAAAAAGGGAAGGTAGAAACTAAATCCCAAGACGTTTTCTATGTGGCAGAATAAAAGGAAAAGTCCGAGTGAGATGGACTACAGCCAAACTGGAGCTTGGCAAGTAAAAGAGGATCTGTGCTCTTCTGTCCCATGGCAATACTTTTATTTTCAAATGTCTTTATCAGTTACAGCTCTGAGAAACAACACAGTGTGTGTAGGTAGGCTAATTAGTTTGTTAGCAAGGTTAATCATTGCATCAGTATGGTACCCTAGCCTCCTGCTGTTATCTACCCAAGAAAACTGGCTATTTCAGTTAGATGTGGATTATTTTTGTTATGTTGGGATACAGTTTCTGCCTTTTACCTTATACATGAGAATACTTATTTTAGACACCATTGGTAAAGAGTGGAAAAGAATATAACATGTTGATCTATGCATTTAGTGCTATTAATGGTCTTCTCTGGAATCAGGAAGATATATCAGAACTGAAAGAAAGTTTAAAAAAATGCTTTATGCTGCCATGGTTTTGATAACTGAAAAACCCCCACCATTTTTCTTTCAAATTTTTCCTTGAAAAAATTTGGCTAGACATCTCCTTTTGAACTAACTCCAGCTGCAGTTTATTGTTCTCTGTTCACTCTCCGATTATATTTTTGATTGCAAGTTTTCAAAGTAGGCCTTTTCTGCTTCCTTCCTCCCATTTAATGGAAACAGACAATTCTTTTCTGTTTTATTCTCCCCCAGCTTTATTTCCCATCCATCTTTGCACAGGTACTTTACCCCCTGACACCCCAAGCGGAACCATGTCAGGCTGAAGGAATTGCAGTACCCTGCAATGAAGCCCATCAGTGTTATCAGACTGTAAATCTAATTTTTTTTCTTTCCTTTTATTTTTGTTTTTAAATCTTTTTCAAGAGAATGGATGGATTCTCACCTATCCCATTTCAATGTTGATCTCTGAGGTCCTAGACTCCTTTACAGACTGCTGAGAAAAAAGCACACAGACCCAAGAAACGTGATTAAAATGTTCTACAATATCAAAAATTTTGATATAAATATTTGCAAAAAAGCAAAGCTAGAAGATTGAAAGAGAAAAGGATATAACAGAAATGCCATAACTTTGAAACTATTTTTCAATAAAATAAAACTATGGTTGTACTTCATGTTGGAATGCCAAGGTGCTGTGATAAATGGAGGACTCAATTCTGTTTCACTTGCAGGAAAGGGAAACAAATTCTTCGCGATGCACTTTATTAAAATGCTGATTTTGACTTTTTACCTATGACAGAGCAATCTGTAAGAGAAAGTAATAAGGCAGTGAAGCTTTGAATTTTAATACCTCTCTTCCTGCTCTTCCTTCCCTTTGTGTTTTTCTCCCCTTCTTGGCTAGCGTAGGATTGGGTGACTATGACTCAAGCACATACAAAATTAAAAGGCTTGTACAAAATTAAAAGGCTTACCCTTGCCTGCTTCCTTATTTACCCATGTAACTATATACATAAAAATCTTCCACAGTCCCGATAAGGGGTTATCTGAGAGTACTGATGGTGTGGCTATGTGACTTTTTTCTAAAAAATTGACTTAAGTTGATGCTCTTAAGACATTGTATAGGAAATCAAATTTGAAATTGGTTTCAAATTAAACTCATACCACTTGGTGTAATTTCCTGATGCCTATTTCTTCTTAATGGCTCATGTTTTGTATTACAGCTATAACGTCCTGCAGAAGTGTTATCTACTGGATTTAGAAAAAAATGAATTAAGAAATATCTCATCCATTGTGTATTCAACAGGTTATTTAAACTGAAGGTATTGATTTTTCCAGCTAAAGTGTCACACTAAGACCAGATGTAGGAAGACAGCTGGTGTAAAAAGAAGAACCAAAGAAACCAATGAAAACCAACCTTGAAGGCTCTGGGCAGAAAATACTTCACTGATATTAATAGTGTTCAATTTTAAGATTGCTGTACTGAGATATCAGCACAGGAATGGAGTGACAGAAGTAAACAAAGCAAAAGCTTGTGAAAGAGGAGCATCCCGGGATCTTACAGTCTTGGCTTAGCCAATAACTTGGCATGTGACCTTGGATAAATCACTTGTCTGATTAGATCTCAGGAAATCAGCTGGAAAACAAGTATAAAGGCTGGCCTCTTTGACAAGCTGCTTTGAACAATCTGAAATGTGCTCCTTTGACATCCCTTATTGACATGCATTTCTTTAGATAGAAGATTGCCTAATGGTACATTGTAGGAGGAAGGGGAAGAATAACCAAACATGACAGATGCAAAATGTACCTATATTCTTTTACTGCATAAAATGTTACAGTTCCTATTCATTTAAGGTTAACAACAGTACACAAGATAAGACAGCAAAGCATTGGTTGAAAATTAGATGGTTTTCCAATTTATTTTCTTCAAATCTTACAAAAAATATAATCAGCTTTTAGTGGTAGTAAACGGTTCAAAATTTATTTGAATTTTATCCTAACCTGTTCCTCCATGCTAAATGTTAGTCTGTATGTGGATCAGAACATATCTCAGATAGACACAACTAGTGAATATGAATCCTCTGGCACATGAACCTTTACCCACTGTTTTACCCAACTCAACATAATTCTAACCCAATGCACACTCATCGCTGACATCACAGTAATTAATCATCTTTATTATAAATGAAATACTAGTTTTTGAAAAGAGTTAGGAAGATGGAAGAAGAGAAAGAGGCAAAGTTGATGCTATCACTGACTAGCTGCTAAAATGTGTTTCCAAAAACTTGAAAGAAAAAAATGTACCATTTTTGTAGGTAAGTATATGTAAGAGTTAAAAAATCCACAATATAAACTCTGTTCCTGGTGACTCCTTAAACATTGGTGCTTTACTTTGTTAAGCTCTGCTTCTCGGAGTAAGCGTACGTATGCAACTTGGCAGTTGCTAAGGTAACAAACATGAGAGTAAAATAGACTTATAAAACCTACATAAAATTGACATTAAATGGCAATGGCTTCCCTAGGCTTACAGTAACTCCCGATATGTTCATGAATATACATATCTAACACAAATGTTTCTATTTCCCAGGATTTACCTAATTATGTTTCCATTTTGAAGGTGAATGGCAGTGACACTTGTATTTGTTTTAAAAAAAAAAATGTGGGTTAATAAAGGAAATGTACTCTTGTCTAAAACCATCACCAGTTAGTGCTTTACCACACGAAATATTTACACCCATCCCCTGCCACTTTTTCTTCCCCAAAGGGACATTCACCAGCACAGCTACAGGGGCTACTGCAGAACCTGTCACCTGCTGTTCCCACCTTTGAGCCTGTCCATGCTCTGGGGCACAGGATGCAGTCAGAGCCCTAACAGTTGTCTCTCTCTCCCCCAGCTTTTTCATCATACCCAACACACAACACTGTCATAACTAGCTTGGATTTTCTTATGCTGCCTTCTTTTTGTAATCCCATGAGTTTCCCTAGCAGTGGGAGCCACAGACAATCTGAGTGCAAGTGGATACTAGGATCCATGATATTTGAGATAAGGCACACGGATTCCTACTGCCCCCCACATTGCCTTTCAAGCCTAAGTTTTATGAAAAAAATATAGGCTGGTATAACTAATGAAGAAATTCTGAAGCTGTTTTAGGTAGTGATAGGCTTTATAAGGATGTTTCTTTTATTTTTAGAAAATTTTAACTATTTTAACAAAACTGAATGGAAAATTGAAGAGTCATGCATGTGACTTCCTTGTTTAGGGGCTAACCATCTTCCTTCTGGGAGCCATCTGACTCTTCCTGTAGATCTTACATAGTAAGTCTCACCAGCCTGGGAGGATGCTTTACTGATGTCAGGAAATCATTCATTCACCTAGGAAACTTCTTTGTCTAAGCCACCCGCATCACTTTTTTGGTATGTATGAGACATGCAGTGTTCTTAGATGATGATGACTGAGAGCTGAACATCTTTATTACATACATTAGGAAAACAGCAAATGTTTTACAGAAAAAAAGAGAGAAAGGAAAAGGGAGTCTCCTCTGGAGGAGTTGCTAACACTTTCTAGCAGGAAATAACTCATTACAGTCAAAGCCTTTGGGGTGACTGTTCAGCGTTGGCTTAAAGGCTCAGTCATTTTCTGATAGGAAAGCAGAAAACAGGGGTCGTCACAGCCACATAAAAAATCCAAATCAGATAGAAGCATAGATATCGGCAGTATGCATATCAAGAAAACAACAAAGAACTCCAAAATTGAATAAAACTCTCTATCCACCCTCTAAAAGTAAACATGTACAAAGGCCTAGATTCCTCTAACAAGAGTCACTTAAACATTGAGTTTTGTGTCAATGATCAAGGAAAAGATACGAATAAAACCCAGGGTGACTCCTCTAACAAACACCCACCGCCCAGGGAAGGAATCCAAGGTGTCCAAGGTGTTAACACAACTCAACACATCAAGATAGGCGTGGTAAGTTCAAGTAATAATGTTCACTGAGTGCTCTCAGCAGCCCTTGGGCTTTAAGCTGAAATCTGGTCATAATTTTCATACTGGTGAAAGATAACTTGCATTGCTGTATGTTTTTCATTTTTAGGAAAAACAGAGGAAAAATGCAAGTCTTCAGACCAAACACTTCCCAGATGTAAAATTGTACTTGCCTATAATAATAAGGATTACATTAGTTCAGATATATTTTGTAAAAGTCTTTTAACCTGTTTGACTACCTGCATGGTAGCAAAAAAACCCCAAACACTAAAACAAACGAACAACGCAACTTTCAGCATAGAAAGATGGTCATAGCTAAATAAAACCTCTCTGAATCCAGTTTGTACCCTAACTATCCCAGGGGAACCAAGTTGTGTCTAGTGTTGTCAATCTTGATTCCCTGTCTGCCTGTCTGTGACTCTCAAATAGTGATTTCTAAAATGTTAGCCCCACTGGTGAGCACTGCTAAGGCTCCCAGGAAGCTGAGCAAGTGGCTCCACTCTGTTTTCAGCAAAGAGTTGTGCCCTGTGGCATGTGCCCAGCACATGGGAGGAGATCAGGACAGGGAGAGAAAGGGGGCACCCCCTCTGACCAAGGAAGGAGACAGCAAAACTCCCCTGTCTTTAGTGTTTCCTCCCTCAGGCAATCGGAGCAGCAGCGATGTGGTTTCTGGAGAGAGAGGCATTAACAGTTCCAGTTAGCAGACACCCAGCGTGTTGCCAGAGGGAAGAGGTAGTTTGGAGATGCAGCTGGGAAAGATCTCCCCCGTGCTCTTTTTGTCCAAGTTCGTTTTTTATCCTTACAGCCTAGAAAGGTTTGGCTGCGTCTTGTGTTGACATGAATGTGAATGAGGCATCTGCCTCACGAAAACATGAAGGCCATTGGCACAAAAAAAGCTTTCTTCTTAAATTGGTATTTCCTCCGCTGAGAGTGTTTTTTGGCTTTACTAGCTAGCATGCTTAGTGTCCTCTGTAAGGCTTTTCCTATTAAGGAGAGAAAATCCAGGGTACTGCATGAAACACTTGATTTCACACTTCCCAGTGGCGCTCTCTCCCTGGGAATTTACAGCTGCTCCTCCTGACAGGCACCAGGCATAAAGTGCATGTGTGTGCACGCCGGGCAAAATATTCCAGTCTGCAATACATTGATGAGTTTATAACTGCACAGTAAATCTCAGAGCAGACAAAAGCTGCCATTCATTACCCCTATTTTATCTATAATTTTCTTCATTACATTTTAATATCATTGCTGTCTATGAAAAGAAAAATTATGGGCACCATTCAAGTACTTTCTTACCATCGGCAGAAGGGGAAATCTAGGACACAAGCCCATGCTCCAAAAGGATTTGCCTGTATGAATTAACACCTACTCAAAAGTAACTGATATTAAACAAAAGCCAGCTGACACCAAAATCTGCAAGACCAACTTGATAGTCCAAGAAAACTGACAGCAGTAGACAGACATTGCAGCAAGCCTGGGACACTAAGTCCTCATGATACTTTCCTGTTTCGGTCCAGGATATGCCCAGACAGTTCCTCATCCTCTTAATGATCTCTGAGTCACTATAATCAAATCCAAGTATCTCATTATAACATCACTTGGAGAAGGCTAGTGTATCCAAACCCATCTTCAGATGTGAATCTCTTTAAGCTAAATAAATGTGTTTCAGTGAAGCGTGTGCTAGGAGTCTTGGGTAGGTTTTTCACAACTTGCCTACCAGAGATAATATTTTCAAACCTGAAGCTACTATTTTGCAATAGCTTGGACATGGCAAGAAGATTCTTATGGCATGAGAGTGATTGTCACTGTAATCTGAACATGTGCCAGATTTTACTTGTAGGACAAATGGGGGAATGGCAAGAGGAGAGTCACACGGTACCACAGTTATTTACAGTATAATTTACATAATGGCAAAACTTTCCTGAGGTTTTACAGTGGCATCTTGCAAGAGACATCTACTAGCTGTATTCTAATTTACTTGAAATCTCTCTGTTGATTCAAATGGAATTTTTCTTCCATGAGACAAGCAGAAATGGGTGTCCTTGTGAAGGAAAATATAGATTTATCTCCTAGCCAGGAATAAGTAATGTGACTGCTTCCACATACAGAGTCAGGGGAAGCAAAGAGCTGTACTGAAGGTCCTCAGGGCTGCTGTGGATCCTTTCATCAGAACTGGTTTTTACACCACCATTTGACAGCTTGTGGAAAAATTTGGTGGTGGAAAAATGGACCCTTATGATACCTCTGATCGGAGCATAAGGTATAGAAAGAAACAGACCCTGTGCTAAATTGGACTTGAACCTCTGGCAAGCCAGTCTGGTCCTCCTGAAATTATTGAATTCACTAATGGGATCCTTCACTGTGAGGAAGGAGATAAATATCCAGACCATTTATCACGATCAGATTATTAAACATTTAAAAGTGACATTAAAAGGGATGATACTCAGAATAATGTGCGTACCAGAACTGGCAGCCCAAAAGCACATTAGCAGACCAAATTGCTAAGCCCTGAATCGAGAGGTGCTAACTAATCACAGTGTGCTGGGCTGGGTGTCTGGTGAAAATGAACATCATTTGCCTGAGGCCTTGGTGCTGTAGTTTGACTGTTCAACACTACAGTAAAAGCAGTCAAACAGAAAAAGTAAACCAATATTCAGGAGAGCTCTGCACAAAAGCTCAGATCCTTGACACCATTTCTTTGTTGTGGTATCATCTTTATTTTTAGCATATTTTGATAGAGGAGGCTTTTTCTTTTTGTCTCAGCCTGATGACAGTTAATTAAATAAACATTTCCCTGGATCCTGATGCATATTTTATGTGATGAACTGGTTCAAAGAAAAAACCTGTTTGAACTTAGGTGTGTAGATGGGTGTTGGGGGTGGAAGCCCTTACATAAATAATCACATCATTTTATGAATCATCACTTAGTGTTTTTCATCACCTCCATGCATCACTCTGATATTCCTTCTCTAGAAGTCCATCCTGTTTGCTTTGTTAAATTGACATATGAACAAATCAATCTGTCTGCTACTGAGGAAAAAAGAAAAAGAGAGGAGAAATTTCTTCTGGAGCGCATGGAGAAGATTTGTTCCTTTTTCCTGGATATTCAGTTAATCCCTGAAGGGCCATTCATTAGGTTTTGATGTTGAAATTTGTAACAGAAAACTAATTGGAAGCACCGAATGCTGTATGAACCTACTTGCCCTGACCTCAAAAGGGAAATCAAACATAATCTTAGAAATAAATATAAGAAGACAAACTCATTGCACCTCTGAGGATAACCGCCCACATATTCTATGGAGGTCTGCTGGGTAATTAAAGGACAGCAGGATGCTGAAGGTGACCTGGAGCCTTTCTCACCCCTTTGTGACCTGAACCCTAAAGAAGAGAGTAAATGTGACAGCCTTGTGGCAGGAACAAGCAGGAAGATGTTCTTTGTAATTGTCTTCCCCCGTGTTTATCTTCATGAAGGACCAGAACACCCCCTGCCTAATTGACTACCAGTAACCCTGGGCTACTACATGAAAAAAGCAGGAAAGGAAACGTTATTCCAAATAATGACACAATTGCAGTTATGTCACTTTTATGCTACATCCCAGAGAAACACCAGTTTTAACACTTTATGCAGCTGGCCATAGAGAACAGAGTGGGGTTTTTTTCTGACTAGGGTACCAGCTCATGAGTCTGGATTACCCTTTCCTGGACAGCAGTGACTCCTGTGCAGAAAATTTTGATACATGTTGTACCATTTTAAATAATTTTTAGTGTATACTACACTTCAATACCATGGCAGGTAGCAAAGGAACATTTGTGTAACAAAAATAGCCAAAATACAATGGATTTCAATGATGAGGTCAATGATTCTTTGCAAGACTCAAAGATTTTAAGCACAGGATAAGCCTCAGTCAGTTCTGGAAAATTTAGGTCACCAAACTTCACATAGTGACTTCTGTAATGAGCCTAATAACTTAAAGATAAACTAAAGCATCTTCTTTAGAGAAAGTCCAATCCTAGAGCTGAGAGAAAATTTACTGCATCACTTGGAAAATTCTGCAATTACAATTATCCTCATTATAAAAATGTGTTCCTCCTCATTATTTTAGGTGCTGTTGTTGAAAGCTTAACGGTTCACACTTGTTTATATGGGAAAAAATAAACAGTTTATGATGAAGCAGGGAACTATGGAATAATGTTCTTAAAAATTAGTTCAATTTTAATGAGGCTGCAGAAAGAATAAGTTATGTTTTCATTTTTGTTCTGGCTAGAAGCTGAAATGCAGCTGTAAGGGCTGTTCCAACCCAAGCAGACAGGTATAGCCGAATTCTCACACAAAACCCTGCCCTCTCAGGAGATGATCAAATTTTTATTAAGACCTTTGAATCTTTCTGTTGAAATCCTTAGGCTATGGGCAGATCCAAAACAACCTACTTTCAAACCAAGGTATCTAACCTTGGGGGGCTTATTTCACATGAAACACAGATGCTTTTAATTTTTTAAGCTGATCAAAACCTATGCATTTGAAATTCACCTTGGGCTTTCGAGTTCATGTACAGAAGCACTTAGAAATGCAAGTATAGCTCCATGTTCTTGTCCTACAAGATGGTGGCAGGAAAAGGTTACAAAATCCAGGACAACCCCTGAATTTTCACGCAATTTCCATTCAGTTTTCATATAAGCCTTTGTAAAATGACAATATTTACCTGGAGCAAACAATTTTCCGCAATGCCAAAAATGAAAATGGAACTGTAACTTACAACTGAAACAAAACAAAATGGTTTTTATGACACTAAATTAAAAAAAAATATATAAAAAGTGATTGAGGCTAAGCCAACATTTTGTTTCAGTGCTTCACTTCATATAAATAAATCTGTGCCAGAGGAATAAGATAGCTTAGCATCACTGGAAGCTGAACAGATGCTCATTTCTTTATGATTCTCAGCCCATCTCTGTGGTACCTAGATTCCAAATTGATACTAAAAATTGGTACTTATAGCTCCTCCTTGTCACTTTGAATTGCACCCCGGACAAAATCTGCTTTGACCTTCATGATCCCCATATACTACTAGTAAAAATAAACAAAACAAAGCATATCTTTTTTCCTACAGTGAAGGAGAAGAAGAGTGGCTCTAAAAAGAAGGAGCCTCCTTTTGTCTGTACCTATATAGATACATACAAACAGTCACTCCTATGCTAGGTATGCTACGTATCCTAAGTCTTCACTATAAGGCACAGCAGCTCAGAGAAGAAACAGGTATGCTTCCATTGCATGTGTGACATGCAGATTTGTTAATCGTGTAATCCATCTAAGCAGCAAGATGGAAAGATGTAACAAGTTCTAGCCATACCTACATTATTTCCCTAGGGAGAACCCTTTCTTCAATTATGTTATCCACTTCCCAAGGCAGCTTTGTAGTTGCAGTAAAGTTTCTTTGATTAATATGTGAAAATATATTCTTCCAGTTTTCTTAGATCATTAGTAATTGCTGCTTTGTGGCATATGCTTCCAGCTGAGATTTTCACAGGGACAATTAAACTTCAGTATCATCCCCTCTCTTCTAAGTTGCTGAAATAACCATCTATTTAAGATCTGCAGTATAAGGAAAATGTCACAAGTACTTTGGAGCTCTTAGCAGAGCAGGGCACTGACTTATAGATGTATTTCTGTGCTCCTGGATTTTTTCAAACAGCCTCTTGTAGTCCCGGGAAGAAAAGTGGGACAGATGTTTAAGAGTAGCAGAGAATCTGCAAATTCTACAATTTATGCCTTTAGAACGAGTGTGTCATATGTGCAAGATTTATTCTGAATTCTTGCAGCTGACCTTGGGCACTTCTTCCTTACAAACACCTCCATAAGATGAGATACTGATCAATGTAAATCAAGAGTCAACATTTAGTCGGATTTCAAATCAAAAAGGACAAAGCATCAAATTGCCCTTGAACGGGTAGGACTTGGGGCACATAGCAGTGTTGCCCAGAGCATTATAATGACTTAAAAAGAAACCAAACACCAAACCTAAAACCAGAAACCTTTGCAACAAATTTAACTTCATTACTAATTCAACCAATATTTTTCTTTTGCCATATAAAATACAGTCAAGCAGTGAGCTCACAAGAGACTGGGTTTGGTCATCAAAAAACATGGTTGTCACTTATGGTTTTTCTTCTTTCCCTGTTCTGGGACAGGCAGGGATTCCTCTCAGCATTCCCTTTCCTCCTAAAATGCTGAGCCAACAAATAAAAACATACTCAAGAATAATTTTTTTATAGACAGAAGTCAAAACTATGCTTCACATTGAAACCTAGTACACAATATATCAATCATATAAGAGGGACAAACAGGTTCACAGTTTGAAATTTTTTGTTACAGTGGAAACTGAGGCTCCATTTAAAGGTTCTACTTCAGGATTCAAGGAAAAATATTGGGAAATCTTTTTTTCTGATGTATCTTGACAAAATTAAAGTTCTGTATATATTAAATAGTGTTCCTAATTTGAAGACAGGAACTCACTTGCAGAGCAATCTGAAGATTTCCTTAAAGTATTTGATATGTTATACCTCAGCAAAGGTCAGCTTTCGCTTTAAGACTATTGAGAAGGTTAATTTGACTAGATGAATTCAGACTTCACTCTGAAACTCGGTTGACATTTTTAGATGAAAAGTGAGTGATGGTAGTAAGGGAAAAAAATCAGTCTAAGCTCCTGTTCAGTCACCAGGGGAATCAGAAAATTTTCTATCGTACAGAAGAGTCAACATTAAAACCCCAAACTTCTCAATTATTACTTCCATATGGAAGTTGGATTCTGGAGCTTAACAGCTTCAAAGTTTTTTTCACACTGTAGCAAAAGTAATCTATACATTTCTTCCATGCCCATTATCTTGGGACCTCACGGAAGTTGATTTTTCATGTTACACTCCCCATCCTGGTGCAGCTTCAGCAGTCGGTTGGGAGAAAGACGGAAGGATAGGATGGGATGGGGAGAGTGTGTATTTCCAGGTTAAGGCAGGAACCCAGCTAACTGTGGAAAGGAGCTGCTGGGCTCCAGTGCAATGAATGGGACTCAAAGAGTGGGTAACAGTTCTTGCTCACTGCACTGATGGTTAGAAATGAAGGAGAAATAAGGACCTACAATTTGAAGGACTGAAGTGACAGTAGAAAATAAATTTTGGAAACAGTCTATATTT
>JAOXJM010000002.1:9061165-9073315 GCA_026413425.1 Tringa solitaria | reverse complement strand
AAAATGTTTATGTACGTGTGTATACATGCATGCACATTAAATATGCATAAAATATATATATACATACACCTTTAGTCTCATATTAATATGCTAATAAATTTAGCAACACAATTTGGATCTGCATATGTCGTAATTTACCCATAAGTGGATTAGCTGGACAAAAGCAGCTAACAATTTTCCTTCAATCTTGCCTGTAATTAAGTACAAAGAAAACTGAAGTGGCTGAAAGTTCACGCTAGAAGACTGACGTGATGTCAGGTTTCATAAGTAATAAGATGTGGAAAATGTCAAATTATTGCTGAGGGAGAAAATGTCAAGGATGCACTTAAAATTAGACTTCTAATGTAAGAGTCCCAGTGAACAAGATGATGCAGAAGAAAGATTATGACCAATGTCCAGATGCTGGCTGTCAGGACAGAGTGATGTCTCAGACTTAAGAGCACAGATCTGTTTCACTTCTTCATTGACACCTAGAAAATATTTCAGTTCTGTGTCTTTTCCTAGCTATTGCCACAAAGAACTCAGCTTCTTTATCAGGGTTAAACCTGGATAGGATATAACTCGTTCGAAATACTTTCAGCTTTTCAGATATTTTGTTTGGCCTTAATTGGCATAGCTCTAAGGGAGTCAGTAGAACTACACCTTTTTACTCCAGCTGAGGATTTGTCCTTCTTCTGTGTTGGGTTTTTTGTGTTTTGTTTTGGTTTTTTTTAAGAAAAAAACCCATCTCAGAAGAACTTTTGAATATGAAAGTGCATCATTTACTAAACTAACACATTCTGAAATTACATGTCATGCCAAGAAACACTTAAAGGCTCACAGGACTAGCATGCCCCAGTTTAGGGAAGTCTTCAATAAGGTAGGGCATACTGCAGTCAACCCCCTCAATCCTCTGTGATCAAAGTACTTGAAAGTGAGTAGGCAGCTTTTATCAGTAAATGCTTGGTTTTAAATCATAATAGCTATTCAGGTTTCCTTGTCCTTGTTTGTAAATTGCCTACTTTTTTCCCCAAATGTTCCAGACATCTACCAAGGGAAAAACTCTAAAACTTTATGGTGCATTTGAGTGGATGATTAATCAATCTTTGAACTTACATCTTGAGAGCTGCACAGGCACAGAAGCTAGCTGTTAGCATTAAAGTAGGCAGCAACCCATAATTCAGTACACATTTCTTCTCTCCTCCCTCCCCAGTCCCTGTTAGGACTTCTGTTGCCATATTGCTAGTAAATTCTTTACATAAAATAATGCTATTTTTATGTTTTAGAGCTATATCATCTATTGAACAGTCTGTAAAAAACCTCCATGGGTACTTGCTTTCAAAACTGGGATTTTTCACTTTTTTTACAATACTGTATCTAGCTGAATTTCTGAAGTAGAAGTCAGAAATTAAGTTTTCTGACAAAAGGCTAATACCAGTAAACACAGAACCAGGATTTCGCTGAGCTGCAGAGGAACAGTCCCTAAATTTTTAATTCTGCCTTGTGAGGTACATATCATTTTTGTGTAACTGTTATTGCACACTTTTTCTGTACAGTAAGAGAGGAGGATGGACCTCAGTGAAGACCCAAGAATCCCACAACAGGTGAGATTCAGGTGTTTTGCATCTGGAAAGCTCTACACACATTTATTGTTTGTATCCTCATTTTCAAGAGCGACACCCCATCTGTTTTAAAACTCAACATTTTAACTTTGTGATGCTTATTCTTCTTAAAACTAGATATATTAGCACTGTATCTGAACATAAGTGATGACAGTGGTGATATATAACACTAACTCTTCTCTGAATGTTGTTTGAGTAATTTGGAATTATGTTTTGGGAGGTTCTGTAACAGAAAGAAGAGAAACAATAACTGTTTTAGAGAAAGGGCTATATAATGAAGAGTAAGGCACTCCTAAGTATTTTGTTGCAAGACAGATGTCTTTGTTACAGCTGAATCTTCAATGTCCTTAGAGAGAAGGAAAATCCTCAGAATGTTTGTGTAATCTCAGAATATTCCATTTTAGACATGATTAACATCAGTTGGGCATTAAATATTAATATATCTGCATTGAAATGGCTGGTATTTGCACTTGAAATCCATGTTTTATTATGATTTCAATATTCTATAATAATTTTCTTAATGTAGATTTCAGTGTTGCAAACTTCAGTGTAGCCTCATCTATTTTTCATTTGGGATAAACCAGTTTATAACTACATCTTTGTCTTCCCTACCTAATATAATTTGAAAGAGATATTTATCAGTAGATAAAAATATTATTTCATTTTTTACATCAACTCAAGATTGAATTATCTACATTAATGTAAATTTCCTAGAGAAAGCAGGTATACTGGTGTGATACTCAGTAGGAGATAATTAGTTTTTTATTAGAAGGATGCCGGGCTAGCAGAGGGTCACTTTTACTTTTAAATATATTTTATTATTTAATTGACTTTCCAAAGATATAAAAAAGCAAAAAAAAAAATCCACCTAGTAACATGGAAAAAATTATATATGTCATGCAATTAATTTTTTCCCTAGCAAAAAAATAGGAAATTCAAAACAAAAATCCACAAAGAAAATTAACTTTATGCCAGATCCCTGGGTGAAGCCTCCTTTTTCAGAATAGCAATTCAGCTGTTGCTTACTTTTTACACTGGGTAAAATCTTACTGCATTTAGCATTAAATATCTGTTTGGTTGACACTTTTCTGTATCAAGATGGATTTAACGTGCTGCTGAACTGGTCCTCAAAGCTCTGACCAAGCATGAGCAGCTACTTATGAGCCTTCATTGAAGCAACTCATGTGCTGCTGTATCAAATCACCAAGCAGCCCGTGCATGGAGAAATGCATGAGGAAGAGCGGCAGGGAGCAGAGGGACTATTGCAGCATTAGAAGGATGTGAAACATGTGTACCACAAAACTACAGACTTTAAGTAGAGCCATTTTACCAAGAGAGATGAGAGGACAGAGTCTCCCCGCACCTGCTGACTCTCTGTATCTGATGTAATTAGCAGGAGCAAGAAAAGTCTTGTTGTTGCAGCCTGGGAAATACCTCTTCTCTATACATAGCTGAATTATCTCTGACCTTTTTTTAGGCCTTTAGGTAACGAGCTGAGCAAGTAATGTTTTGCAGCCTATGCTTTGATCTTCTGCAGTCAGATGATTCTGGTTAGATCAGACTAAGAAAGTCATCTTACTACAAGTCTTCAACTTACATCATGTAAAAAATACATCACCTGAAATACACATTACATACATACAAAAGCTGGAGCAAATTGAGGTTCATCAAAAGAGCTAATAAGATGCTTAATTGGACACATATGTGTCACCAGTTAAACAGCACATCATAGTCCATAGGCTTCTTCATCTTGCTTTAACATTAGTGCTTGTAAATCTATTGTAAATCTATGAACCAGATGTGCTGAGAGAGTCAGTTTCATAAGTTTGGTACGAGAAAGTAGGAAGCCTATTTTATATTTTCTAGAATTCTGAATTATATTTATTTTTCAATAGTTTGGACCAAAAAGCCTTAAAGTGTACATGTTTTCACCAACACACATAATTTGACTCCAGATCCAGATCTTTTTATCTAAACTAGATACTTGCATTCTATTTATAACTTTCAAGTTATTAATCTTCTATTGTCTCTTTATCTTACTGTAGTCAATTCTTTGCTGCTTTGGGATGTATGACTGATCTGTGTGAGGTTTTTTCCTTTCCTTGGAATTATTGGCTTTATTTATCCCTATCATGTCCACTACCTCTCCTGTTATGAGGGCTGACATTAAGAGATTGTGGTAACTGAAAAATATAGCAGAAAAGCAAAAAGAAAGATAGAAAGAAAAAAATCTGATTTCACTGTAGTTTAACCTAGAGTTTTCACTGTAAGATAAAAACCAGATATTTCTAAGTATAACTGGCAACCTTCCTTGTTCTGTGAGTGTTATATTTTGTTGCTTATCTTTGGATTATCAGGAACTGCTGCTGTTTTTCCTCTTAGGTTCCTGTGGCTCTAACGGACCTAATCCACATTAAGATGATGAGACACTAAGCCAAGGACATACACCCAAAACAATGAGCAGCTTTGACTATTTGACCTTCTTACCATCTTGCAGACCACTGTGTACTTTTTCCTTATCTCATTACAGATTCTTTCTTATTAACAGTCTCCTTCACTATCCATGTTTCATAGGCTTTTAGTGCTATGGATTTTAAAGAAATCACAAGATCCCACAATTTAATGATAAATTATTTACATGCCAAGGATGCCAGCCAAACTGCTGGAGAAGGCATCACTCAACGTCTGCTCAATCCAGTTGAGAGGATGCGAGAAAAATACAGGTTGTGAATAGAGCTTTACTGGAGTGCCTTAAAGGGATTAATTTCACTAGAAAAAGATTACACCAGCTGTTAGCATTTCTTTCTAACAACAATCCTTTTTGCTGTAAGATTTGAGGGTGTTATTTCTCCCCTTACTTGGATGAAAACGCTCAGGAACACATGCATTTTTCTTGGGCTATGTTCCAGCCCTTGCGTACCTAAAGCAGGTCTAATCTCACCTGTCAAGAAGTTAAATGTCTGGTCTAACTAACTGCCTGCTGTCATGCTTCCTGATGGCATGTAATTCACTTGTCTTAAGTACTAAGCTGTCACAGTAGCCACCTCCCCTGTACCACTGACCACATGAATAGTTGTGGCAAAGGGTGACACTTGTTTGGGGCAAGGTCACTTAGGTGCTAGACTTTCATACAGCTAAAGGACATGCATCTCCCTGCTGCTGCTGACCACTGGTACGTGTACAACCTGGCAACTGTACCCAGGATCAGTATTTTTGGTGCTTATCTGCAATATAAATAACTAATATTTGAAATCAACAATCATGGTAGTGGCAGTGATCCTACTTAAAGCAGAGGTAGCCAGTGCACAGTGCCACCATGGAAAACAGAGCATGAAAAATCAAGAAGTCCTTGGAAAATTTTGATCCCTCTGCTGCAACCAGAGACTGAGATTACACTCTTATTCTTCTACTCTCCTTTCACTGGACGTGCACTCTTTTCTGGGCTGCCTTTGGAAATGTATTATCAAATATTTTTTTTCCTTTTTTCTCTCTCCTAAACATTCCAGTCACCAAGAGCAGAGTACAGAACATGAGCTGCTGCGTCACTGATCAAAGAAAGCCAAAATAACTTAGATAAGAATTTGATCCATAGGTGTATGTAGGTAAAATATGGATTGGTGTCAGCAGCTTAAAAGGAATGTTAATTAGAGAGTGTTTGAATATCCAGGTGGCAATGATAGGTGTTTACTTATTTATTTTCAGCATGGCACTTTTGTCTAAAAAGAAGAGAGGTTTACAGGGCCTGATAACTGGAGAGAGAAGCGGAGTTGTCAAGGCAAAAAAAAAAAAAAAAAGAGAGAAGCAGGGACCTTTTGATAAGAACGTATCTAAAGGAACCATTTTAATTTCAACTTTTCATTGTATTTAATCAATATTACAGAAATAGCACTCATGGAGATATAAAGCCCCAAAATTATAAATCCATCTTTACGACATCTTACGTTGTCTAAGATTCACTCAGGCTTTTCCCAAAACATTGTATTAATCTCCAGTGTTCCCTGATTGATGTGCATCTTCAAAGTCCATCTCTTCCCTAATAGCTTTACAGTAACTGTATCCTTCTGTTTTGCTATAAACTCTTCCATACCAGCTGCTCCTGCTCAAACCCTTCATGGATCTGTTACAGGGAGATGGAATTGTTGTGCATGCTAATTTTGCATTATTGTCAACAACAAATCCATCATAAGACGAACTGGTAGAATATTATTCAGAAAATATTCTTCTTGATTAATTTCCCTATTTTGCATTTTACTGATGCAAATTGTCTTCTGCTGTGCTTAACAAAAGAACTCTTTAATGGATCCAAGACTAGACCAAACCTCAGCATGTTCATCTCATTCAGATTTCAATGCAATCAAATTATTTTGAACTCACTCTGAATTTAGTTCACTGTTCTTGAAATATTTATTAAACTACTTGGATGCAGCAGTGAAATTCAGCAAGTAATAGCATATTTGTAAAAACTTTTTGCTGCTAAACAGCTCACATATAACAAATGTCCCACACAGAACAAGAACCATGTGAGAGGCATTAGAGGTTTCTTCTGTTCTCTGTGAGCCACAGATGTTATTCCACATCCTAGAACATGGAAAGAACGTGAATGCAACTCTGCATGTCAGTGTTTATGGATATGAATTTTCTACTGAGAGTTAAACATAAACAGACTCAACTCAAAACAATCTAAGATTTTCTTCCACTATGTGAACTCTATTTCCTAATGTGATACTTAATTTAATACAGGCAAAATCTCATGCAGAGCTGTTTATTTCTAGGTTATTTATACTAGTTCAGTGTTTCTTTACCCGCTACTATCTCAAACTTCAATGAAGGCCCAATTTACAACAGGGTCTTAACCTGAATGAGCAGCCTTTCCAGAGAGAGAGTCCTAAAAGGTATGTTCTCATTTGTTCGCAGAAAACTAGCTTTCATCCAGAAATAATTTAGTTTGTCTTACCACCTTTCTGCTCAGCTTTCCTCCCTGTATGTCACAGATCCAGACATATGAAAAAAAAACAGATTCAGATATATTGATTTTCGTTCTGATGGCTGTCTGTCATCACACAGGTGTGGGAATCTCCTACAGAGGCAAATGATTGAGTTTGCTGACAACTTCATGCTGTAGTTTTATTTTCTACTTTTATTTTTATTTTCTCACAAGCCATACCAGCTTCACCTGAAGGTGAGCAGAAAAGCTAGTGAAATGTAAAATGTGAAAGTAATTAATTTGGCCTCTGACCAGGCACATAACCTTTGCTGTTTCTATGCTAGTTTGTGTTACGCTACTTTCCTGTGCCTTCCAGTCCCAGAAATCTTCTTGAAACTGAAAGGACCACTAGTATGAGTGAGCTACTCTCCAGCATGAGGAAAAAGAAAACAACCTGTCCTTACAGGAGGAGGGGCTTATTAACAGCATTGGGTTGTTACTCTATTTGCACTATTTTGAAACAGGTAGAAAGGAAATTATATATTCGGCACATATCTAACCCAGGGACATATTGCCAGTAGCTTTTCCAAAAAGTGTTACTGCTCAAATAAAACTGATCTATGAGCCTCCCAGCTCAGAGAGTTTTACAATGCAGTCAGCATTTTCTCCTTTGTTCCCTTGATTGAGCAGTCATAGATTTAAAACTGAGAGATTTAACCACACAGCATAAGAAGAAACAGAAAACGTATGATTTAGGTATCCAGAGCAGATGCATCCCATTGCAAACTATGGTAGTCAAAAAACAAAGACTTTGAGGATCACATCCCATGTAAGCTATAGGAGTGTGGGAGAAGGCAGCAATGACTGGCAATAAATGCTCTCAGGCAAAGGGTCTGGGTATTGCAATAAAACCTTACCCTTGCCAACAGCATCTGGACAACCACAGAGATACCGGGTGGCTGCACTGCTTCCCTTGCCATGGTTAGTACACGACCATACTGGTGAAACAGTGACACGAGTTAACCACAGTGCCAAATGGATCGATCTACTCCTGTTGTTAATCAGATGTGACTTGAGGTGGAGCAAATTTGTGGCACTGATGCTAAGGGCTGGCCCAGAGGGTTTAAAGCGATAATTCCACATCCCAGTGGTGCTCAGAAAGCCAAGTTCTGAAATAGATGCTGACAATAAAACAGCAATTTCTTTTTGCCTTAGCAGAAATTAATCTAATTTCAAGTGCCTATAGTTGTAGTCTCTGCCGAAGACTGACAGATTAGAATGGATTGGAACCAGCCAGGAAAGTTCTTTGTAATTCATAACAGCGTAGACACAGTGATCTGGATTTAAAAATAAAAATCAATCTGAACTCTTGCTTGGAAATGAAAGGGAAAGCATTCTGAGTACTGAATCAATTAGACTGGCAGCTTTTAACTGCCAGTTTATGAGATTTAAATTCAATATTCCAACTCAAATCACAAAGGAAAATGAGTGCAGGGGCTTTAATCACTAGTTGTTCTCCTTACTAGAAGTGTGATACACAGAAGTGAGGCCCAGGACTGCACTCCTCTTTGGTGCTTCATATCAGCACTGAAGTGTCCTGGTGGACACCCCAGGAGCCAGGAATGAGAATTTCAAGTCAGGCTGATCAAATATGGACAGTACCACAGTACTATCTCCACTGCTAGGCTGATATAAATCTTTCCTCTTTTCTTTTGTCTTTTTCTTTTTTTTTAAATCTGTGTGTTGTTTTTTGGTTTGGATTTTTTTTTTCTGTTTTAGCTGTCTTTAATTTTTAATATCTCTCAATCCTTCAAACTAGGAGAAAAACATCTTCCCTGTGAAGATACTGGAGACTCTTCTTTTTCCTCTCAGATCAATAAAAAAGCCTAACTTTTGTTTTTCTATCAGTCTCTATTTCTCTACTCAAAAGACATCGTATGTTACGGTCTCTCCGTGTGATTTGCTGCACATGCCCTTTCCCCACGACATTGCTCAAAACCTATCCCTGCCCCTTTCTGCTCCAGGGAGTCATTAGATGCCAAATACCTGAAGTGCAGATCACTGGCAGTTTCCTAGACAAACACAAATCAGAGAGCGCCCCTGTGCTTTAACAGCTGAATGCCTTTCTGTGTCCAGCATTTGGAAATACGTGACAGCTGGGGACAAACTCCTGCCCATCGGAGTAATGCTGCTGAGCGGATGCCAAACCCAGGAGCTCTATACAGAAGAGGATTGTTCTGCATTTTCCTGGGCAGATGTGTCTTTGGTCTCATGTTTGTTTCGTCACAGTGCCTTCCCAAGATGGAATTTGAATGAAGGTTTCTAACAGTTTCACTGTGTAGTGACTGGCGTAGAAAGCTGATACAATCCTGTTTCTCCTTGACATAGGATTTTTACATATGAGTAAAACATTTTTTTACATATATGTGAGTTTGGATTCAAAAGCTGCAATTATTTGGCTTCACTAAGGGCAAATCATGTCTGACAAATTTGGTGGCCTTCTACAACAGCGTTACAGCATTGGTAGATAAGACAAGAGCAACTGACATCATCTAGCTGGACTTGTGCAAAGTGTTTGACGCTTTCCCACACCACATCCTTGTCTCTAAATTGGAGAGACATGGTTTTGTTGGACTGACCACCCAGTGGATAAGGAATTGGCTGGAGGGCCGTGCTCAAAGAGTTGCAGTCAACAGTTCAATGTCCAAGTGGTGAGCAGTGACGAGCGGTGTTCCTCAGGGGTAGGTATGGAGAGCAGTGCTGTTTATCATCTTTGTTGATGACATGGACAGTGGGATTGAGTGAACCCTCAGGAAGTTGGCCGATAACACCAAGCTGTGTGGCGCTGTCAACACACTGGAGGGAAGGCATGGCATCCAGAAGGACCTGGACAGGCTTGAGAGGTGGGCTCACGTGAACCTCATGAAGTTCAACAAGGCCAAGTACAAGGTCCCATACCTGGGTTGGGACAATCCCAAGCATAAATTCAGGCTGGGCAGAGAATGGATTGGGAGCAGCACTGAGGAAAAGGACTTGGGCGTGTTGGTGGATGAGAAACTTAACATGAGATGGCAATGTGTGTTTGCAGCCCAGAAAGCCAACCACCTCCCGGGCTGCATCAAAAGAAGCATGGCCAGCAGATCAAGGGAAGTGATTCTGTCCCTCTACTCTGATCTGGTAAGATCCCACCTGGAGTACTGCATCCAGCTCTGGGTCCTCCAACATAAGAAGCGCATGAACCTGTTGGATCGAGTCCACAGGAGGTGTATGAAGATGATAAGAGGGATGAAGCACCTCTCCTACGAAGACAGGCTGAGAGAGTTGGGGCTGTTCAGCCTGGAGAAGAGAAGGTTCCAGGGAGAACTTATAGCAGCCTTTCAGTACCTAGAGGGGGCCTACAAGAAAGATGGGGAGGGACACTTTATCAGGAATTGTAGCGATAGGACGAGGGGTAACGGTTTTGAACTGAAAGAGGAGAGATTTAGATTAGATCTTAGGAAGAAATTCTTTACTGTGGGAGTGGTGAGACATTGGAATGGGTTGCCCAGAGAAGCTGTGAATGCCCCATCCCTGGAGGGGGATGATCAGGGTCCAGTAGGATGGAGCTTTAAGCGACCTGGTCTAATGGAAGAACCTGGTCTAATCCCCCATGGCAGGGGATTTAGAACTAGATGATCTTTAACGTCCCTTCCAACCTCAACCATTGTATGATTCTAGGATTTTCCCATGCTTATGGTGGATAACTGTGAGGAATACTGTCATGTGTTAGTATCACACCTCCCTTAGGGCAGAGCAAAAAACTCTAAAAAAGCATAGCGTACATTTTAGAAGGTATGTCTGGATCTCATTTAAGGACACTGTGGTTTAAAATGGACCAGATTAATTTCTGGAGACCTATGCGGAGGATAAATGATCTGATAAGCTCCCCTGTGAAGACTGAGCACAGCCGAAGAATCTGCTACCCTGGGAGTGTGGCAGGATGGGTCATTGTTGTCAGACATGAAAGCTGTGAGATGGGAGCCAGATACAGAAGTAGTATGTTGAACAGAAACAGGCAAGGCCTATAGGTTGACTACAAATGCCAGAAACCATAAATCAGGTGTTGCTGCTCATGAGGCAGTTCCCTCTACTGTTATGAAGAAACAGTGGCTTTAATAGTGAAGAAACTGATATTCTTATCATTGAGCTAATTAGCTGCAATGCTTCTTCCACATCCTTTGTTTTCCATAGTAGTCTCCTTTATGAGAACTGTGATATCTGATGAGATCTATGGATTAACATAGAGAGCAACAGGCACTAAACTGTCTTCAATGAATTCAGCATCCTGGGGCTGAAAAAAATTTATGCAACAGTTGGAGACTGGGAGCACTACTTCTTCCCCTCACTGTGCAGAAAATTTAAGAGATGTTGACTACTAAAAAAATCTTTGAAGACAAATATTTACCATAGCTGTTACCTCTTTTCTAACATTACAGCCAGCATAAAGAAATCTGTCAATGGCTTAGACATACCACAATCTCTATTTACGTAGCTAGCTAAAATAGTAATCTTAGCAGGGTAAGGAAAATTTCTCCTATATGAGGAAGAGCTAAGAAGATTAAGACTTTTCAATTTGGAGTAGAGATAAGTGAGGAAGACATGAGAGAGGTCTATAAAATCAATGGAGCAATGAAAAAGTACAGAGAGGACAATTACTCATTTTTCTTCTAATGCAAGGATTAAGGGGAATTAAATTAAATGAACAGATGACAGATTTTAGAAAGCATAAGAAAAAAAAAATCTTCACACAAAATGCAATTAGAACTGTGGAGCTCATTACCACAGGATGCTGGAGATGTTAAAAGTTTATGTGAGTTCAAAAAGTAACTGCAAAACATACTGGAAGAAAAAATCCACTGAGTTGTTTCTCCATGCAGGCACTCTTAGATTTAAGCTGCAAGACTTTTCAGATTTAAGCTGTGTCTCAAGATTTAAGGTGCAATTCACAGGAGTTTGGGAGGCCATACCTTGGAAATATCACTGTGCCTTAGATGTCCACTGCTTTCTACTGTAGTAGGTACGATCTCTTGCCTTGACATATTTTCAAGCTGGCCTGGTGCAATGATCTTACATCATTATTAATAGATTTGCAGCCACAGAAAGCTAAAAAGCTGGGACAAGACCATGGATACTTAGGTGAAACCAAAGCCACTGTGACTATTGCTGCCTGTGGGATTAAAGCTTGCACAGGAACACCTATCTCTAGTAAATACATGCTTTTAGGGAAGAGCCACAGCAATGCTGTACCAGCTTGCACATCTCCTTTTTCTCCATCTGTAAAGTTGGAACGGTTTTCATTTTAGCTTTTCTAATTCTTCAACAAAGTGATCTGAAGATGGAAAATGAACTTCAGTGACTTGAATAGTAGAAAAGGGGGTAAAAAATGGCACATGACTTTGACTTGGGTGAGACAGATAGCATGCTGAAGAACTACAATATTTAGCAAAGAATTTACTCTAACAGTGTTAAAGCAACTACGCTTTTCAGTGCAAGTTCACAGGAGTGTCTGGGTGACAGGAAAGCTCACATGGATCACAGAATGGTACGGGGTTGGAAGGGACCTCTGGAGATCATCTAGTCCAACCC
>JAOXJM010000002.1:9035293-9046555 GCA_026413425.1 Tringa solitaria | reverse complement strand
CACTCTGCCCCAAGCCTGTAGTGCTGCCTGGGGTTGTTGTGACCCAAGTGCAGAACCTGGCACTTGGCCTTGCTGAACCTCATACCATTGGTCTCAGCCCATTGATCCAGCCTGTTCAGATGCCTCTGTAGAGCCTTTCTGCCATCAGGCAGAACAACACTCCTGCCTAACTTGGTGTCCTCTGCAAACTTACTGAGGGTGCACTTGATCCCCTCCTCCAGATCATTGTTCATTACTGAAATATTTATTGCCCAGATGCAAAATTCAGATGGTGAGAACCATGCAAAAGTTAAACACCTTTCTCCCTAAAACTAATGTTCAGAACTGATTTCCATATAGGCTCAGCTGTCCCCTTTCTGGAAAGGACACCAAACTGAAGCATAACTCAGAATCCACAGGAGTCATAATTATTGCTATCTCCTTTTTCTGCTGGTTTAATGGTATCACAGTAAGCAAACATTACATGTTGGCCAACTGCGAGTGGAATGACCACAGGCCTGAAGTGCAATCACACCTAGCAATTCCCAGGGTAGTCAAATGATTCATTTGTAACTAGTCATTCTTTTCAATTACAGGGTACTTTTCCCAGGAAGCTCTTTTCTCACTGATCTTTCAGCTTCAACGTGCCCTCCATTGCCCTGAGATATTCAGATACTTTAATAAGCTGAACTTTGTGAAAATAGTAATTACTGCATGTTGGGGCTGAAGAAAGCCTTGGACACTAGAAGACATCCAGGCCCCCAGACCAGTATACATTTACTCAATATACTGTCATCTTCTGTCAGCTGCTGTCATGTGACCTTTAAAGTTCATAACTGATTTATATAAATGTACTATAAAAGATAACTTCTAATTTGTGTTATCCTTCTACTGTTGCTGAGTTACCTCTTTCTGTTGCATATGTTGTGGCCTGTGCCACCTTGTTAGAAAAGATCTTTTTTAGAGTTTGCTGAAGCTCAAGAAAATAAAACAGGTATTCTACTTTCTGAAGAGAGTCTTGTGATCACTGCAACTTCATACATAAACCTGTCCCTCAAATAATTCATGTATCTTTCTAGTACTAAGATCTGAAAGGGAAATACCACAATAAAGAGAGCACGATATGGGCAAAGCCTAAAGCCTACAGACACAGAGAAAATGATCTTGGGATAAACATACTGTCATTTTGTGACATCTGAAGCAGACACAGACTGGATAACCAGAGATAGGTCAGGGGCCGGAGTTCTGCCAGGCCAGGGCTCAAATGAAGCTGCACAGCACGTCAGGTAAGGATTTCTTATGGATGTATTTTAGATGACAGCATTAATCATAATAACCACTTCATAACCATGTCCTGAGGAGGAGCAGGTAATCTGCTCTGAGCTGTGTTACTTTAAATGGAGCAACCATCAGGCTCTATTCTCTACATGGCTCATTGTGGGAAAGACAGACTTGAATATCGAGCTGAATTTTCAAGTTCTATGTGTTTTCCAAAGCCCAGTAGATCCTAAAACATAACTGTGGAATAGAGAGTAGGAAGCTGCAAGTAACCATGATCTGAACCGCTTGTGCAAATTGGAGGAAAAGGACCCTGGATTTTGAGATGGACACCATAACCATGGTTGCCAGAAAGTGCAACTGAATGTGAAGGAGAAACATCCAAAACAGATTATTCTTCCTTGAAGTTACAAGGAAGGGAGGCCTAGGTAACATCCTAAAATACCTCTTTGATACCATTGTGCAGCACATTGGATCATAAAATTGCCACTTAGCTCCTAGAGATTTGATAAACTTAACACTATCACTCTACATTGACTGATGAGCAGCTCACTTAATTTGCTGAACTTGAACTGTGTTCAACAAATCTCAGAGGCAAAAAGTTTCCACAGCACTTGCATAAATTATGACTGACTCATCACAATACTATTACTCGCTCTACTGTGTGGAAATTCATTCTTTTCCTCTGCTCTCCCACAAAAGGGTGCATAGATAGCAACAGTAGCTTTATAGAAAACTGAAAACCTTTCATTTTTTTTTAAAAGGATTGTTTCACTGTTTGTTTTTTATTTTATTTTTGAAAAGTACCTAATCCTATAAACAAAAACAAAACCCACCCTGCAGTATTTCTTACAGCTCTGAGCTTGTTATCAGGGTGCTAGGATACTTTGAGCAACTTAAGGTTTTAAGAATTGCCCAAGACAATATTTATCATGTCATCAGGAAATGAATGCTAAATCCTCTTAAGCTGTTGAGAAAACAGACACTTCTTTTAAAGTGTGCTCTCCTTCATGCTCTCACTCTTATCTTTCCCAGGTACCACAAACTGACTCTTGGCAGGGTCCTCCAAACTACAGATCATTTATATGAGGGTCAGTTAGAAATTCCATAAGTTTTGAAACCTGTTAAAGATTATAGAGTCACAGAAGGTTGGATTGGAATGTGATCTTCAAGAATTTACCAGTTTTATTGCTTCCAAGGGGCTTGTCAGCTTTCTACTGAAACACAGTTCAGTAATTGCATAGTGAATATAAATGAGAAGGTAGCCTTTTATTAGCACTAAATGATCAGGTTGATTGACATTAGGGATCGTCTTTATATAATTTCATTAACAAAAGCATATGCTGGAAGTTGTCTCTATTTTCCAATAACACATTTCTATAGACAATAAAACAGCTCACTACACAATATTAAGCTATCATGTTACTTATCCCTTGGAATATGCCTCTATTCTGATTCCTTCTACCAGTCACATCAAAAATGCATTAACCCTTTATTTTTAAATTTTTCTTAAAAACTTCTTAAACTTCCTAATAACAAAAATTACTTATTATTTCATCTATTGTTCTGATGTTCTCTGAATTGAACATTCCACAGTAGGTGCTCCTGAGAGGAGCTTTCATAATCTTTTAGGCAAACACATTTCATTAATTCCCGTTACATCCCTTTGCATCACTTACAGAAGTCTACAGCAGTTCCTCGCCCTTTCAAAAGAAGTTTCATATTTACACCATACTTCTGACCACAGCTCAGCCTAAGGTGTGCAGCATCTCATGCCCTCACAAGAGAAAGGAGATTGCTCTCATGAGATAAAGGGGTCCATAACAGACTGAAGTTACGTAATTTCAAAACTTTGTTAGGTGTTGATCTAACGCCTCCTAAGAGAGCTTTCAGTGATAAAATTTCTACTATTTCCTCTGGACAATAATTTCCAGAATACAGCTGTTATCGCCATACATTGTTTTCTTTTATAGAGAAGCCTTTACGTATTTGTAATGTTATGTCTCCTCCTCCATCCCTTCAGTCTTCTTTACAGTCTTCTGTTGTCCTTCACTATTTTATTTTCACTCTTCTCAGTTTTTCTTGCATCTCACGTTTTCTAAATCCCAACCTTTTCTATCAGTATCCCTGAATTCTCAGCATTGGTTACTTTCTCTACATCAAGTCTCATTATGACAGAGAGAATAGATGTTTTGCAAAGTATTTCTTTGTAAGTTTTACCAAAGTTTGGACCTCTAGAAATATTTGCCTTAGGGTCTTTGAGACAACATTCAAAAAGGAAAGCCAGTAGCCATCTGATCTCTCATCAAGAACTAAATTAAGGAAAACATGCCTCCAAAGTCTCAAATTTCCGAGGGCTGGCTGGGTCAGTCACACAGTCATTTCGCCAGCAGAACTGAATACCTGCAGTTCCCATGATCAAAATGAAACCATAGGATAAAATAGGAACCCCTGACAGAAACCTCACAGGCAAGTACCAAATCCTTCAGTAGAAACTCATTTACAGAAGACTACAGTAACTCAGCGTGTAACTACTTGCTTCCTGTGTTGCCTATGGCCATAGATTAACCACAAGATACGCTAATACAAGATTCTCATGCAAAGGAAAAATAATGTCCTGTTTTGCATAAAACTACATTATATCATGGGAACTACCAGAGAGGTAGTAAGAATTGCAGAAAGGCAAAAGATTTATTTAAGCAAAAAAGGCTGAAGCCTGAAGTAGTCCACTGGTCATGGAACTTTTCCTATGTTCCCTAATAAATTAAATGCTTAGATTTAAAAAAGAAAAAGACAGTACTGATAGCCTGAAATGTATACTGTTTGCAAATTCATTTCCAAGATGTGTCTTTCTAATTTAGTACATTTAGTTTCCAGGATAAAAATAAAACCTTGATTGAGGTCTAGTTTTTCTTCCTGTAACATACTTTTTTTTTTAAATATATATATTTTTTTAAGCAATGTTTAAGAATGCATGAGAAGAGAGTTATGGGATTTTTAAATCTCTGAAAATAGAGAAGTCATGTGAAGTGCAGTTGTGATGCATGAAATCGGGTCTTATGAAGAATGCAGTAGTTTCATGAAAATTACTCTAAAAACTACCACATCTAATTTTTTTTTATAAAAGGGGTGGGAGTTCAATATCAACATTGTTACTGCATTGAAAGCTTTCTTTGGAATTTCTGACTGTATTGCTTTTGAATGCAACACAGTCACATAGCTCAGTCAGTAAAAAGATAAAAGTAACTAGCTGCTTGTAGGAATACTAGTACTCATGGCATGCAACCTTCCCAAAGATGAATTTAGACTAAGGTTTAGATTTAGAAGAAAAACTCTCATCCTCCTTGCTTACCTCCTATTTAAATGCAACACTATTTGGGGAGGATAAATTAACATCTAGGGCTCTTTGCTGATTTGTAAGGTGGATATGTGAAATCATGTACAGTCTAAACCACAATACTATAATACATCACAGAGCCTTTTAAATAGTTCTCATTCATACAGGGTTACTTATTTACAAGTCCTTCCCTTTTCTTTGCCACTGCTCAAACATCCAGAGCCAAACGTGCAAGGTCAGATCACCCTGTCAGCTAAACACCCTGGCAAAGCTGGGAATGAGGACCATCTCTGTCCTACTGCTCCTGGCTGCACTATTGATCTGCTGCTCTCAGAGAGAATGGCAATCTCTCAGAAAGGTGCCTGGTTAAAAAAAAAAAAAAAAATCTGAGAGGGAGGCTGATCCTTTTCTGTACAAAAAGTTATCTGTCAGAGTTATTTCCAGGAGAAAACAAAAGACTGTTTTTAGTTGAATCATGTATTTTTGTTTGTTTAATTTATTGTATCAGATAAGGTGCTTTTCACATCATGTTTTTATTCTTTTCTTTTCTCCAAAATCTGAGTTGTAGCTGCACGTTCTTCAGAATGACAAAGCTGGTACTGTGACATGTTTATGAGAGAAGACTAAACCTCAAAGAAATAGTTGAAATTAATAATGAGAAATCTCAGAAATAGCAGAATTAAAGGAATTGATGTGAAATAGGGAGAGTGAGATGGAAGTAGTAGAAATGTCATAATTTTTATAACAGCTGGTGGGATGATCACTTCCCTGTTTGACTTGTAAAAATCAAGGGAAAAAGGAGAGTAAAAAAGAAAAGGAGAGACAAAAAACAAGAAAAGTAAGAAGAGAGGTAAGAGAGGAGGAAGCAAGCATTGACAATCAAGGAGGGATAAAAATGATGTTTAAGATTATTAGTTAATACTCTTCTTGAGGGAAGGAAATGGACATAGACTTAAGATTTATGGAAGCTTTACTCTCTGCTATTTAGTCACTGGTGTAGTAGAACAACAGTAGTTTTAAAAGTGCTAGTTAGAGATAAGACAGATTTATTGGAAGTTCCTCTAATTTCTATCCACTTTCATTTCCAAGCAAATATGAGTTGTTAATGGAAGCATTTCTGGAGAAAGATAAATATTCCCCACAATGATCACTGTCAGATTTACCACAAGTTTACACTAAAGAAGCCTCAACCCACAATCACTCACAGAAGTAAAACCCAGCTGTATAAAAAGACCAGAAAGGACAAGGAACCAATGGCTGGACTCAAATCACAAATCTGAGTTTTCTACCATGTTGGCAAACCACTTATTTCTGTTACTCCTCCTATTCTGGTAAAACCCAAGCTAATCCACTGTTTCTATCCCTTACATAGCAAATGCATCATTCTCACTCATGCACTTATGAATATATTATAAATTGTGACTAAATGTAATTATGTAAATGATAGTCATTTGTTTGCTATACAGATTAATGTTCTGCTTCATTGGGGTCCCAATATGGAGCAGCAGAAGTTTGAGCTTTGCAGCTGTGTCTCTGTGTGGTGCTGCCTCTCATCTAAAAATTAAAATTAAGATGAAATTTGTCTTTTACTTAGTGTGAACAAAACAAACCATCCCCGTGTTACTTAATACATTATCTATTACTTTCTACAGGTAGCAGAATCAATCACCTTTCCCAGTGGTGGTAAACTCCTAGGGAATAATTTCATACACCTCCAGATCTATAATACAATGTCAAAGTGTTAATTAGCATCCCAATAATGGTTTTGCTTTTTGTAGTGATGCTTTTTAAAGCTAAGCTTCCTTTGTCAAACTGGGACCTGTCAAGAGGCATGAAAAGTAACATTCTGCTATGATAAGATTTGGCTAATAAAGATTTATGGGAAATGGGTTTCCCATCCTGTAAAATTTTTTGGCAACTTACAGGTTCTCTCATTCCGCATGAGGATTACTCTGAAAACTTTCAGGGGTGGGAGGAACCTCTAATAAAGAAAACCTCTTGCAAAAAGAATACTTGTGTGCTCCATATACTTGCATGCACATGTTTTTCCTTTTAAGACAAGTCACACTAGAAATCCTGTGTATTGCTGACTATTTCTTCCCCCTCTCTAGAAAGTTATGTGGAAATGTTTTTTAGAAGCAGGCTAAAATACTGCTCTCAGGCTGACTGGTTCCACAGGAAGTCTGAGATCTGACTAGTTCTCAAAGTTAGGTAGCCTGTTTCTCTTATTTAACCCAGGAACATTATATGCAGACCAAACACAGCTTCACGTTGTTACAATAACAGTTCCAGTGTTCATAATATAGTTATCCCTATAGTGTTTATATTCAATTTTCTAATGATGTCTTTTGAATTATGCATGTCTCTACTTAATATAGAAGATGCAATGTAAGTAGCTTTGGGGAAGAAGGGTAAAAATATCTTCCAGACTTAGAGAGACTTTTAAATTTAGCAGCCAGTTTGTTAAAAGTGAGCCCAAAAGATATGCAATTCTCTTGCAAAAGTTCCTTTTACTGACAATATCAATCCTTAGACTTGCTGTATAATCAGTATGGCACAGCAATGGAGGCAGGAATAGACTGCCTACACACTCTAATACTTCATTAGTAAAAAATCCAATATGCAGAAAAAGGAAAATGGTGTCTCAGGGCTCTTGCACCTAGTAACAATGAAAAAACCTCTGCTGTTCTGCACTTCAGGTTCATGACGTCACCCACAACTCTTTTCACAGAATGTTAGCCCTTCATTACTCAATCAGCTTTCTATTAATTGCACATGTATGAAAACTACTAACATTTTCCTATTACTCTTTAAACTATATACCCCAGTTCTGCAAATGTGCTTACAGAGGTCTAGTTAACAGATGTTCAGATCTCAGCTCTCTGGTGGTACCTGGGGAACACTTGGTGACACAGAACGGAACATGAGTTGTGTCCTCTTGAGTCCTCTTGGGATGTGAACCTGTGTTTTCAGCTACTCAAGCGTAGCTTTGGAGCGATGCTCGCTGTCCTGGTGTTATATAAAATTGTATAGGAGCTCCAAGACAGTAACCCATGTGTATCCCCAAGAACTGGACACTGATTTCTTATTCTGACTTTCTAGGTCACCTGTCTCTCATTCTAAAACCAGAGAGTTCTGTCTACACAATAGAAAATAGGAAAGTGTCTTTCTAGATGATGAGCAGTGTGCCTTGCTGGCTCCTCATATCGCTTTAGGTGATATGGTAGTACTTTCATACCTTAGAAATAGTCCTGCTTGTAAATTACTCAGAGCTTCTTAGGTGAAAGGAGGATCTTAACCTGTCAGGTAGCCTCTTAGATAGTTTGTTGTGTTCACAGCTGTTATCCTCTCAAGTCTTACCCCTTTGAAGGAATATGTCTGGGATATTTGGAATCTTTAAAAATGCCACCCACAGCAGGAAGAAATGAGTTAAACATTTTTAACATATTCCTCATTGATTCAGGAGGATTAACATGCATTATTACGTTATATACGTACACAGTGAAAATTACGGGAGGGCAATTCATCCAGCCTGCTTCTCTTTTATAATTTAACAGAAAACATTCTTTATCCCCATTTAAATCTTCCCCTAGTCCCATGCACAGAATGATAATCAGTGTACAGAAAGTCTGCCTGCAGCCAACCCAGATCCATTTCTCACAGTACTCTCATGTCATGGTGAAGCATAATTGTACAGCCACAGTGACAGCAGACCTGACCCACTAGGATGCTCCATGGGTGCAAGCAACTCAAATATTCATAAAGCTACTAATTTATGGCAAGTACTTGTCTCCCATCAGGGTTTTCCCTTTGACTGCATGCAGATTCCAAGCTTAATATATCTTTTTGCAATGCAGAAATGTAAGAAATTAATATTTTAGGAAGTGGACAAAAGAACAGGGAACAATGCCATGGCTTTCCATGCTTTTCCTAAAAGAAATATTTTTCTAAGTAATTATAAATCTTCTGCAAATCTAATTATGGTTGAGTATTTATTTTGTTAAACAGCAATACATTACTGTTTATTGATTTTTTTCATCAAATTTCAGTTTTGTGGAATGAATTATTCTGTTCAAAAATATTTACTTGTTAATATTATTCTTTGTAAACATTGTTAAATGTTAAAGAATTTTAAGTTGTTAAATGTAACTGAATCATTTTTAATGTTTGTCACTTCTCATTTCATTACAAAGAAAATGTGCATTTCCTTTTTTCCACCATAGTGAAACAATACAGTGACAAGTGACAGAATAAAACCTAGAGCACTAACTAAAGCACTTTTATGGTAATAAAAGCATTTTTTGTTAGAAGATTCCAGTTAAAACTCTGTTTCAAAACAGTTGTCTTCTAAGGCTCAGCCTGAAGTCACTGGTTCCAATCCTTTCTAGATTATGAATTAGGGAAGATGCAAGAAGTAACCTGTATTGTCATTAAATATGTTCAGACTACAAATTTAAATATACAAATTAACATTTTTTTTAAAAAAAAGAAAAAAAAGGGAAGAAAAAATTTAACTAGCAGCTCTTGGCAGCATGGGAGTGCACTAAATATAAAGTGGTCATGCACTACAAGCAATGTACAAGCCAAGCTGTAAGACTGCAAGCCAGGTCTCTGCACGTTGTGTTGCCAATGTGTCTCAGTCCTTCTGGAAGGCAAATCATATTGATGTTAATTCAGTCCTTGGCTGTTCAGCTAAAACTACGGGTTTTTTAAATTATTTTTTCCCCTACCAGAAAGTGAGTCCTTATCAGTACTTTGGATCTACAAGGTCTAGGACCTATTCACAAGATCAGAACTCAATAACACATCTAGAGGATGCACCTTAGAAGTTCTGGTGACCTAAAATAAAATTGACTGCTTTGGCTTCATAACAGGTTTGGGAATCTCGGTTCTCAGAAGCCAGCTTGGAGAATAAGGCCTTCCTCACAGAGAAGGAAAAATGTCTTTTTAAATTCTACTAGGCTGACTTTAAGCTGCAAGTACAAAGATATTCGTGACAGTGGCATCAGCTCATTTCAGTTACTGAGGTAGATCAATGCCAGCGTGAAGAGGCTGCAAAGAAATCTAAGCTGATAATTGACTTTAGGTCACCAATAGAGTCATGAGTCTGAATGGTCACTCACTGCTGGAGGATCCACAAGCTTCCCATGGAATCTATTAGCTCTTAGTTGTCCAAGCAAAACCACTGCTTTCCTCTGTAAAGGATCCGAGTCCCCATAATTCCCTTAAGGTTTGGCTTTGTCACTTCACCAAAGTCTGTGCTTTAAATGACTCTGGCAAAAGGCAGCTGGAAACGGTGATTTTACTGTAGAGAGGTTCAAGTTATGCATTGCTGATCAGACACTGAATGAAGCAAGCCTCTGTTAGGCACTTTGGCTCTACCATTGGGAGTGTAAGAGAGGAAAGCACTCCAAATGGAAACAAACAAAAAAAACCCCAACAAACCCTCAGAACAGTTAACAGCTCTGCCAAAGTTGGGGAAAGAGAGACAAAGCCTTCAACAATGACAACAGTGACTACAGGTTAAAGACCTCTAACAGGAAAGAGTAAACTTCATGGCAGTGAAAAAGAACACATATTAAAGAATTGGACTTGAAGTGTTTTGGAGGCTAACGTAGCATTGTACTGGCATACTTTGAGGACTATTGACTCTGTGAAGAGAAAGGAAACAAGGGATTTTGTTTTTTCTTCTTTAAGTTGATTTAGTAAAGGTAAAAAAAAAAACAGGGAAAGATTTTTGAAGTTCAGAAACCCCCGTCTTATGAAATTGAGAGCCCACGCAATTCCCTAATAAGAGACTTGTCTGCACTTTTGGACTGAGAACACTATTTTCAGCCATGAGCACAGGACTCAGAACTACATCTTTATGAACAGGATGCAGTTTGCCAAGAAGTTGCCTGCAAATCTTAAAGTGAGGATCTGCAGAAATGGGAGTAGCCTATGTTGTGAATAACATCACTAGCCAAGAGACTTAATTAGAACAATGCCGTGGGGGATGCTAAGTGGAAACAACAGTTGAAAGTACTTGTGACATCTCATGAGAGAGTTCTGCCATTGCTACCCCACACAGCAAAAGATGTCTTCGAAGAGAGGCACATGCAGGTGATGAGCTGAGAGAGAAGATTCTAGCTAGGGGAAACTAAAAGAAAACTAAATAAAAATCACACAATTCTAAGACAACTGAGCCCTGAGAAATGACAGAAATGAAACCAACAGAATCACCTTTTGACAATATCATTGCCTAAAAGCTCACCTGTCCTGGATCTCAGAATGCACATACCTAGACATTTATAGTAACTGTTCCTATAGGGTGTTTATTGACATTTGAAACTATAGATATTATCTTCTGGTTAGTTGCCACTAATACATAGCTTGGAAAGAAAATATTACAGCTTAAAAAAAAAACACGACACAAAGCAGTTAACTTAGTTGCTATGCCATACAACTGCTCAGATAGACAACACGGACTGGTTAGAAGCAAACCCCGAAGTAAGTAAACTTGTGTGGCTTTGGGTAACTACAAAGCTACAACTGAGACAACAAATTTCTAACAGGAGAACGGAGAAGCTGAAATAAATATGAGTATGAAATAAGTATGTCAGGTAGAAGGAAATGACAAAATCAACCTGAAAAACTTTATTTACTTGTTTATTTATGGGGTGGGAGAC
>JAOXJM010000002.1:9013677-9035193 GCA_026413425.1 Tringa solitaria | reverse complement strand
GGGTGGGAGACGATTTCAGTACGCATAAATGAAAGCCTGCAGGAGAAGAGGAGGATGTAGATTTTGACCTCAGTCAAAATCGCAGTCCACTCCTATGCGTGCTACAGGTTCCTTCATTTCCATACCCTAACCACCTAGCTGTTTACAGAGTATAGAGTCTGGAAAATTTTGTAGGCACTAACTTGAAAATAGGGACCTCTGTGTTCAGAGATGCAGAGGTGTTTTAGTAGGTGATCATCCCTCTCTTCAAAGGCCAGGCAAGGAAAAAGACAGTAAGAGTCTGACATGTCACAGCAGGTTAGCTCATTATGAGTAAAAATGGAACAACTGATCACAGTGTAGAGAGATCCTAAGTCTACAGGTTAAACAGGCTTCAACAGCCAGGGTCTTATCTCTCCCCGCTGGGTCTAGCTGCCACCTCTCAGCCCTTCTCCTTTTTTTGGCCATGGCACTTGCAGCACAGCCAGCCACCATTAGCCACTTCCCCAATAACTTCTCAATGGTTCCCTTCTCCTTTAAACCTTGTTTTTGAACATCTCAGCATGGGCTGGCCAAGCACAAGGGAAGAAGCACTTAGAAGTCCTTCTCTCCCTGCAGCCAGCCCCAGAGAAGAGGGCTCTTGCTTGTAAAAGTTGCCTCTGTCCCCCTTCAAACACAGGTACTTCTGCCAACATCCCCCCTTACTGGTTCTGCCTATGTAGAAAGCCATTTTATTTACTTGTTTATTTATGGGGTGGGAGACGATTTCAGTACGCATAAATGAAAGCCTGCAGGAGAAGAGGAGGAGGTAGATCTTTCAAATTAAATTTGCCCATGGTGCAGATACTAAATTTTAATTTTATCTATCTGGGTACAATAAATATTCATAAGCCTATTAACTGAAGCCCTAAGATCTTAGAAATATCTAAATTGTCTATCTCTTTAGAAATATCTAAATAGATAGAAATATCTACCCTTCATCCTCCACCTGTTAAAACTATCCCTAATGACAGTACTTGCTTTCCTAGACATCACTAAAAAACTGTATTACATGTCCCCCAGTATATCAGACAAACATTGACACATGCAATCACCTTTGAACAGAATTTCTTATCCTTCTTTAAAAAAAAAAATATATTTTCTTACTCTTTCCAGTACTAGCATCTGTATTATTCTGATCACTATGGTCACTTCATTATTGTTATTTCATTTACTTCCCATTTTACCAAATTTGCCCCGCAAACATATACTGGTTTTAAATCATTGCAGAAATGCTTTGCAGGAGGTTACAAGTGACTGGGAAGGACACTCAATGCATGAAGCGTGCTAGGAAATGAAGTGCAGATGTTTCAGTCATTCCCTGGGCTATGAAGCCACCATTGTTATCTGTAGGGGAGGATTAGCTTTTAAAAAAATAGCTGTGTGGGGACTCACAGGATTCTTAAGCACAGTTAGTGAGCTGATGCCAGACAACTGAACATAACAAGGTTGATCTAAAGCCGAGACAGAAAAACAAGGACCTGATTACATTAATTTGAAGTTATCACAGTGGGCATAAGTACAGTATATCCACTCTTGGCAGGTAGGAGATGTCATTACTAATGAAGCTGCATATTAATCTTATGTAGAAGCATCACAAGGCTTTCACTCTTTGGGCAAGACTGTGCAGGAAGCATTGCTGCTTGTGCCTGGGCACATGGCCATTAGTGGCATCTGAGGATCGTGCAGTGGCAGTTGTAATTGCATAGTGTCTTCTCTCTGCACAGTAGGTGGTTGTTAATGGTTTCTTGGGATCACAGCAAGTGCTCCCTTCACTGGCTGTTTCAGCACCTCAGGCCAGTATTTTCATCATCAGGTGTGGCTGCACTAATAGGAGCAATCCTCAGGTGTCTGACATGTCACTTAGATGGATGCCTATTCCCTAACTTCACATGAACTCAGTTCCTTAGTTACTGAACTCCAGCTACATCAGCTTCCCAGCCCTGTTATGAAGTTTCTTTTCAAAGATTTCAGACTTACAGCATTTTATTGTTACAGAAACTTTACTACCTTCCTCCGTCCAACCAGCTTTCACTTTACCATGATTGATAATGCTGAAAATCCAGAGAGATACTTACAGATGTTATTGATTTCAGCATCGTGCTTAAGATGTATAGGTGAAACTCTGACTGCACAGGTGAGGTTTGAATTCTCTGTAAAACCAAAGGAATATTTTGAACATCTTCTCTAGCCTTTTTCAGGACCTGCTTTACTGGGCCATGGGATGATTTTTCTGCTAGCCCATGGAAGGATGAACTGAAAACTACTGAAGTTTTTTTTCAGGGGCACATGCAGATCCACTAGCCATAATGAAAACCATACTGCCTCTGGTGAATATTACCTTGGCCTGAACTCATTACAGGAAACCTTGCCTGCGTTGCTGCTTTCAGAGCAATAATATAAATACTTACCCATTTATTTTGCTATTTCTGATAGCATCTTTATGCAGAACAGTTATTGTATGTTATTCACTTGTTCCTCTGAGTCTTCCACATTTTGTCTTTTGCTCTTGTTTGTTTTATTTCAATCTCTCCGAAACACTGCAGAAACAGATATGCTACTGAAAATTCTTTTCAGGACAATATTGTACCTAAGGTTTACCCTTTGCAGAATCAAGATCAAACAGGAATCTAAGCAACGTAAAAGCTGGTGCTGCACTCAGAACATTTTTGTGAGTTTTGTGATCTGTTTTAACTATACATCCACACAATGAACACTCCCCCTGCAACATCCTGACGCCTTTTTGACATCCAGTGACAAGAGCCAAGGACAGCAGAGCTGACATCTGCACTCTTGAGCCAAATGCCACCAGAGAGTTTTCTTACAAGAATCCTTCTCCAGCTACTGCTTCTGAAACGCTGAATTTTAGCATTTTGTTTTCCTACTTTAGTTTTCTTTGGAAAGTCTTGTCTTTGCTATGTCCCAGTTACTCCTTAAAGATACTCCCCCCTTCTTCTCTCCAATGTATTATAGAAATGATTTCTACTTATCTAGAATAATATCAATGGTGTCTAATCATTTCTAACCTAATTTACAAAGGTCAGAAAGAACAGGTAGAAAGAACTGTTGAGTTGAATTGCTTTATTCTCAGTTTGTTCTGATCTAGTCCAATTATTCCTCTTTCCAGGATGAGAAACAAGTAATTCATTTTTTCAGCACCAATTTTGTTTCTCTGCATTTCATTTTAACATTCAACTTCCCTTCCTCTGCAGACATGCAATTAGTTTTGTCTTGTTCTTCTTTCAGCTCCTGCCATATGCAAAAAATGATGGGGTATGATTTCTGGAATATCTCTTATTCTGAAGAGACAGGAGAATATGTTCTCTTGAAATGTCATCTTCCAAATGAAGTTTTGAAAGCAATAACTTCTTTTCCCTTTTTGTCCAACTGAACCAAATGAAATAGTAGACTCCCAGTTATCTATCTAAGCCTGCAATAGATATGTATATTTTAATACTTTTGTAAAGACCTTCCATTTCTTTGCAAATAGTGAAGTGACAGAATTTATCCACTTTTGAAGATTTTCACAGGTCTGGGTCACATCTATCTTTCATTTCTTAAAATAGCCATACATATACATCACCTCACAAATTCCTTCATTATACTCCTTCAATTTAGGCCTTATTGTTAAGAATCAGTTTCGTGCTTGGAGCTTTTGCAGTGGCCTAGTAGACTACCCCAAACATATGCATCCAGAAAAATCACAACTCCTTTTTATCCCCCACTGCCTTTTTCATAATGCATGTGCCACATAGCACCTAGTTGGTAACATTTTCTTCTGTGTTTATCAGTGCAATTCCCTGCTATGCTGAGGAAACAGTTTTTCTACCACATCTCTGAAACAGGTATTTGTGCTGCAGGCTGAACTTTCCCTCTCATTCCTCTCTGGGATGCAGTTTAATTTTGTCTTGGCATCAGCTGAGAACTTTATAGATCAATTAGAAAAATATCATTCCTTTCATTCCTCATTTTGCTCCATAGTCAAAATTAACTCTTCCCACATAGCTGCTTGAGTTTTCCTGAACAACACGCCATGTTTTTCCTGCTCCCCTAGAAACAGTGGTTTACACTGAAGTTTGACTGGTTTCCAATTTGCAGGTTACTTCTCCTGCTGCCTGCTGTGAAAGTGGGATGACTAGGTTCTTCCTGGGAGTTTTGTACAGGTCATGGTCAGCTGTTGATGTATACATGTGATTCTTGCTTGTACTTCATCTTTATCAGATATAGCTGAACTGGTTCTAATGAGAACTTATTTATATCTCTTCTGTGTCTGTTCCCCTCTCCTCCCATTCTTCACTTATTCTGATGACTTATTCCTAATGTTAAATTACCCATTAAGATCCTATTTCTCCGTGTACCAGTTCTACCTGAAAAAGACATTGTTCATGGCTATACACTCACTGGTTGTCTCTGATGCTCCCTAACTGCTTCCTCAGGAAAGGTCTTTTTTCCTACGAGGCTGCTATTCTTTGGAAAAAAAATAAGCTCACGTAACCAACAACCTACCTGAATTTCTCCTGTCTGTTCACAGGAGACTTCCACAAAGCACCCATGTTCTGTATCTACCCTTTTCCTCCCTTCCAATAAGTTTTAAACACTAGGCGGATTTCTCTGAGAGCCTACCCACCTGCCTCAGGATGGAGCCAGTTAGTGCCCTTCTGCATAGCTCTGTTCTCTGCAGAGATTTTGGTTAAAAATCCACTGGCTATGCTTCTTTGCCTTACTTACATGAACGCCACAGCCTATTTTTAGTTCTCATGCACCACTATTTTGATTTAGATAGTTGCCAGCAATAGAGATTAACAGAAGATAGGATGATCTAAGCTGGATTTTATTACAACCTTCCTAAATGCTTCTGTCTCATCTGTGCTTCTCACTGCATATCTGGAGAGTGACCAAGCTGTTAAAATTTTATATCTCTTAAAGAAGCAATATACCTTTACAGGGACTAAGACACACCTGAGTAATGTGCTATTGACTTTATGTCATTGGGATGGTTTATTAGATCATCTGCAGTCACTACCCTTGGGCATCTTCTAATGTGATCTTCTGAAGAGAAACTAGCTTGGGGAAGCAGAGAGATGATTTCTGTATTGCACATATGTTTTTGCTAAATTACAGATGAAGCACTTCTGCTGCATATAAAAAATAAAAAATAGAAAATGTGCTTACAGATGCAAATGAAATAGAGACATGAACGATGATTCCACTGTTGATACAGAATGACTGTTTTACACTTCTGCAGGGATCACAGTAGGTGAATACTCCTATATATACCAATCATTGTTAGTGTTTAATGGATGTACAAGGTCAAAGATAAAATATTAAAGGATTTAAAAGATAAGGTTGCGATACATAATTTAGAATTTGTATTTATGAAAAACAACAATGCAAAATATTAATAAGTGAGCAGTATCTCTTAAAATTGATGAGCACCTGCTGGGATATTGCTATGACATAATAAAACACTTTATCTAAAAAATATCCCACATAAAATCATCCAAACATATTTTATTGCTGAAAACGTGAAGGACCACTTGCTGAGCTGTTACTGTGTACCTTAGGTACCTAAACCACCAGTCTAGACTCCCTGTGTTATCAGGGTTGTTTGCCAACTGGTGAATCAGAACACCCCAAATAAAAGCTGAGTCTTTTTTCACTGACCAGCAAGTCTATGAGTTACACTCTGCAAATATCCATCTTTAACCATCTTCATGACGACTGATACTATTAAACTACCAGTGGACTTATCACTAAGATGTGTCTAACAAACCTAATTTCTCACCTCTTTTCTTCCCAGGAGAGCACAATTGCCTATAAAAACCCAGGTACAAGTAATTGCATGACAATACTTTGCTTTGAATCTCTTAATCATGAAAGCTCCAGAACAGAAATATGATCTTACACTAAGGCTCTGAACTGTAATGTAAACAGGTTGATTTGAGAAAGCTTCACTTTTTCAGAAGTAGTGATTTTGGTAACATTTGAGCTGGTGTGGCATATGCATGCAGGAAGCAGGGAGCTGGCTGAGGTACAAATGTCCATCGCATAAAGTAACATATTTCCACCTTTTCAGCATTTTTTAGGCTTTTACTGTAAATCTGATGGACAAGTACCTAACACAGAGGAAAAACTGCAATTCACAAGGAGGATGCAAGAAGCATCAGATCTTCTTGACTGAAGACAGCTGCAGGGATGACCTTTTCTAGCCTTCAGAGTGGCTAACACAGCCCTCAAAGTGACAGGCAGAAAAGAAGAAATATTCTGCAGTAAAACTTTGGAGAAAAAGATGGCAGAAGGAGCGGCAGTGTGTGCTTGTGATGGAAAGTGCTAAAAATGGGTCAAAACCCAGTTCTGAACAGAAAATTGAAATGTGGCATACTTTATAGGCCATAGGATCACAAGCAGGACTCTACAAACCCTCATTATCCACAGACACTACAAAGATTCAAAAGTTGAGGCAAGTGGAATGGTAAAGGTATATATGTAATTGATTCTTAGAAGAACAACGAGAAGAAGTTATGGAAATAATATGCCTGAGACACAGGAACAACAGCAGAAGCTGTCATGTTCAAAAACCAAAATATTGGATTTTATCTCCAGAAGAGATTAAGAAAAAAACCCAAAGTGCACGATACGTAACTAAATTGTAAACAATGCATGAAACAAAAGACAGAAGAAACTTGTTATATTCTTCAAACAAAAGTAATAACCATGATAAATTATATCTGGTACTGTCAGTGATATTTGCTGTTGACCCACTGATGAGTCCAGCTGACTCACTCGGGGACAGTATGTCTGTGTTGTGCTGTTGCTAGAACTCCCTGCTTGCAACTTGGCTAAATCCATGATTTTTCCATCTTTAATTGGATCTTTACAAAAGAATTTCAAATCTTTGTTCCTTCTTCTTGCTACTTTATATTTTTTCAGAACCCGTCCCCAACTTCTGCCTGGATCAACTACGTGGGAACTTTCCCTCATGAATGGTATACTACGGATGAGCTTTCAAAGGAGAATGGAGCCAGCTTGTTGTTTGCTATCAAAAAAATTCTCATGTTCACAGGGAGGCAGATTATTTTTTTAAAGCAACTAAAAGATCAAATATAACCTGAAACCTTCAATATCTATAGGTCTGACTAGACAAATATAGTACAACTGCCTGAAGAAGTATCTTTGCCAGGACTCTAGGAAGCATCTAAGACATTGAATGTATCACATTCTATCTGATACCATTACCAGCAAAGACAGCTTTGTCTTGTACCTTCCAAATCTACTCCAGTTTACTCATCTGTTCTCATAAAGTCAAGGAGTCTTAGTGCTACTAAATCAAACAGAAAATGGAAGTTATTGTAGCAACTGTGACAGACAGTTTGAGCAACATATTGGCCATAGTGTGACAGCTCAAGGTTTCTCTGGCCATGTCATGTTGTAGGAGAAGGCAAAACTAAGATAACAGACATCTACCTTGGTATTGCCAGTAATATCTTTTCTCCCAAGAGAGGTTTCTTCATCTCATGGACCAACCTGTCCAGGAGTGCTGGGACGTAGCTGGTATAGATGTTCCTAAGAGCCATTTCAGAGAGGCAACAGGGGGTGCTGGGCAGTACTCAGAAAAAGGGAGATAGATTCAAGTTTCATATTTCCAGATCTGAACAGCAACCTAGTAGTGTTTTATGATCTGGTAATTGTAACTTCATAGCTACACAAAGACAGCCAACAAGCTAAATTCCTCATTGTAGTTGACTTCAAAACTTTTTCAGTGAAATTACAGTTTTTGTGAAGTGTGAGCTGGTACGACACGCTAAATTAAGACACTTACTTATAATGCACCAGTATTACTGCCTGCGGCCTGGACCTGCTTGTTTGCAGAAACAAAGGAGTCTGGTTGCATCAGGCCTTGAGGGCCCCGGGTGCACAATTGTCTTTTTTCCAGCATCATCCTGCACCAGCCAAGCAGCTGGTACAGCCTTCTTTGCAGGTGATGTGAAAACATTTTGTGCTGTACTAGTGTTTTACATCAAGCTGCTCTCTGGGTTGGCTGGATTTCCATTAGCCCCATCCTCCTGAGAGCACAGCATGGCCACTCAGTCACATTGCAGCTGAGTCTGTCATGAAAGCTTCCACCCAGCCAAAGGGAGCTCAGAAAAAGCTGATACAGCTCTTTAAATACTAAAGAGATGTTGCCTAATGAGGAACAGAGAAGGGGGGGGGCATGTGAGCTGCTATACCTATCTCTCTGCCCATACCTCAAGCAGCCAGATGTATGAGAAAACATCCCTCCCGTCCTGTGTTAGGCACAAAATATGTCCAGGAGGAAGATAACACCTGTTATCTTCAGGTGTACATGAAACATTTTTAGCTTTTACGTAAAAATATGGCTCAGTGACCTTAAAAAGTTGATTGTTTTGAAAAAAAAACAAACAACAAAACACACACACCATGATTTTGCCACAGAATTTCACTTTTGACATCAGTGGGTGTTTGCATGCTGACATATAAACATTTGCATATTAACACCTCCCAGGTCCATTACAGCACATGATTCTCTTAAAGCCTGTTCATTAAGCATTTTAGCAACCAATCCTTACACCAAAATACAAAACCAAACCATGCTTATTCTTATTTTTGTAGGAAACTTCCTTCATTTAAAATTAAAATATTGAACAAGGGGGCATATCTGCCTTTCTACAAAGGACCATACCGGAGAGAAAAGAATTAGCAGCAGTGTAACATGGGAAGTTAGCCAACAGTATTTCTTGGATCGTACTTAAGGAAGGCCAAGTGCCAGAAAAGGAGAACGTTATATTGAGAAGTTCAAAGAACTTTCACTTGTAGATAGTTATTACATTATTTCATAACTGGTAATATGCAGCATGTAATTATTGTCATATGTAAAATGTTGCATTAAACATTAATTTATGTCTTTGTAGATCATGTGAAGAACCGTTCTACATGCCTTGAAAGACTACACATTTCAGAAACAAGAGTAAATTGGCAAGAAGTAGTTCACATGAATTACTGCATCACTTTCAGCCAGAAAAGCCAGAGGCAAAACCAGATTGAATTTGCTTAATTAGGTCCACATCCAAAGAAAAAAATATATATATATGTTTAAGCAAGCGAGTGAACCTATGGACAGCAAACAACTTAAAATAACTGTGCTGAAAGAGTAAAAAGCTAAACACAGCATAGATTCCACCCTCAATATATGATTTCTCTCGTATGTTCAGGATTATTTGAATGCTCAAGCATTTTGCACAACCATTATTTTGTCTCTTGTGAGAAAATTGCCTAGTAGGAAGTTCTAGAAAACTGTCTTGAAACTGATTAACATCTCATTTTGTTACTCCTCATTTCTCAGTCAGCTTTATAGAAACAAGTTTCCCTGTAAAGAAAAAAACAGCTATCAGGACTGCAGACTGATGGGAAAAAAAGTATGAAATTATGGATTTAGAAACATTTAAAATCTGTCAAAAATATGATCCAAAGTGTCCACACTGTAGTTCAAAAACACTGAGCAAAGAAAAAACTGCTTACCACCAGGCAAAGCAGAAACAGCATATGTTATCACCTTGTGGGTGACACATGGGTTTTAGAGATATTTCCTATCTGCACAGCAAGACATTTCTTTTCTGGTATTTTCTTGAGATAAGACACCCATCTGTCAGATCATTACAGGGATGATAGAGAAAATATTTGCTAGTACCTAGCATTTGACATATTGTGGATATAAAGCAATACTTAACCAGAGGGAATTCCCCAAATGTAGTAAAACAGGATGCAGCTCAGCTAAGGGACAAAGACCATAACAGGTATTATGCTAAGCTGCAAAGAAACTTGGGCAAGACAGCCCAGGTCATGCAGTGGGACAAAGCCACAAGGGGAATGATAGGAAGGAGAGCTCACAGGCCAGGCACCCCTGTTGATTTAGAAAGATGTGACAGAGATAAATTATGCTTGACTTGCAACAAAATAATAATTAGCTTCCAACTTCCTGTGTAACCTGAAAAACACCCTTTCACCTAAGCAAAAATGTTTTATCTAAATTGACATATCACATTATTGGAATTTTGTGAGAAAAGAATTAAATCTAGAGATATTTCTGAGTAAAAGAATGAGATTATAGCATAAGCAATGCAACTAAAGAGCAAAGCAATCCCATATATTTGTCAAAACTTTAAGCCAAATTTAAAAGGTTAATATTTCCAGAGTTGTCTAAACTTTGAGTGCCTCCTAGTCCATAAACAGAAATGTTATGTTGCTTCTGGAAGACAAAAGTTTGAGGCAAACGCTTGTTTAGATAAATCATGTTAACAACTGAGACTGAGGGGAAATAGCTGTGCTGAATTTTGACCCTTTTGAAGTTTGCAGCTTTTGTGCGCTATAGTGCAATTATTATCTGGTTCTCTGGCCTTGAGGAATAAATAGATCCTAGCTGATAAAGACTGAATATCCCTCATCCGAATAATAGCTCATGATAAAATTATAGATGCACAAAGTTTCCCCAGATATTAGCTCAGTTACTTCAATTTCCTTAAAAAGGTTTGTGTGTCTTTAAAGAGAAAGTGAACATACTGAGCGGGCTTATGCTGCAGTAACTATGACAACAGACTTTGAAACAACCGTAGAAAAAGCCAGACCTGAATTTTAATTTAGTTTAATTATTTTTTCAATCTACTCCTCACATTGACTACTTGGCATTTTACTCTGAAATTCTATAGAAATCGTGATTTCTTTTTAACACCAAATACACAGTATCTTATGTAGCAGATTCTACAGATGTTATGTAAGTTGGAAAAGAAAATACTTAGAGAATTAGTGGACATCTAATGTCTCCAGATGAGTGCCAGACTGCCTTCTCGGGAGGCTGCTGGGCTTAATGCAGATGGGCATGTGTGAGAGATCTGATTTCATGAAGGAATTATCCCATTGGATCAGCTAGTAGCAAGCTGTGTCCTACCTACTATTAGAAGTGAATTTTTCAAAATCTTAAGACAAAAGAGGAGGTAGAGTTAAAAGTCAGATTTTTGGTTGACACAATTACTGGGCTGGAGTTAGAAAATACTTCACTTCTAGCATCTCTTCCCTTTTTCTTCCAGTTCTTCCTATCTCCCTTGGGCCAATCTTTTAGAGGTGATATCTACAATCATGGCTTCACTAGACAGAGAATCTGTCTCCCTGTTCATGTCTCCTTTCCTGTTCCTCTATATTCTTTCTAGCAGAAAGAGCAGAGAAATTTCCCCTCCTCCTCCATCAAGCACATCAGTTTAGAGATCAAGAACACTTTCTTAAAAAAAAAAAGGGAAAATAGAAGCTCAGACCATTACCACTAACATCTCTGCTTACTTCCAAAAACATTCCATCTGCCCTTTCTGCCTATTTTCTTAATAGGTCCAAGGCTTCACAGAAGAGCCAAACCACTTTACAGCCATGACTATACAAAAGAGGAGTGCCTTTAATCTCTTTGGAGATGACCCACATCACTTGTGCTCCCAAAACAGCTTATTGAACTTCAACCACCCACAAGCTCTGATATAGGTGACCAGACCAGGAACATTATGCAGCACATTCCCCCACTGGCCCAGTTCATCTTCTCTGGGGCCAATGTCCCCTGAGCTCAGTGTGTTGAACCGTATGGCACCACACTCTGCATTGCGGACGTTGGCATTATGAGGCATGCAGGCATGAAATACAGAAACAGATGATCATGATGCTACTAATTGCTTATTAACTCCCTTAAGAACTGATTTTTGAATAATCAATCCCCATAATTCTCCCGGAAAGCCAAAAATGCATAAGAAATACATAAAACATGACTCATTTTTTCTCTTAAAGACTGATACTCTCCATTTTTTATTTTTTTTTCACTTAGCTCCTCTCAATAAGGTGACTCCTGCTGCAATGAATGAACAAAGATCAGCTGAACAAGAACTGTAACTAAGCAGCCTTAATTTGCATTATCTTTTTAGACTTAGCTGCCTGCCTACTAGAAAGTTGTACTAGGACCACCTCATGTGTAGGTGAGCAACTACAGATATGGTTATGAAGGGAGGGTCAGGCCTTCCTCATCAAGCATGTCCACCTGTTGCAGTATATGGGCTGACCCACATTCAATTACTCTCATTCCCCTGTTTGTTCTCTTTTCAAACTGCAGCCCTCTCATAGTCTTGTAGAGTCTCCCTACATTCCTAATATCTTCAGTCTAACTGAACTGTTGCAGTGTCCCATCTACTATTTACAAAGCTTTGGAGAATTTTGAGGTACTTACAGATTTCATCCATGGCTTGTAAGCAGATGAAGGCCACCAGTGCAACAAGTCCTCAGTCAGAAGAGGAGATCCAGGTTTTACTGACCAGCAAACGAAACAGATATTTGTGTAACTACTAAGAAGAGATGGAGGGCAAGAAGGAAAGCCTAAAACCAAGCATAGCCCCAGCTTACCCAGGCACCATTTCCACTTCATATAGGGGCACTCTGCTTGGTGAAGCCTGTATTTAAAGAGGGAGGACTACCTGGCACAGCTGCCACCTATTATCCTAATTTCCCACCTTGGGAGTGGAGAAGCAGCGTTAACTCTTCAGTGGCTGCTTAGGGAGGGTAGGGCAGGGTGCAGTGCTCGGACTACTCCTGGTTTCTGAGAACCTCTTGCCATTTCACTTGGAAATGCTCCCAGCATAATATTAAATCTCCACTATCCTTGCAGCAAAGCTCTTTCTCTCCCATCTTGATCAGAATCAGGATGCAAGAGTCTTACCATACATTTTGTTCTTTCCATATGTATTCCAAATAACACCTATTAAAAGCATTTTTGTTTCTGCATCCACTACACTCAGCACATAAAGAATTCATTTTCTTTCTGGTGATGAATCTTGTGAAGTGCATGCACAGCCAGTTTCAAGTTCTTTCTCTTTAAAGCATATGTGATTTTTTAAAAGCCTTTTTCCATTGACTGTAGTGGCTACTGAATGCTAGGGAAGCAAAACAGGGACACATTTTGTATGAGAGTTGGTATAGCCTTTCCTTTCTTCCTCTCTCCTACCATTCAGCAGCATTGAGAACCCTGTTTCAGTCTCTCATGTGGCAAATTTGAAAGGTATTCTTTTTTTTTTGTAATCATGGATTGAGTCATGGGCACTTGAATTCAATAAATCCCCAGAGGCAGCCAGCTTGGTTTATTTTCAGCTCTAATGGCCCACAGAGGCTTTTTTTTAATTTTTTTTTAGACATGGAAGTGGGATTTTTTTCCTTATTATATGTAAACAATCCCCATAACATAAGAGAGGGAAAAAGTTCATATCAAAAGGGAATGTTTACTAAAATATCAGCTTCTCCCTGCCGCAGGAGGATTATTGGCATCACTGAATTCCTCCTCTGTTCAAAAAATCTATTGCCAGATTTTTCAGAGAAGCACTTTTGTGGTTGCTGCTCCTTGACAGCAAGTGTCTGGGCAGTTTATCCTTTTTGTGAGGACAGTGTTGCAAAGAGAAAAAACCAAGGTGCTGAGTTTCCTGGTAAGGAAAGCAAAGGAAGAACCCTCCTTTCCATAAAGGACCACTGAATTTAAGGTCTTCAGCAGAAGCATGAGACTAATTGCTCCCTTTCTAGGAATCAGACTGATATATCCTGGAGAAATGTCTTCTTAGTCTGACAGGCATTTTTACATTTACTGGTACGTTTCATACATTACTCTATTACATACAAACATAGATACAGTGCCCTGGCAGTATTAAAGGAGGAAAGCAAGGATGATGGTCTTGTATGGTGACACCTAGAAATGAGGGGACTTGTAAATGACACACTCAAATGGCGCAGAATGAGTACAAACTGGTTCATATTACATCTTGGGTATTGCAGAAGGCTTTGTGTAATGTATCACTGTGAATTTTTTTTTTAGTTCATTTAAGTCTTACTGCACTATGGTTTTTTCTACTTATTTTTTGAATTCATAAAAGCCAAAACAAATTTTGATTTCAGCGTAGAGATTTAGCATCCAGACTACAGAGTGAATTTAGCATTCAAGATGCAAAAATAGTGCTATCTTAAAAAGGGATACTTTTTTTAATTTATTCTTCAAGGAAAAACTGAAAAAGAATACCTAATTAAAGTGTTTTTAAAAAAAAAAAGAGAAAAATGTGTGAGAGACAACATCTATTTAAATCTTTAAAAACCTAATCTCTTCCACGCGTTTTAATTTTTTTCCATATCATGAAAACACATCCTTCTCCTGTTTCTCCCAGTCTTTTCTAGGGCAGACACTTAAGTAAGCTCAACCTATTTTTTAATCCACGTTTCTTTACAATGTTTGATGAAAAACTAGTGACCATTTTGCAAAGAGAAAATTGTTCAGTTAAAGTTCCACATTTATTTGACAAATACTAGAAACATTCCTGTGCACACTAGCCATAAGGATGGCTTCCTTATTTTCAACTTCTCTTCTGTTTCTACCCATTGTCACATTGGTTGCCATCCAAGTGGGATTTTAAAACTCCTGGTGTGACAAAGAGAAAGAAAAGGTCTGGTGACTTTCTAAGAGTCTTCTCTTTTAAGAACATACAGGTACTTTGGACAATCCCAGACTTCCTATCTAGGAACATCTGCCTACCTTGGGTACTCCCTTGAATGACCAGTTTGTGATAATACAGAAGTTCCTCACATGGATCCACATTCCCTTCACCAGTTATCAGATGACTGCCATTCTCTAAGGAGTTTTCTTGGTTTTTTTCATTGAGGTCTTTGGCCACTGTCAACATGGTATTTTTTTTCTCGGTGCCTTTATCACTTAGAAGAGGTGTTGAAAAGCCTTCTGTACAGAATGCAGTTTACAGGGATATCCTTTTCTCTTCCTGTATATTTATATAGCCATAGCATGAGCCTTTATTTGGTTTCATACTTTAGACTGTATATTCGATAAGTTGTGAATTCTGAAATAATCGTGAAGTTGTGAAAGAAGTTGTGATTTATAGTACTGCACTTCAGTCTTCAGACCTACCTGATTTCTCCTGTAAAAAGTCAGAAAAGACTAAATATGGGATAGTGGAATTTTTTGCATCTTGAAACCATTTAATTTTCTGAAAACCAACACAGTAAGTATTCAAAACGGCCACAGAGAGCACCATCAGCCCTGGATTGCACTATTCAGAGTTCTGTAGACACAAGCTTCGTGTAATTTATAGTGCGTGGGGAGGCTACATACACAAAGCCAGGGAAAGAAGAATGGCTTCGAGAACACCTGGCTGCTTCGTACTGGCTTTACATTGCATCATACACCCAATGAGTTCTAAACATAATAGAACATCTTCCTAAGAACAGTTTGGTCATTAGTGGTCATTCAGTCCAACAGACCGAGGCTGTCTCAAAGCTATTAGGTAGGTGGTGAGAGGTTGGTTGTGAGAAAATATTGTACTCGAGGATCATACGGAGCAATTACTTGGCCCAGCTGTGTGCAGAAAGACAGCCCTCGGTGGAGGGCTGATAGACTGGTGGAAGCCAAAAGGGAAATCAGAACTTCATAAAAGTTAATGACCAAGGATATACTTCTTATGAGTGCTGATGATAGCAGGATTCAAATGCAAAGCAAAATATTATTCCCTCTTCCATTGCTCCCTCCATTTTGGATCAATCTCCCTCTCTCTTTTTTTAAATGTTATTGCTGTTGGGTTTTAATATATGCATTTGTGAGAAAGCCTTGAATAAGACACCCTCCATCATTTTCTTCTACTTCACTATCAGACCTCTCTCAGCTATGCCATACTTTCTCTTTTTTACTTTCCCAGGGGTAATATCTCAAGCAAGACAAAACATCCTCTTCCCGATGGCCCATTTTTGGTAAGAAAGTTCATATATGCAGCCAAGCATTGGCAAATTTTAAACCAGCATCCTGCACAGGGGGGAGCGCTGTCATTCTGATTACTAGGCGTTTTGGCTACTACTATCATATTGTCCATACTGACATTTATTCCAAAGAAAGATATTTCTCATGAATGCTAAACACTGTAAGTGAGATTGCCCGTCTCCCAAAGGTTACAGTGTTATGTTTTATAATATAAAGAGGTTTTTATTACTATTATTATAGTTCATAATTATTAATAAATAATAATATTTAGAGCAACCATTAAATAGATAATAGAAAAGAGATTGCCATCTTTTTCTACTGGCTGGAAACAAGACAATACAGTAATATCCATTGCAGCTTTCAGCCCTGCAACACTTACGTATGTGTATATTTACACTGAGGACTCAAGACTAACTGTGACACACTAAATAAAAGATTAATAGTAACAAATGTAAATAAAACATCTGAATTTCTTTTAAAAAAACCCCAACCTTATCACAATCATTATTTACTTATTTTCTTTTTCGCCTGCATTTTCACCTTTTATTCTACCTGGCATATTTTAATGCTTTTCTATTCTGTAACCACCTCTACAAATACCGATCATTAAACATTTTTAAAATTCATAGAAGTAGGCAAGGCACTTGAGACAAAATACAGTGTTTGTTATGAAACACAGGGGTGGAAACACAGATTGTGCATTAGAGAGAAGGTCTTAAAATTGACAAAGGTGCACCCCGCAAGAAGTACCCACGCCAGCTTCACAAGCAGAAGCACAGTGGTTGTGTCTGCCCAACACAGCCCTGAACTCATTAAGTCTTCTTGTTGGTATAAAAAATTAGAGCTTTATTCCAAACTCTGTGTGATTCACTCTGTGACAAAAGAGAAAATCTTTCCTTTTTTTTTCCATTTTCCCAGTTGTTAAGTAAGCATAGAGACACTTTTCATTTTTAAGGCATTTTGAGATTTATGAGGGAGAAGAATTCAAGGAAATCTTAATACTCAATTTTGATGATTAGCATGAGTGGCATAGAGCAGGTAGAAACCCAAGTCAAAATTCACTTGTAAGTATCGTGCCATAAATCAGGCTCTGGGATACATAAGCAAGAGGCAAATCTAAGAAAGAGATAATTGCAATAGAGCTTGTAAGATATAGAATAAATATGAACATAGTTGAAGTATTCTGCCTTATCAAAACTCCGTTTATGTTGGAATAAAAAATTATTGTATTGCTAAAGAAACAGCCAGAACTGTGAAGAAAAAATGTCAAATTATTATGTCAGACCACACAGCAACAGAGCATTTATGGCTCTGCTCAGGGCAAACTGCTCAATCAGGATTTTTCTCACATGTATTATCATATAAACCTCCTGTGCCACATACACAGTTTTTGGGGTTACAGGTGGTAAAAGAGCAAGAGGGGGATAACTTCACTTATTGCTGTGGAAACCTATTTGTCATCCATGTCTAGAATTATTGTCTTTCTAGTGAAGTTAGAGAAGCTTTCATTAAATCTCCAACATCTTCCCTTCACCCAACAGTCCTTTCTTCACACATGCATGCACACCATTTTTATTGGAAGATAAGTTTTTATGAAATGTACTACCAAGGTTTTTGCTACCTATTTGCCATCAATATGTGCAGCACCAGATTATCAGGTCAAAATAAATGATAACAGCACAGCACTCTCCAAAAGTCAAACACATGAATAGTAACCCCTTTTGTCTGTCTATTTCTGGGAGAATGCATAAGCTCAGTGGATCACAAATTAAATATTTCACGATAGTTCATCTCATTAACTCATGAGATTTTTGAGGTTTTATGGGATATATGATCAGGTCTATCTTTGTCCTTGTCAAGTAGATATATCCTTTTGGTCTCCATGTAAGGTTTTCTTTGCCACAGGTTCTGCAGTAGGAGATCAAATCCCAGTCTCAACCAGGAAAAAGAGAAGAGGAGAAGAGAAAGGACCATCTAAGCTTTGCTGAGATTTTGAGCTGTTACTCTGCCTCCAAACTTGTACTTTTCCATGGTAAAACCAGGGAAAAGTACATCATCATTGCTGCAAACCTAGCACGGAGACAGCTTTTGAAATATCAGAATTTTTTTTGCAGGTGCAGATGATATTAAACATATGGCATTTGAAAGAGTGGCCAACATTGCAAAAGCCTTTGGAATCATCTGATGTTTTATTTTGCATTTCCCCACCCTTAGTTTTTATGTCTCTCATATTTTCCTAGCAACAATATAGTGACCCATTTATGACAACAACTGCACATTCAACCTGTTACTAGTGGTGCTATTTATCATAGTGAACAGGAAAGATTCCAGAATGCAAAGATGAGCCTAATGTGAGGGGGAAAAAATAGTGTTCATACTTCATTGTATGGCCTGGATTATCTTTCCATAACATGCAAAGATTACTTGGTAGGCACAAGCTGACTGTACGTGATCGTTGTATGTTTGCAGCTTAAGCAAAGTCTTTTCCAGGCTATAAGTACTGTGTTCTAGATATTTCAGGCAGAAAGCACAACATTTTCTATCATTGGTATGAAATGTCACTCTGAACTGGGAAATTCCATGAAGCATGAAGTAATGAATTCCAATTGTTTTTGCCAGGCTTAATAATGCACAGTGGTTTCACATTACACTGTTTTAACTGATGCCTGGGTTATTAATTTGGTTAGGAAATGTCTAAAAGGTAGAGCCTTAAAAAATAGCATTGGCCTGTTTCTCTCTCTCTTAAATTTTGTGCAGGTTTTTTCAACCTTACATTTAAGTGAAAACTATTCTTTCTCAACTCATGCATTATGCAGTTCCTAACTCTCTCCATGCATCATCTGCCTCACACTGAGGGATTGTAGCTGAAACAATTGCATGATACCACAAACTTGATTTTCTGCTATTTATTCTATGGAAAAACTACTCTGGAATAATTTAATTCCCTGGAATTATCTGGGTATCTCACTATTCGTGAAATCAGGCTTCTAAAACCTGCCTGTATAAAATGAACATCCTGATCCCAAGGTGCCAAAATTCAGATTTGAAAAGTCTATGAACATCTGGTTTGGGCTGTACTGAAAATCTAAACATCAGTACTTTGGGGGCATCACACTCTCAGTGTTGACCTTCCATGTCACGAGATACTAATCCAAAACTGCACTGAAGCAATCATTCAGATGAGTAACTAATAATTTATTCAGAAGGTGGCAAAGAGACATCCTTCATATTTCATATGTGTCTGTCCATGCCCTGTAGCTATGCAAAGCTGAAGGAGAATTAAAGCAAGGTGCTAAGCCTATGCATCTTTTTCTAATTGCTTGCATCTGCATTTCAGCCAGACCAGTTCAGAATAAATGTGGGAGTAAATGGGACACTCGGGTTCTGCTCACATCTCTGCAGTTTCAAGTTACTCAAATCAATTTACAGTGGGGATTGTCTATAATAGCTGGTAGGAGAGTGAGAAAGTTCTGTCTGACAGACTTTCACAGGATGTATGCATATTGTATCAGACAGAATTAAACCAAACCTCGGGAACAGATAAAAGAAGAGCAGTCAGACTCCCATCTCTGCAAAAGGACGTAAAAGCAAGTGAAGAGTAATGACATTATTCATTGAAAACTCTCTTGCATTCAGCTCACAGAAAGTCCACACATTGCTGAGAGGAGTTTGTAGTCAGTTATGGCCTTCAAGTGCTTTTTGGTTATACAGTGCTTCTGAAGTGTTTCAGGGGGGTAAAAAAAAAAAAAAAAAAAAAAAGAGCAAAACAAAGATAGGAAAATGGAAGCTTAAAAAAAAAAGGCTTTCAAGCACTTAAGAAGGGAATGGGAGGGAATGTAGCTTCATATTTGGAAGAGATGGAGATGGAAATGTCAGGAATTCAATCCTATAGCGAGGGTCTTCAAAATCTATGGGGAAGAAACTTTTATCTTGTTACTGTCTGGCTCGCTCAAATCTGAAGGGCATTTTCTACACTTCATGCAATTTTGCCAGTAAGTGGAGATATGTGGGATAGAGGGCCTTTTCATATTTAGTCAAACTTTATAACTTATTTAAGTAATTATTGGGTTAATTGATTTTAAAGTGATATTTTAAGCATGAGCTGCACAGGGCATGGTGGTGAATGCTCCCTAACCACAACTGAAGAAACTTGTTGTAGAGCCAGTCTACATTGACAATTTAGTTCAGAAATAGTAGAGGAGCTAGTGAGCGTCACAGCTCCATTTGTGTGCTTCTGTCTTCTATATTCATCCCTTGGCTTTTGGACTGAGACTTCCAATAAGGATGCTAAGTGAAAAAATGTTTCTTCTTCTGTATCATGAACACCTCTTTATTAGGAACTGGTTTGATGCCATGAAATCCTCTTTAATAAGCCATAAAAAGAACTATCATTTGATCACAAATATCTGCTTGGCAATATGATAGCATCCATTTCATCATTTGTAGTCCGTTGTTCAAAAAGTGATTAAATTCTTTTTTTGCAACAAAGGAATCCACCACTAACAAGATTTAGATGTGTAATTGTATGAGGACTGAATACTCAGGATGGCAATTTAAACTTTAAAAAGGTTTCCATAATATTCATGTCTTAAACACAGCCAATCAAGATGGGTGGAGGCGATCACCTTTTGATTTGTATTACAGTTCTGGTCATGAAGATGGCCTTGCTTTGAGCTTAGAGTCAGCTGGTTGATGGCCTGTCAACAGTCTGCTTGTCCAGCCTGGTTCAGGCTCAGGTGGCCACCACTACAGCATCAGCAATAAGACAGTGAAGAGCCAACCTCTGCTTCCTGCAGATGATGCACGAGTGAGCCAGGAGACACGCCAAAGTGTGCTGGCTCAGCTGGGAGCAGGGGGTATCTTACCCTGAGCCTTCACGGGGCCTCACTGACTCACTGTAGATGACTGTCCAAGCCAACCAGGTTAGAAAAGTTTGAATAGAATCTGTGAGGGCTGCTGTCTGCCCTTACAGAACATGGGACAGAGAAAGGCGTCCTGAGGTCCTTCTACATGCAGATGAATTGGTTGGCTTGAACTTGAGCTCTTAAAAGTCTACAGCCACTTGCAGCATGGCTACAAATGGCCTATGGGCAACATGTGAGAGAGAGCTCCATGCGTGGGTTGCTGAGAACATGGCACTCCATAAATACAGTGATATTTTTATGGATATGGACAAAAAGTATGATTGTAATAAATATATATATAGGTACAAATACAATGGTGTATGTGCATATGCGTCAATGTATATGCTTACAGAAAGAGCTGTACTGCATATTTCTCTGTAGACAATCAGGCGGACAGGTGAACCTTACAACAGTTTGCATTATTGCTTTTTAATGTTTTTTTCTGGAGTACTTACATTTTGAAGTCAAGGGTGGAAAAAAAGAAGCAATAATAGGATTATTACAGCTTCTGAAAAGCACTTTCCCCTGCGACCCTTTTTCAGCCAAAATGATACTAAAGGGATTGAAGTAACATTGCTCCATAGCAACACCAATCTTCCCCCTTCCTTTCTTCCAGCCAGGCAGTGAGATTGCCTCGGGTATCGTCTCACCGATTCAGTAACATGGTCAGGGAATGAAGAGGGTGAGGAAAACCCTCAGAAAGTAGAGTAGAAAAGATGACAATTTTACCAATGGAAACCGAAGCAATATGAGGGGGGCGGG
>JAOXJM010000002.1:8987079-9013577 GCA_026413425.1 Tringa solitaria | reverse complement strand
GTGGTGAGCAAAGAGAGAGACCAACGTTGTAGCCTGCACACCTTTACTCACTACAGCCTCACAAGGGTGAGCAAGACTGCCCTTTGCTTTCCGTGTTAGCCAGCTGAGGAATTTATACCTTAATGTATGTTCAGTGTCCAAGCCATACTTTACATATACTATGGGCTTTTATCCAAATCTTTCCATTTCCTGCATGATTTTATTCAAGTTATAGTTCAATACTGTAGTTACTTACAGTGTAATGGCTTTTCAGCTAGGAAAATACACAGGTAAAAGGCGATCAAAGCATGCCAAATTGAACAGAGGGGATATGGCTGTAAATGAGGTGGGATCATCAAATCCTCTTCCCTGAAATCTCATGAAACTGAAGGCAGCTAGAAGAAGCTGCAATCTTCATTGCTGCAACATGGAGGCAGTTGTTTGTTGTGTTGCTGTGAAGCAACAGCAAAAGAAAACAAAAGAATATTTCATCTATTCACTTTAAGCAATCTAATCTATGCCTTTGTGAAAACTGCAGCTTGGTTTCAGTGTGCTACTGAAATGAACCCAAGATCTTTTGTGACATTTCAAATAACAAGAACAATATATTTCTCCATTAGCTTACTTAAAGCACATGTGTTTTGTAGTTAATGTAGTTCCTGGTGTTATGAGAGAGCAATGAAAACAAAATCCATGCTTAATGCACTGAACTTTGACAACAGCAGCTGCAACTCAAAATTAAAATCCACTTCTTTGCTTTGCTCTAAGGGTCTGAACCAGCTTTGGGAAAGTGCTAAAGCGCATTGTGAATGAGGATATCTGAAAAGAAAAACGCCTGGACGACTGCCCAAAGGACAGATCAAATGACCAAAAGCAAACAGTGATGTGCTAGGCTGTTTGCTGAATACTCAGGTGAAATCAGGCAAAACCCATAAGCCTTGGAAATTTCAAGACAAAAGAGAGATACTGAATTTTTATCATCTGCTGCAAGGCACTAATCATGGAGATAAAAGACTCATTTATACTGGATGACTTGACCCAAAAGCCAGAGGACGCAATGAAGGCAATGAGGTTTCTGCTGTTGGTCTCAGACCACTTTAGATCTGGCCAGAAGACATACCCACTGCAATTTTGGACTAAGTTGGTTTGGGGGGTTTGGTTTTTTGGTGGGTTTTTGTTGTGGTTTTTTTTTCAGACAACAGCAGTGAACTGAGCATTAGTAATTTTTTTCTGTGATCTTGTGATGTCCTTTCGCTGTTTAACTGCATTTTATAATGACCGAATATGTTCAGGTTTTGTTTTATTTGTTTTTCCTTTGTATCATCAAGGACCTACTTTGGAATTCTGGTTGAAGTAGGAATTATGCAAACCTAGTCTGCCTCTGAAGGAGGGCGGAGTGCCTGGCAGGCTTCAGCCTCAGCTGCCACTCTGGGTGAGCAAGGTGAAATTCTCTCCAGTGATTTTCTTCAAGTATCTAATATAGGGACAGTGGGAGAAAAATCCGAGGGAGAAAGGTTGTGCAGACACCATGATCTTCAAAAGATTATGAACAAGGACTGGCAGAGAGAAACAGTTGCTGGTGCTGTACTTGCCCGCTCCCAGGGGATGGCACCTGTGCAAGCCACAACTCACAACTTGAATCTCAAGTCTTCCCACTGCCTGTCCTCCACAGAAGATGCAGTTTTTTATCATACAGGCACCCATTAATGGCACAAAGTCCCTCCTATAGGGATAAATTGCAGCTAGGGAAATAATGTGGCTCCACTCGGTCTGAAAATTGACATATAAAGCTAGTCACTTAAAATGAAAGAAAGTGCCAAGGTTTACAGCTGGATTATGTTCCTATGATGTAAAAGATTATTGATTCCGTTAAATAATAAAATCGCATTACTGAATGTGCTTCCTATTATATGTTAATTGCAGTAATGTAAATATCTTGCAGATCTTTGTGCACCATCCACCATTCATTTTCGATGAGGAATAGAAATAGCAGGAGTCAATAGGTCTGGCTCTGCAAGCTTTCTTTCTTATCGCATTTAACTTTCCATGTATTGTAATGCTCTGAATACAGATTGAGTTGCTTTGTTCAGTATTTATTATTGTTCCACCTGCGTTGAAATGGGAACAGCAATGGCTTTGATAAATAGATTCAAAGGCAGTCAAAATTCATTGTGCCTTTTCTAAATGCTTTTGTGTCCTCTGCTGGAGTTCTTTTTGATAACCCCTTCCAGCAACACACCTCTTGAAATCAAAATAGATATATTTCTTTCTTCCATAGAACATCAGTGCAAAACCTGTCATTAATCCAGATTGTCCTGCGTCACATATGTGTCCAATTTTTTTTTGCTTTTTTTTCTAAGAGCCAAAGTCTGTTCCTCTTTCCCATGTTCAGAGCCATGGAACTCCTGAAGTCAGTGGGACCATGTACATGATAACTGCTAGATAATAAAAATAAAGGTGTCAGAATCTGGCAGTAGAACTTCATTATCCCTCCAAAACATACCAAAGAATATTCATTATCACAGTATGAAGTATCATAAATAATTAGCGTTAAACCCACACACACCAAGTGAATGATCAGTATGACTTCATATTGTGATCAGCTTGCCTATTTATTTTATTACTGTGCTCATTTGAATGCTCAGTATTTTGCCAAATTCTGCCATTCACACTAGTTCTCCCACCAGTTTTGTGAAGAAAGAAAAAGCCACTAAGATTGTCTTGCTATTTTCCTCAATCAGGACACCAACTAACTGTAAATATTTCACTGTACCATTATAGCACAATTTTTCTTTAACATGACACGGCTAAGCGGTGAAATGAGTACTATGAAAATTTAAACTGAGGCACACACCAAGAAGCACACACATCAAGCCACTGCATCAAGACTACCCCCCTCCTTTTTAAACTCTGTTTATGAATGTAGAATGATGTTACAAATAAGAGGTGTAAATTAAGGCAATATTAACCATAAGCTTGATAAACTAAATTGAACTTCCTAAATCGAAAAAAGCAGAATTTAAAAACATGCATTGTGTGTATAAAGTACTTCTTTGAGAATTCATGTTTGTGCCTGTTCCCTCTTCCTTTTCTTCATGTACTGAATGAGGACTCTTTTCTCCCAAGAGGAGAACACAGTACACAGAAAAAGAACACCAAAGTGACTTACACACACAGAGTTTTTACGTAAATACGCCTTTAAATTTAGTTCCCAGATCATCTTTGTCAGCAGCCCATGATGTAACTCACTGAATAATGAAAGAGGGGCAGCATTAGTTTAAAGTGATTGTTGTGTTTGTTCCGTTATTAAGTTTTGATGCCTGGTGCTACGGGGTAACGCGACATGACACGGCTAAGCGGTGAAATGAGTACTATGAAAATTTAAACTGAGGCACACACCAAGAAGCTGGAAACAGCAGAACATGAAGCATCTGAGGTATTTGAAAAGCAAACAAATGAACAAAATAATCCACTCATCCTATTATGCCTACTTTCCTTCCTTCCTCTGCAAATCTCACACACCTGTGCCTGAAATACACCTCCTGCTTTCACCTTCGCTTCAAATTTAATCCAGACGTCTCTCTTAGACTACCCTATTTATTAAAAGCTTGCTGGTGAATTTACCATTACTGACAGATCAGCTAACTGGAGTCCCCTGATATATCCATGGGACAGGAGGAGAGAGCTGCAGCCCGGGCGCAGGGAGACAGGTGCCGAGGGCACTGAAGCGGCTTGTGAACCTTCCGCACAGCGCGGTGCTGTGCTGCCTGGCATGAAGGGCTCCCCCGCACCCCCCGTCTGCTGCCAAGCTACCTGAAAAGCAGCTACGATCACTCCATCTCCCTGTGCCGTTTCCCAGACAATCCACAAGCATAACAGGAACAGGTTCACCCCGACTGTGATTATCAGTCAGCTAGTCAGAAATTTTCCCATTCCTTTTTTTTGTAAAAAAAAAAAAGCATGTAAATTCACCCAATACAGATGGGAAGTATCACTTCTAATGAAATTCCCAATACAGGAGGGAGAAAAACAGTGAAAGCATTTAAAAAAAGTTGAAAGATTCCAATTCATTTTCCATTACAGTTTTGAAATTGTACAGAATGAGAATAGAAAGCTATAAAATTATCACAGCAGCGTAATTCAATTTACAAGGATTATTTTTTTTTAACCTTCCTAACATTCAGAGATGGGGAAGAAATGCTCGCACTCTGAAATATTTTCAAAGGCTCCACTTGGCTCCGTAGCTAAGCAGCTGGCAAGGGGCTGCCTGGTTTATATTTCCTGAGAACACACAAAAGTGCTGACTCCCATGGCAGACCCCAACCGATCCCAAGTTTTCACTAGACTGAGTAAAACACAAGGCTGCTACCAGCATGTGCTGAATGGAAGTGGGACACAGCCATGCTTCTGCCACTGGGCAGTATCACCCTGCTGAGGGAAAGCTGGGGCTGCCCATCATGGAACAAAGTTCTGCTGGAGCTTGGCACAGTTGTGTATGAAAGGTTGCTCCATCTGGTGGTGCAGCCTCCCCTAGAAGCAGGTGGATGTTGACAACAAGAAATCTGGGGAAGAAGCTGGCTCTTACATTTTACCCAGGTCTCCCCTGAGTTCTGCTGCCTGGGTTTGGACCATCCAGTCCTGGTCTGCCTGAGCATCATGAGCCTCACGACTGATTTGGGACTGCAGCACCTCATGCTTAGAGCAGGAAATGGCAGTTACACCCCTGGAAGCCAGGTGCTTTGGAGCAGACAGAAATAGTCCTCGTAGAGTTTCTGAATCAGCTAGTATAATTCACCAGATTCCACAAAAAACTAAATAACAGTTTTGTGTGTCAGAAAGAGACCACAGGGAACTTGGTTGTCATCTACAGAAATTCATTGGAGAGATTGTGTTCCTGTTCAGCAGTTCATTTTCAGAAGGTGATCTAGCCACTTGTTTTACTCAACTTAAAACCATCAGCTTGTTTTTCAGAAGAGAAACTAGATTAGAGAGCCTGAGAAGCTGTTGGGTTTTTTTCACAGCTGCCTCAAGCAGGCCCCCCAGTACTTCAACTGGCCTGGGCAGCTTCCCTCAGCTCCCTGTCTACCGTCTCCTTGGGGAGGTATATCATAGTGAGAAATCAAATCAAAATTTACTGCAAGATTAAAGGCACTGGAGATCAGAGCAAGTTGCAAGGAACTACTGTGCATTAGATTAATACTCAGACCAATGCTGCTTTGAATTCCACTCCAGCTTCGCAGATTATCGGAGAACAATAGTCAAGTTGAAACAAAGCCATTTCCTCTTAGAAGTGATCATGCTTGGCTGGAACTTGCTCCATCACTGTCTGCACTAATCAGTCACTTCACAGCTTCCCTGGCACCCTCTTGGGGCTACCCCCCACGTAGCCCCTCCTTCCCCTCTCTTTTCTACTTCTTCCCAACTTCATAAGCTGTTTGGAGAGAGCTCAGAGGGACATCTCACTAGATGCAGAGCATAAACTTAGGAAATATAAGGCTAGATCTGAGCACAATGCAAGATCTATTTTGCGAACTTGGTAGTTTGCCGATTTACTTTGTCTCTGAAGGTAGATTTCTCTCTGCCTTTGCATCAACAAAGGCAATAACCTTTAGCTCTGCTACCTTCCTTTTTTCTATTCCTATTATACAATGAAGAAAAACTGACTCAAGGCTAGTGGTAAGAGAGAGCATGGGCTTTAACTATCGCACTTCTCGTACAGCATTTTGCTAACTCCTTTGCTAATAGAGCAGGTAGAAAGGAGAATGAGAGAGGCCATTCTCTCCTTGCTCTTTTCTTTTTTTCACCACTCTGAAAGTTTTGAGTATTTTCACATAACTACAGAGCTAACAAAAATTAGAAGTAAAATCCCTTTTGAAATGTGGAAATTCAATATTAGAAATGTGATGACAAGACACAAATGTAGCTGTTTGAAAAGGTTTGCTGAACAGGGAACATAGGGCTGTTGTACAGTTCCTGCACAGGAAGAATGAAGAAAGCAAAAGGAGCAGGCTGTGCGGAGACAGAGCAGCAGATAGTCTGAGATTCTTTTAATTGAAAATTGAATCCAGCTTCATTCATTATATATTTTTTATGAAACTGTGGAATGAAAAAGAAAAGGTTTCAATGAAACATGGGGCTTCCAGCTTGCTCAAGAATATCACAAAAGCCTTATTCAGTTTCCCTTGAAGCCAAGAGAAACATGTCTTTTCTGGTTCAATTTTCAGCTCTTTGAAGCAGAAACTCACTCTTTTATGTGTCCCTACAGTGCCCGGTGCAATAGGTCTCCTGTCTCAGCAGGGGCTTTTAAGTGCTACTGTAATAAAATTAATTAATCATAATTTTTAATGAACTCCTTAATATTTTCAGTATCATCCTTGACAAAAAAAGTATGCAGACTGAAAAGGCATGAAAGTTTAATTTAGAATATGGTAAAGAGAACTTTTTCTTATAACAAAGTCTATTTCAAAAGCTGGTAAAAATGGTGTTTATACTAAGCAGATACACAAAGAGTACTAGCAGTGTAGCAAAACAGAAATCTACACCTTACAAGTATATGTAGTATAAAAATTAAGTGTTAGATGGATGAGAGATGCACTAGCATGTAGGGATACTATTTATGACTTTAAGAAGACCGAGCTGTACTATTATCTAGCTCCATCTACATGGAAATGAAGGGCTACTCAGAGACAGATGTCTAAATCTTCCTGGTCCGATTCCTCCCTACTCTTTTGTAAAGTAGCACTTAATATTGACTTCTGCACTGCTATCATATAACTTCTGAGTTAGCCACTGAAATGAAAGGGCCAGTTCACTTCTCTTGGTGGCACTGGTTCAGGTTGCAAATGTGGGTAGACACTGCCGCATCAGTCTGCACTTCAATAAATGTTTTTAAGGCTTATTTTTCACAGCAGGAGCAGAAATGAAAAACGAGATTCAATTGTACATGCTGGCAGCCTGGGAGAAGTGCCAGTATGTCATAACCCCATGTACCAGCCCAGCCCCTTTACTTTGTAAAGTACAATTATTGTAAATTGATTCAGAGCCTGGCAAACATATCAGAGGCATACATATGCCATCTGTAAATATGTATATACAGTACACATAAATGATCCTGGTTTTCTTATTCTTTCTGGTAAAAAGAAGTTAAAAGCCTTAATCTGAACTATCCTTTTTCCTCAGCTAGGGCAGATTTCTGTCTGAAGTAGATTCTCGGGGCTCTCCTTAAAGTCAGTGAAGAGCACAGGTATCGCAGAAAGGCTCATCTCCCCTCCAGGAGGTGTGCGGCTTAAGCACTTCCCCTCTCCTTCCATTAGCTACAGTGCATTCTAGACAGTTAAATGAGACTTAAGAATCTTAAACTTGGTTAGATTAAATGCATGGTATTTGGATGTTTAACATAGTTTGAGTTGAATCTTTGTATAGCTCCGTATCAAAGAGCCACAAATCTATCTAAAGTATGTTGGTTTTATACTGAGAAAACTGTCGATTTTAAAGTCTACTTTCTGTGTTAATTTGCAACCAGAAGTATTAGGTCCATTGAACAATACAAATATTTGATTTTCATAATTTACAGTTATAAAATACAATAAAAGTTACAGTACAGAAATAAATATGCCATTACTGCAGAATTTAATCTTCTGTATCCATAACATCAAGCAAAATATATCACTGAACAGAAAATCCCATACGGATGAATAAGAGGAAACTTTTTTCCTTGCAAATTATTTCTCAAAAACATCCGCTGTGTGATAAAGCTGTGGGATTAATTAATTTAGCACGCATCTATAATTGCCTTATCAAAATCCCTCTCTCTCAGGACTAATGCTAATGATCCAAACCTCTAAGCATCTTCAAATGACAGGCTTTTTTCTAATCATAGCATGCCACAAAAATATTTCCTTAGCTTTAACACATATGGAACTTTTGTACTTACTACATACAGGTACTCTATTTATAGACAGACTGCAAGACTACACAGATATTGCACTACCTTACACTAGAAACCATTTAAAAAATGTAAGTGTTCTTTTCCTATTGATGTTAAGTACCATTGGGAATCTAAGTGCAAGACAGAATTCATACTTAGCTATGTAGGCACATACCATTCTTATATCATAGTAAATCAAAAGATTTTAAACAAGGAGACACCACTGGATCAGCTGCTCTAACCTCATTTAATCAAGTTATTCTTTTAGAGAGTTCATTACCTCATATTTAGCTCAGTAAGCATCCAGTTCTTGATTTGACTGTTTTAAAAAGAATTTCTTACAGTTCTCTATTCAATTCACATTTTTCATAAACACATATCACAAGATGCAACAAAGCATGGGTGGTTTTTTTAACCATGAAGATTTATTTCCATGAATGCATCAGTTTACTTCTACTGTATTCACACTTATTGTGTACCTTTTCTAAATAGATGAATAAAATGCATCATGAACAAGTATTCAGGAATACTCAAAGAGAGAGATTATTGAACTTTTACGTGGATTTAGCAGAAAGGTCATTCTGAAGGGTTCAGCTGGACAGAGAATAAACAGTTACCTGGCCTATTTGAATTTCACAAATGAAACCAACCCTAAGCCAAGAATTATTCATAGAAATTACTCAACCGATAGATAAAATAACTATATTACATTCAGGATAATTTAAGACTTATTACAGATGACTGGCAACAAAAAAAAAAAAAAGCTAAATTATAAAATGCATTTCAAAAAAATTATTCCTGACAAGAATAATTTTTTCCTTCAAGGTAAAATGTGTACCATGATTTTATTTAAAATCCAGGTCTTGCGTAATGTCTGCTCCCATGAATAATCATAGCAAGTGATCAGCAAGCTCTTACTAAACCCACCAGTCTGCTCAAAACCATAATCTGAAAATCCAGCAGTCCTGGCCATGTAGGCTAGGAAACAGCAATGGTAATTACATTTATTATCTAAGGAAAGGGACTGTGAAGTGACGAGCATGTCTTGCAGCAGGTACCTGCAACGTGTCCTACAGCCCCCTGGCACTGAGGCTTTTTACTTCAGCAAATGCACCACTTTGTTTCACCAACATATGTGAGCAGTCTGGAAAAAGTCTGTTGGGGGAACAGTCACTGCAAGTCTTCCCGTCTTTCTGGTATTTTAAATATTTTATTTTAATCTTCAACTAAAATATATGCATGATGAGCAAGATAAAGCAAACTCTTTAACAACCTGTCTCTTCTTTTTGGACAAGCAAGCCCTGACTTACAACACATGGGAGAAGATAATCAGCACTTCCCAAGATGGCCCTTCTTTAAAATGACATCTTGCTACCATAATTTTTAGTCTGGTTTCCAGCAAAACTAAGACTTGCAATGTCTATCTATGTGTGTCTGTTCCAGTTCATTCACTAACAATTTTTTGCACTATTTGGGCAATTTCAAATTCAAATTTGTCAGAGGTAAGACTTTCAAATATATCTAGTCCCTAAAAACATTAGTTAGCAACTGGGTCAAATAGAGACAATTACTTACTTTCTGGAGGAGAGTCAGAACGCAGCGCAGATTTATCTTGCAAAAGTCAGAAACAAGCCAGGAGGTCTCATAGTATTCACCCGACAGCTACAAGAAGCAAAGGGAGAAGACAAATAAGGATTAGAAGAGCATTGGGTATAAGCTTATAGCAAATCATATTCTACTAAATTACAGAATATTTTATTTTGAAAGAATGATTTTTTTAAGTTTTTGTACAAGTCTTCCAATCAATTATTTTAAATCCGTTTTTTAAGTGTTATACCATTATTTTTTTCCTGCTTCTGGACTTCTGTTTGCAAAAGTGCCCACTAAATAAACTTCTGCAGCACTGTAAATATTCTTTCTTGTGTCTTGGTCCAGCCATATAGCAGAACAAGTCTTCAGTAATGCAGATATGGAAACTTTAGCAGCTGAAATTTGGTGGAAGAAGGAAGGAAGAGAAGCACCGCAGAAAGAAAAGTGAGTCAGAATCTGGCACTGACTGCATCTTCAGAATCAGGGAAGAGCAGGAGGAGTTCTCCTGTATTCCAGCTCCTACGGCAGTCTGCTAGCCTTGTCAGGCTTGCTACAGTTATGGGGTCATCTTCCACCCTTTTGTATAAACTCATGGTTGGTTTAAATGTTATTCCTTTAATCACTAACGTACTTAATGTCCAAAGAGGAACACTTTTCATTAGACAATGAAACAAAATGATTTAATCTCCCCTTCCTGCTTAATTTTATCAACACTTTGACTAATCCAGAGCTCTTCTCTAGTCAGAGTGAGAGAGAAGCAAGGGCCCACGATATGAATGAAAGCTTCTCTTATTTCTTCTTTCTTTTTCTAATCTCAGTTTTATTTTTGTAATTCTCACTTTTCCTCAGGTTATTTAAGATGACAGCAGTCTCTTGCCTTGTGTTTTGCAGAACTAAAACTATTTTCAGAAGCAGTAGATTCAAGGAATGAGAAATAACATCTATAAAACTTATCCAGTTGGTTTACTTGATTTGTGTAATACTTCAAGACACCTATTATTACAGACTTACTGGACTTCCCCTGTCCCCTTGAACACTGCACACTCACACTTGCTATCTTTTTCCTTAATAAGAAAACCAACAGTACAATCTTTGCAGCATTTTTTCTTTCCCTCTTGAGATGTGTATCCTTACAGACTGTGATCCTCTCGATTCAAAAGTGTTCCTTGAGTAAATACCATTGAATCTTGTAGCTACAATGCTACTCCCCCACCATACGTATTTTCTATACCGACCATGGCCCTTTTCTCACTTCTTGCACAAAAGCTTGCTGAGAATCAATGTGTGGAAAGGCCGTGACATCTCCCTCAGTGCGTATTGTGTTCTCTTTCCTTTAGCCCATGGAAGGCTGCACCAACCACAGCTGATAAAGGACAGAGAGAAAATGTGTTACAGAATAAAGCCACAACGCAACAAATATAACTCATGTGAGAGAAAGGATGTGTTATTGCAGGAAGGCAATAGCTTTGTGTGATGCCCAAGGTCAGACTGCACATCCATAAAGGCAATTCCTCGCTTTCTGACCCACCAGCGGAGGCTCTGCAGAGGAAAAGAGGGAGCAGAGGAACATCATTGTGTCTGGTCTCAGTGCACCAGCACATTGGTGTGGAGAAGATGAGACACAGGGCTACAGGGGGTTATTCGGTCTAAATGTGTTCTTCTGTGAGTAACATCAGAAGAAGAAATGCTCAGAGCCAGAATACACATATCTCTTGAATTACTGAACAGAAAATAAATCAGAAACCCAAATGGTTCCATCCCAGTTCACATGTTCAAACCCATTTTCCTGTATTATGATTCAGAGCCTTCCCTCAAAAAATAAACCACAGTGCTAGGAAAAATCATTGGTCCTGCAGCTGTGATCCGGTAATGAATGAGACATGACAGTGCTCTTGTAGAAGTTCAAACAGCTTGAGTTTGCTTCAGTCATCTTTGCCTGTGGTGGTAACATCCTGCAGGATGTAGTTTTGTGTCATATTGGACACTGTCATTTCAGATGCTGTAAAATCCTGGAAGCAAGGGAAGGGACCAGGGAAAGAGGGGAGGAAATAGAAATCACCATCTGACATCAAATATCCAGCCCCTTATGTTATTGCAAGATGTCCATGTGTTGTCATGATAGCCACCAATCTGACCAAAATGTCCCTACAGCTGGCATGGCAGAAGTGCCAGGTCCTAGAAATCACCTCTTGGGTTGTTATTATAACCTACATAGTGAATGGGATCTGCAACGTTTGGTCAGTTGATTTGGGTTTTCTTTTCACATAGCACCCTTTCCTCCTTCTGGGCAAAACTTAGAAGAAGTTTGAAATTAACACATTCCTGTTAATTAATGATGATACACCGGAAAAGAAAAAGGCAGTTGCACGATTAGCAGCATTGACATAGGTTACTTTTCTGCAGATTTCTTAAGAGCTGATTCTCTTGAGTCTCCCCATAGCATTGAGCTGACATCACAGCCTTCCCTCTAAGAAGGCATGAATTTACCTGGGCACATGGGTTTTTGTACACTGATGGTAACAGAGTGGTCTAAGGTCTGTCCTACTGTCACACTAGTCAGGTACAAAGAGAAGGAGCTGACAGACAAACAGACACCTAGCATAACTAGAGATGGCAGATTTCTTTAGTAAATTATCATGAAACTAGTTAATAAAGGATATAAGAACATTTCTCTAAATTATATCTGTCACTTGAATACTTAGAGCTAACCCGCTAAATTATCATGACTTTCATATACAGTTCTCTCTGCCAGTATGAGACTGATGAGCCTTTTAATGCAAATTCTTCTCATTATCAGATTGATTCCTCAACATTTGATGGCCTCTCCTTCTGGCTAATTAGATGGTCAAAAATATTCTGATTAATCTGTGTTTAATCAACTAAAAGCATTTAATTAGAAAACTCCACCCTTTGGAGAAGTTTTAGCAAACCTAAAATAGGGGTTTTGATGGGAATTTGTCTGATTTTGACAAAATTCCATTTCTTCTCCTATCCTCCCTCCCCCGTCTGAATACTCTGGGTGCTTCAGGTCCTGAATCCCAGAGCAATCTAATGGAGAGAATGGGGAGCAGTGTTTATGAGGCACAAATTCAGGGGGATACCGCAGGACCAAGAATGAGGTTCTAGACAGTCCCTTGGTGCCCAGATTGCTCAGGGGAAGCCAATCAGGGGAAGCCTCCAGTAGCTCATCAGTGAAACCATAGCTTTCTATTATGGTGACCCTGCAAGAGACTGTCACATACGCACTGCATATCTTTCAGATATGATAAATTTGTAAGATGTACCTGCCAGGGCAAAATGTTTAAAGTAGCTGTATAGATCCTAAGCTTTTGAAAAGTGACCCCTGATTTAGGCGGCCTTCAGTTTTGAGTTCCAATTTCTCAGAAGATACCTTTCTTTTCAGGTATCACACTTTCAGATTTTTTTCTTAAAGAGTTTTCAAGTCCTCAAAATATTGAGCAACAGCTCTGTGAAAGTCAAAACCCTCAGGAGTCCCTAGTGTCAGAAGCTGAAAGTGGAAGTAACCAGAAATCTCCTGCTGCTCTGTAGTGGCAGTTCGTTCTGCTTCCTAGTTCCAGCAGTTAGATAATTGAAAGTGGCTCACTATTTCCTGAGTGATTAAGAAGAACAAGTATGAATTCTCATCACTCTCAGATAAAAATATTAGGTCATTCATTTCTGGGTTCTGTTGTTTTTTGTTTTTTTTTTTGCGATGCTCTCGGAGGAGAGGGGAGACTTTAGCTTACAGGGAAAAATCAGAACAATTTTAATATCTAGATATTTGATGTATTAATTAGGAGGTAACACTGGTTACTAAAACAAATGCACTACAGAAATAAGAAATTACATATTTTGCTCACGACAGACGAAGTGAAAACATAAGATCACATTATGCTCTCGTAACAGTTGATATAATTTTTGTTCTCTTGTTTTTAGACTAATTGTACCTGATTTACTGTAATAAAAGACCATAATCTGGTCCATATTCTAAGGCACTTCTTATTTCTTTCCAAGATGCTTTTAGATGTAAAACTGAACAAGAATTCCAGGCAAAGGACTCTGAGTGAATTCTGGACTAAAAGAGAAACACCAGGTAGGGAAAACTCACGAGAAAATTACAGGATATGCCAACATTACACTTTTACACTGTCTGGTGATATAAAGAAAATTGGAATTAAGCTTTGAGTGTTATTTCAATAGAAATAAACTAAGAATACACTATGATTTATTAATTATTTGTATGTCAGTTTTATGTCCAAAATTACACAACTTTCTTAAATATTTTTATGTTGTTACAGTTATTTTTTACAGCAATAACTAGAATACAGTCATTGCTACTGTACTGTGAAAGGAATAAAGGGAAAATTCACTGATATATTTTGCATCAGCCATTGAACACCATGGAATTGTCAGTATTCCTCCACAAAACCAGAAGAAATACAATAAAGTATAGTCTAGTAGTGCTCAAGAATGTTTAGGTGATCATTAGAGATCTTGTAGAGACTGACAGCATAAATACCTTTGCATTTCTTTAAAACAGAAACTTTGACTTAAAAATGTTCTATACATCACAAAAGTTTGCATATGACAAAGCAGAAATAACTTTAACAGGTTTCAGCTGTTCAATAGCTGTGTTTGTTAGTATCTAGCTACTACAGAATGGAAAAGAATTAAACGTGGTTTAATTAACACTGTCAAAAAGGTACTAAAATTAACTTGGCAGGAAGGATAAAGTTAACGAATCTTAGCCTTTTGTCTCTCCATATGATCAACACTCATACACTAAAGTTATTTGACCTGTTAAGAGATACATAAAAGTACACCACCCGGCCTCCTTTATTGTAGCTTATTGTCTTGGACACCACAGGAAGGAAGACAAAACAGCAGTAACGTTGTTTAATTAGGCCACAAATTGATTAAATTTGCACATTGGGGATCTCTTCCAGAATTCACTTATCTAGTGCAGAGGTTGCTGGTTTGTACCATCTGGTGGAAGGCTGCCCACTGCCCTGCTCTCCTCCTAGCACTTAACCCAGCCTGGACTCACTGTAGGGAACTGGCTGCCTTCAACTCACACAAGAGCTGAGGGCAAGAAGGGGAGACTTTGGACCTGTGCTCTAGCAGCCAAGAAAACCCTGACACCCTTCCACCTGCTGCATTGCAAAATACCTCTCTAATGTTGTTTTAAAGTCCTGCGTGTCAAGGAATCCAACTCTTGATTGACAGCTACCTTGAATGGATAAATATCCAGCTGCAGCAACACAAATATGACCTGATCTAAGTTACTTATCATCACCCTAGGTGACCGAGACCGGAAGAAGACACAGTGCGTAATCCCATTTACAACCACTATAAACTACCTTCATAGATTAGACTAGTGACATCACTTTCAAAAAAACTGAAATAAATATCAGCGTCATGTTAAAGGCAGTTAAAACTACACGGTTTTTTTGCTAATGGAAGAACTAACATCTCTTTCTAAATCAGGTCAGATATGATGGTGTTTCCTAAAGAAGGGAGCAGGGGCAGTGGTGAGGGAATGTTTGTATCTCGTCCAAACATTCCATTTTCATTTTCCTTCTGATGTTGCCTCTTCCTTTCCCTGTTATAAATATTTCATTTTTATCCCATTTAAAATGATATTTGAAGCACTGTATTTTGTAATGCTAAACTGTAATGTTTGCTCTCTCAGGAATGCTGCCTTTTTCCTCAATGAAATCCTGAGGAAGTCAACCTGCAGCCATGAAATATTTCATGTAATTGGAAAGGCACTTTCCATCAAAATACCTGAGAACAGTAACATTTAGTATGTTCAAATCATCCGTTTCTTTAACTGTTCCAATATGACTATAAAAGACATATTCAGTACTTCCAACTCATACAGTATCACATTGGCATGGTAACTACTGTTAACATAGTAATGATCATCCTTCTGCGACCACAGTGTTCTGCCAAAGCTACGGTTTAGAAATGACCATATGCATTCCAAATCAGCAGGTTTTCAAAAGACATAATAGCAACCTGTATGGGATTTCAAAACATACTTAGCTGCCTCAGCATGTTTGCAGAAAGAACAGGAGCACTGCAAAATAAATTCCTGCCAATGTGCTCTGGCTCAGAAAGTTCACTTTGCTCTACTCCATCCTCCCATTCACACACTGACATTCATCTCATACATCACTCACCCTCCTCCCCTCATGGCATTTGCTCTCTCTCCTCTGTAAAGACATCTATACACACTCTATTGTGGTTATTAAATTAGAAATGTTCCATGCATTTACTATTAGATTGAACGTTCTTTGCAGGCAACATCAAGTCACAATCCATGTACAATCAGCAAGCATGACTGTTTCCTGACATTCCTAACTTAGAAAGATTATATTCTGCATATTGAGCACTGAGCACCATCTGAACATATCCACATCCGTATCCAGCCCTGAGCACTGATGAGTTTGTTTCTGTGTTAGAAGAGGTTTTCATTCTCCCTTTCATGCTCTGTCTAGACTTTTCTTTACAGTAATTTCTGCAGAATTTTAGAAGCTGCAGAATCTTCTACAGAAAATGCTCTAGGCAACTACTCAACCCCAAAAGGGTTGTCTTTTCCATTTATTTTTCTTCAAGCAAGAAAGATGTACTTAGAATACTACATATAATTTAGCCTGAGCAAAATGCAGCATGTACTATCATGAGAGCACTGATTTGTTTTTCTTTTTCTGTCTTTTACCTCAATCAACACAGTTAGAGAAGGAACAAGAGTAAATCTAGTTGTGGAACTGATCCTTGAATTAAGTTGAGAGAGAAGAGAATTCCCAGCATTGTCATCTGGGCACAAATAAGAAGCTGAGTTATTATGTTAACCTTCTCTATTAAACCAGTGTATTAGAAAAGTCTGATTTCTTATAAGTCATTTCATAAATACATTATTATCTATCAACAGGTGAAAAAAACCCCATCAGTATCCACATTATCCACACTTCAGCTGGATTTTGGAGGGCCATGTGAATGGAGAATGGACAAGCTGACAGACATAATACATCAAAGGAATTAAAAGCAGCACCTGATAGAGAATGTGTATTTTACAGCTACTTTCTGATCTGCTTCAGACAGTGTGTCCTAGTTTCAGCAAAGTTAATTTTCTTTCTATTGGTCACTGTGTTTTCAGATTTGGTATGAAAAAAATGCCAATAATGCATATTGGCTAAGTTGTTGTTAGGTGATGTTTATAATATTCAAGGACTTTTTCTAGCGTCCCATAGAAGCTGAGAAGGAGCGTAAACGGAACAATGGAATAGCCAATAGAATATTCTGTACCATAGGCATCATGCTCGGTACACAAATGGGGGTCTTCTTGTGGGGGGTGGCAATCCATGATCACTGCTCACATCAGGTTGTGCAACCAGTTCACTGGGCGGTGAGAGTGACTTCTGTCTTGTATAGTCTTTTACCATTCTTATTATTGTTGTTATGTTCTTTTCCTGTTCTGTTATTGTTTTGTTAAACTGTATTTATCTCAACCCGTGAGGGTATTTTGTTCTTTCCCCTCTTTTTCTCCTTCTTCTCCCTACTGTTCTAGAGGCAAAAGGGGGTGTGAGCAGTAGGCTGAGTGGTCCTAGTTGCTAGGATCTAGTTCTGGTTCTTGGTGACAGAGACTAGTGTTGTTTCACTAACCTGAGCCCTGCCACGTACACTGCTAGAGATTATTCCGGACAGAAAGTGAGTTGGTGGCACAGGAGCAAGGAGCAGCTCAGTGTGGCTGTGCGGTGCAATCACTGCACTCCCACTACTGGCCCGTGTTAGGGTGAAGAGCAAAGAGAAGGGGGAATACGCGTCTCAAGCATTTCCTACTGTTGATGACAAACACCATGATAATTTCTAGCCTGCAAGGAGACCCCACACATGTCATTCTTTCAAGGAAATAATTTGGAAGTAAAGCAGCTTGACGTCAGTGCTGTGCATTGGTCACTGCCACAGCTGCCAGCAAATGCCTGCCAGTCGTAAAGGCATTAGAAAGCTACAAGGCTCTTACTTTATATTCTTAATCAGTGACCAAACTGATAAACCAAGGACTCAATCTCACTCTCCCAAGATCTCCGTTACCCCAAGCATCATATACCCATCTCCTTGGAAACCAGCACACCGTGCCCTGCGCATAGAAATCCTACCCACACCACATTCACAGAACCAGGTCCCAGGTGCCTGCTGAGCGGAAAAATATAAGGTTTCACTCTCTCAGGGCACTTCCAGTAACTGAATTCAAGCAGGAAAAGTCATTAACATACATGCACAAGTGGGTTTTCCAAATGAAATGTAAAAATACAGCAGCAGCAAGGTACCCAAGAAAGTTTTGTTTCCTCTAATTTATGAATCTGTCAAGACATTCCACAGAGGAATTGCGAGTATTGTTTTGGTGATCATTTGGGGGCACTATAATTACAATACAAAACCATCTGCTTCTTGGGGAGCACCTAATTACAGTGTGTCAAAATCAGATTAAACTTGGAACTTGCTTCAATATCATTCTAACCTTATTATGAATTGATATTTGAAATCCAGATCATTAAAGTAAAGCAGTGACAATCTTATAAGAAGCAATTTCCTTCATTTGTACTAGACTCCACCATAATCCTCTTTTAAATGAGTTGCCATTTCCCAGAAATTATCACGGAGTCATCTCTACTAAACCATAGTATTCCCCTGCACTGAGGAAACAGTTTCTCACCAAACCACCTGCTGTTGGGGGTGAGACCTGCACTAGTCTGGCCCTCAGGAGCTACCGGCACTGCTGGAATTTCTCTGACAGGCTGGAAAAGCGTCATTTCGCTGCTGGGGCAGCAGAAGATGCTTGAATATTTTTTATTAAAAGCTTTATGGAAGGGTAAATTTTAAAACCAACCATGTTCATTAAGCCTGAAGTTGTCTAAATCTGTTCGTGGTTAGGTTTCAGGTAAACCCTGCCTTTTGACACACTTCCCTGACAATCTTCCTGCTAATTCAGAAAATGCTTCTTCAATCTGTTAATAAGAAATTAGATTCAGTGAATCTTCCAGCACCCACAGCTGATCATTTTTAATATACTGCAAAATTTTATACTGAAATGGACTACTAAAACACACAAATTACTGTGAGAGGAAAATAAGAAATTAAGTTCCCTTCCATTTGTCTTGCCTTCTCCATTTCCCTTTTGCCTCCACTGTCTCCATACCTACAGCTGTTTTACATTTAATTTCTTCTTGCACAAGTACAAATAACATCATTATTTGGCTATTTCTTTGCTACTTCTATGCACAGCTAATTTGTTTCATCAAGAGAATACTGAATAGTTAAAAATGGTTCGCTTACTTTTAAATAACACCTTGTGTATAAAATTTGTCTTGGCATTAATGGGCATGAGGATCTGAGTACCATAAAAAGCAATCATTTCTTGTCTCTCAGGCAAATTGCATTCATGACCTGACAATACCCTCATGCTGCTTTCAGTGTTCAGGGTGCTCAGGGTGGCAAATGCAGCATAGCCCAACCTTCAGCTGTCTTAATCTTTAAAGAAAATATGTGACAGGTACACATTTTAAATATGAGGTTTGGCCTTGCATAAGAACAAAGGTTAGAGAGGTAAAATGTGATAATTTAAGAGATTTTTCTTCTCAAGGTCTGTGTGATCTCTCATAAATCTCTATGTACTAATAAGACTCATTTATCATACCCAGTGCGATGTACAGAACAGAATTAACTGTAATTCTTGCTTTTTCTTTTAAAAGAGAATTATGCTTTCAAAAGATGTCAGATTCACAGCAGTAGCAAGTGATAACCTCTCCTTATCTCCACTTAAGAATTTACATAGCTAATGATGTTTTTCATTATAACGTTTCATTAAAATCCTTTAGGTTTGACCCATAAGAAATGGCTCTGAAGGTGAAAGATTAGTTTTATCTCCACATCTGTTCCATTTAAAAGTCAACTAACAAGAAGGCGCAGCAAGGATGCTAACTGTGGGAGGAAGATGACTCGAAGGAAGGGGTTTGTTTTTGAGATGCAACAACTTCTCCACCTGTGAGCTGGATAAGGCTATCAATGCACTTTAAAATCTTTATAAAAGAGCTTGCCCTCAAAATTACCTTTAAATGTCATCACCTTCACTACAAGCACATAAGGAGCTTAAAACTTCCCTATTCCTAACTAATTGCTCTGGAAACTATAAATATGTAACTTTTATCTGTTGCTTGTTTTAGTTGCTGCTGAGATGAATTTACAGGCAAAATGAAATTGGAAAAGATATTTGCAATGTAAAATCATCACATATTTTTATTTTATTTTACCAAAATTGTTTTTTCTAAAGTAAACCTTTCTAACTAATTATAAATATATTAATACATAATATTCACATTTTTGTATAAAATGTATTTTGCCTTTATGATAACAGTAAAATATATTAGAAATAAGTAAAAAGATTTTTCAGAAATTATTGTATGGATTTTTCTGTGGGTATTAAATTTGTAATATGTTGCTCCTCAGAGTCTTAGGAAAATGTATCTTGGTTTTGTTACTTTCCTTATGCACAGAATTCTGTATAAATGAGCGCATTCACACAATTATATTTCCTTCCTAAAGGAAACACCAAAATCACTGTATTTTTTCTACCACTATTGCAATTTCCATTGCGGACCCCACTGTTAAATGGAAGACAAAGTTATGACTTCCTACAATAAACAAGATGAGCTATTAGTCTGAAGTGGTAGGACCTGACTTTGCACCCGCTAAAGAGAGCATGCACATACACACACTGAAAACTCACATTCATACCTTCCACAACGACCACAAACAGCTACTTGTTTTACCCAATTACCCTTTCTTTTATTCGTCTTTGAGTTGATTGTATGTATGCAGCTCACATGTTTCCAGAGCATTAACAGTGATAACGGCATTGCCCCCAAAAGAGAGATGGCCTTGTACGGTGCAAGCAGAGGCCCCTGGCAGCGCGGGACGCCAGAAACACAGCCCAGGAACCCACCCAAGGGCACCTGTATTGTTTTTAAGGCGAGGAGCTCTGCCTTGGATGGCCACCTTGCACTCCGCCATATGGTGGATGCAAATGTCAGCAGGAGCTACAGCACGTTGCGGGGAGAGGAGCGCGTTGGCTGCAGCTAGCTACCCTCTGGTAACATTTACACAAGGATGACTATGCTGTCTTTGCTGATCTCTTGATTCTGCTCCCTGGGCCGCTCACTGTCTGAGTGTCGCACGGCAGCCACAGAGCTCTGTGCTCCGGTGACCACACGGGCTTAAAAAGAAGGCGGCAACATTTACATATTCGCATCGTTGTTGTCATAAATACAGGCTGTGGTAAGAGTCTGTGAGTGTCTCTGAAGCAGAATGTAAGTGCTGTGGGAATGCACAAAGTCAAAAGCCTGTGGAAATGTTAAGTGAATTTATGAGCTGTAAATGGAATTGAATCGATGCAAAATTGCATAGCTGAACATTTCTGTGCTTCTTAATACTCTGGTTTTTTTAAATACTAATTTTATATGAATTTTGGCTATTCATTGTGTTGAACTATTTTGTCATTTTATAACGTATCTGTATTACACATACAGGCTGTATATAAAGTATGTCAGAAACACATACTACCCCATAGATTTTTTTGCAATCAAAGTGGCTTCTGACATCGTAGTGCTAATAATTTAAAATGCTATGGGCGTACCGAGCTTTCTAACAACAACAATATGTATTTTCCTTTCTCTTCTCTCTGTATTAAGGCTCTGAGTTGATGTGGAACCACAGCAGCAGCCTGGGAATAATGATGCACAAGGTGGGGAAACCAGTGCCCCAAACTGAGAGCAGGTGAGGGTGTATGGGCAGAGCTGGGCTGTGCCATCAACAGAACCCTGCCAATCTGTTTGCTGCATGAGACAGTCACAGATGCACACAAGATTTGTCTCAGAGGACTGGCAAGTCTAAGGGGAGTGAGAAAAATAAATGGCAGTTAACATAGACTAAGCACTGGGCTTATGATTTTAATTGTGAGTGACTATGATTCACACCAATACGCAGGTATCATCAGTTTTTTATTTCAGTAGATGACAGCAGCACGGTTCTATTTATTCAACCAACTGGTCACATTTGATTAGTTTAACTACTTTAAATCTGAAATAGGAATTCAAAACAACTCTTTATGATACCATGAGCTAAACAGAGAAATTTTTTTCAGGATTGCCTCCCTTCCTGCCTCAGCATATTCCCATATCATCCCTGCTGGGGACAGTATCTCTCTTTTGCTCACATTCTTTTTATGCTGAGGATGTTCTCTGCCTCTCAAGCTTTGCTTCTCTCACCTCTGCAGGTGCTTGGTGGCAGCTTCGGTCCTCTAAATCTCTCCCTAGACCTTCACAGTACAAATCTTTTTCTTTTGTCTAGATGAAGCCCCTGGAGCTTTCCTCAGAGGCAAGAAGAAGCTGTAGCATGAAGCAGTTCTACTGTTAAACACAATTCAAAAAACCTACAAGGGAAAAAGAAGTCAAGAACATGAAGGAAACAACTGTTTTTCTGCTGCCTGCTTTGCAATCTCATGAAAGTAGGCCCTGAATTCTGGTCAGAGCCTGACTGACTTGCTTTTTGCACAGCAATTTATTTTAAATTGGGCATAGTGAGCCAATTCTGTGCATTTATGAATGCACACAGCTATCGCAATCTGCTTGAGCAGCACCGAGGGGGTGGGAAGGCTTGCTGGGAGACATCCACTGCACAGGAGGCATCCCAAGCAGGTCAGAAAAACACCGCTAATGACTATACTGTGATGTGAACATTCATCTCCTTTTCAATGAATTCATTGTGAGCATCAAACTCTCAGCCCCAAGGGTATCTTTATGTGGAACCCACAATAAATTCAGACTGAATGCAAACTTCTGTTTGAAAACAGGCACATTTCAAAACCTTGGAGTTATGAGTATAGACTCAAGGTTGCAAACTGAGGCAGTGCTAATGTCAAGTGATAATTTTAGATGGACAAAAGGTTCCCCAGAGTGCTGTTGGCTTTTGTTTAGTTCTGAGAACCCTTCACTCCCTCTGAAAGAAATGTGAATTAGGAATATTCAAACCACACAGGACCTGACCTTTCCTCGCATAAAAGTGTCTCCATACTTATCTCAAATCAGAGCTGGCTATAGGACTTCTTTAAGAGGCTTATTTTCAAATGACTTAGGGACACAGCTGAACATGGAAACCATGTCCGCATGGGAACCAGGACAAGCAAAAGGTATGTCACTGGAAGAAATTCTCAAAAAGTTTCGAAAGATACATTTTTCTCATAGTTTTTTCAAGATTAATTTTCCTTGAAAAATTCATCCTTATTTACTCGTGGGTCTGTTCATAAATTGGAATTATTAGAAAGTCATCCTACATTATTTTCAGTATTTCGTCATGTCTCTCCTCAACAATATAGTGAAGCCATTTTAAAAACAAGAAAAAAAGCCAGAATTCTGCAGTGGGAGAGGACTTGGCTAGATGCCCCTTTATTTATTTCCCTATTCACATATTTGTCTTGCTAAATGTTAAGAATACTGGTCTGCTATCTTTCTTTCATTTTGATAGAAGGAAATGTTGAGAAAGAGTAGAAGCCAGGACCCCTCATTACAAAAAGGCACGGACTTTTGGAATAAAACACAGCAGAGACCTCAGGCTTCCATTTTCTTCTAGCCATTGCACAGGCACCTCACAGTGCCCACACCCTCACGGGAAAGCCTGCTATCACAAATATTAGACAGATGGTAGCGATTCTTTTTCCAGCTGATCCTGTTTCTCAAATTCTGGTGTCCAACATGCCCTCCTGGGGTGCTTTCCAGACCTCTGGCTTTTACTTAGGTAGGCTGATGAAGACAGTAAGAATCTTGGGCTTAGCTAATGAGCTTCTGAAAAGATTTCATAGGTCATCTGAGAGAACGAGGAGTGAGAGTGGGAGATTTGTCAGCTCTTCTGCTCCACGTTACCAAGTTAGACTGTCACAGCTTCTTGACCTAAGAAGGAAGCTCTACAGTGTGCTTTTATTTTCTCCAGTCATTGTATTAATCATGTCTTGGAAGATTAAAATTTAATAAAGAGCAGCGTCTAAAAAAGAAAAGCCTGAATAATAGAGCAACTAGAGCAAAAGATTGAGTTACCTTTATGCAAGGATATGATACAGGTTGTGGACCATAAAGAACACTGAATGAGCAGAGGCCAGCAATCAAGTGTGCTACCCAGTGTGGATGACAAACAGGCATGGGGACGGCAGGGGAAGTCATTAGAGCTCAGCTGTGTTGCCAAGTTCTGAGGATTCAAACAGGGACACTCTGTTCTTTTCAGCTGGTCGTGCATGTCTATGACCCGGGTACATCTTTGGGAGAGCTGGACTGCTTCTATACAGAAGAAATATCTTCCTCCACTCACAGCAAGCCAGATGTTCTTGCACATGTGAGCTTTATGCTGTGTATCCAGACACTAATGACAGTGCTTTCCTGCAAGGTAAGTCACAACACATGGAAGCTGGAAGGGGTCACCTGAAATCTGAAGATAAAAAACTTCATGCCATGGAAGTCAGTGAAAGATTTCCATGGGAACAGAAAAAATGTGGTAAAATCTATTTCTGTTAATATATACTTGCTCTTTCCCCTGTTTTTATTTTTTTCCTTATGTTGTATCTCTCTCTGCTTTGAAAGCCACTTCTACGTTCCTTCTGGAAGATGATCAGCTAAGTCAGTAGTTCTTCAATAATTTGTCAGGAATTCCCAAAGCAAAGGAAATTTTGCCACGTATCTGATGGACAATCAGATCTTCTATCAATCTTCTCCCTTGCCTTCAGGTGCACCTGGCTCTTGACACTTCAATAAAATCCTAAATCCATGTAACTTACAGGACCAGTTGTGCACTGTCTACTGGGTGGGTCGGGAAAAAGAGGGGAGTCATTTCAGTGTGGACTCTGCAGGGATGAGGCTGCATACTGAAGTGTAGGATTTGATTGCCCTCATCGTGGTGGTTGGTGTAGCTGACACTGATTATAGCTGTAACATCTCAAAGGCCTTTGTAAAACCCAGAGTTTGTTCCTATGATCTCCTGTGGTGGTAAATTATAGTATGAATACACAATGTGGCAGAAAGTAATAATCTTGAGTAATGTAGCTGATTTTACTGCTCTTTAATTTCATTAAGTGTATTCTTGTCAGGCAAGGGACAGGCTTTCAGCTCCTAGGAGCAGATGCTCACGTCCTAAAGCTAGACCTGAAATACTCATCATGAAGACAGAGGCCATTTGCACAGTCTGGACCCAAAGGAGGAGTGATGCTGGCATTTTTGGTTCAGAGTCTTTTCTGTTCTGGAATAGGTGTATGAAAGAAGACAAGTACTAGCTTATGATCTGTGCATTTCCGTTCCTTACAGGCTGACATCTCCCCCTGCTCTCCTCACACATGTCCATGGCGTGTGGTGCCCTGTAGGGCTCACCTAGTAGAGATGAGCCGGGGGTACCAAGGGGAGCGATTTGGCAGTCAGCAGCCCACAGAGAGGGCGCCCAGGGACAGGCCTTTCTGTGTGCATCTGTCAACAGCAGGCTCATCCCACAACATCACGCAAGAGGGAAGTTAAACCACTGCAGAGAAATGTGAGTTTACACTAAAAGGACACACATGACAATGAAGAGACTGAGGCAGAAGCACATACTCCTTTCTGTTGACTCTGCTGTAAAATATCTGGGGAAATGATGAAACAAGAAGTATTTCTTAAACTAATGAACTAAGGTTTATCGAAGCTTGTCTGTTGGCCTATAACTCCATCATATTATTGATAAGCACCTAAATTCTCTCACTCACACAGATAGAGGAAGTCTGTAACAGCTTATAAGAAAAAATAGATTGGAATGAAGAGGATCGCCTTTTAATACAGAGAAGCAAAGAACTTTGCTCCCAGAGGTCCCCCTGTTGCTATTGGGAATTAGCATTAGGAATGCATTTTTCATTTCCAGAGCATGTAGAAAAGTTAATTGCATGTTGTCCAGTGAAGTGTATCCCAATGCTGAATAGACTTACTTCACTTCCCACGTAACTTTTTTTCCAATTCATGTACTAAGGAGGCTGGTCAACTCTGTAAGCCCTTCCCCATCAACCTTTCCCTAATTCTGTCTTCCAAACTTACTAAAAACCTCTAAAAGTCTCTGGGAAATTGAATCAAAGGTTCATGGTGGAGAAGAGAAACAGCTTAACTGATTATTTTTAAAGACATATTTTCTCTCTTTCACAGCAAAGTCTGCATTGCACCACGAGGCACGAAGGTGACATGCTCACAGGATGAGCGCCTTTAGCTCAGGAAGAGACTGCAGCTCCACCCTGCCTGAAGGCACATTTCAGACCGTGCCTGAAGGGACTCTGAGACCCTAGCAGAGTTACAATTTTATCATTTTTAACTGCTGATCCTGTCCATGGTAGACAGAGGGACCCTGTGTCCAGAACTCAGTGTAGGAATGAAGTTTTTTTTATTCTTCCAATGGAGTACCAGAGTCTTGCTCTGTGCTTGGAGCACCTTTCCTTGCTGCCTTGCCTTGCCCTGGAGAGAAAAGCGCAGGACTTTCCTCTGCCTTGGTCAGTCTGAAATCTGGTAGAGACTTATTTAAGCTGCTGTGTAGGGTAAGATGGGCCAACAGTTACTGAGAGTCACTCAAACAGAGAGTTTATGATAAAAACTATATAGATATATTTAGTGTGTATCTACTGTTCTTTTCTATTGCCATGTTCAGAGACTTCTGGGCATATTGAAAAAAATGCTAAACTTTGAACATCTATTCTTTACTTGGAAGACTCTAAATTAAAATCTGTGATTATGGACAGGTATTAAGATAAGCTACTTCATCAATTGAGCCATCTTGTACACTTTTATATATCACATAAATATTATATCAGGAAAAACTGGACTAAATTTGAATAAGGAGATGGTAAAAACTAGTTTAAGGAGATCCTGAAGTCCTAATACATATATATGCACACATTTCC
>JAOXJM010000002.1:8946659-8980524 GCA_026413425.1 Tringa solitaria | reverse complement strand
TTTCAAGACCCACCTTGATGCAGTCCTGAGTGATGTGCTCTGGGCAATCCTGCTTAGTAGGGGAGTTGGACGAGATGATCTCTAGAGGTCCCTTTCAACTCTGTCAAATCCATGAACCCGTGAAATATGCTGATTTCTGTGCTATACCTGGAAACACTACTTCTGGGGCAGAAACAATCTGTTGGGAAGCTGACTGTTCCTGTGAGGACACCTAACTTAGTGCCAAACTGGTTATGCTCTTACTTAATTAATTTGCAGTCAGTATAGGCCAGGCCAATAAAACAGTAGTATAACGTAGTAAAGTCCCTTTTTCTTCATCCAAGAGGCATCAGTTCCCTACATTCCAGTAATACACAGCCCCAGAGTCAGATCTGGGAAATACGTACCAGCCATACAAACCGTGAGCTTGGACTGAGAGATGAGAAGTGATTCAGACGATATTTCATATCCTGTTACTAACCTTGATTCTGATCTGCCCCTCAAATTATTCCAAGTTATTACTAACCCACTTCAGCAAAGAATGAGACAAAGCTTTTTTTATTATTAAAATCAAAGCAGTTTTCCATCATGATTTTGACACAAATTCTTCTTTACTTTTAGCAAAACCTGGCACAGCAAGAAAGTCTTCTGACAAAAACATTGGCTTGAGGAAAGCTTTAAAATTTTTTACCCCATGCATGTCTTTGTATCTTCTTTTTTAAATCTTCAGTTTTACATTACTTCTGTTCTCAAGCACTCCCAAATTTGTATGATTCGCATTTTAGGGTTCCCAATTCTGGCAACGCACACTGTCCATTCCTGCCTATGGCAAACCAATATCAGCACTTATTACTACTGTAAAGTTATTACTGCAAGTTAATCTTGCATTTCATTACAAAACCAAAAGAAATTTTAAAAAAACCAACGAAACAAAAATAATCAAACAATCCCTTCTCCTAAAAACCTCAGGGTAGCAAGCTGAACAACTCAAAAATAGATTTTTTTTTAATTTCTAAACTAAGAAATAATAAAAATAAATAAAAAATAAATAAATAAAATAAAAAAATAATTAAAGTCATTATGATCTTCTGAGTTATAGAGCAGCTTCAGTACACTAACATATAATCTCTTATAAAACAACTTCCTATGCCCAAGTCTTCCTTACCTGCATTTCTACAAGAAATTTTCTTGAAGATGCCAAAGCCCTCAATAAAGTTGACACTAAGATGTTTTCTCGAGAATGTAATAGTAAAAAGAAAGATGTCTGAAATACTGTCACTAAAATTCCAGAGATTAACCTCACTTCATTTAAGTTTGAACACTAAAACAAATCCAGTATTCCATGACATTGTTTTAGTAGGAATAGGTAGACTATCAATTTCTCATAGCCATGTTGTCAAAAAAATTCCTTTCAGACAAGACCAATATTTTACTAAGAAATTATACCTGCAGGAAGTAAGCAGAAAAATTCTCACTGTCATGAGGAGATTTTTCCTCAACTAACCATTTCAGAACTCTAGAAAAATCCTGGAAAATGCTTGCTGATATTCTGTTGCTAGAAAGTTGCCATGGTATTGGGTTTTACCGCTGGCTTTCTTTTCCTGCATGAAAGTGCAACATATTAGATTCTCCGTATGTGCTGTGCTCATTAAAATAGCCAAAGATGTTGATAATTTTCCAACAAGTTGTTGTAGAATTTTAAAAAATAAGAAGTAACATTAAGAAGCATCCTAAAACCACAAACCTGAACAACTAATCCTGATTAGTAACTGCATCATATATGCATATGTGTACTATATTTATGTGTATATGCTTTTTGACACGTGCTCAATATTATTCTGTAATAATCAAAATGATCATTTTAGCTTACAAGTAGCTCTACTCCCATGTTTATAACCATTGCAGACTTTAATAGCATAACATTTCTGCATTTTTATGACAGAGATGATTAAAGGCAGGGAGATAAGGAGAGATTAAAGTTTAAGGCCACATTAGCAGTGGTGTGACTTCAGACATCTATTATCCAACTCCAAACCATACTTGCCTTTCCTGTCCTAGCTTTCTCTCTGTATAAAGGGTATTTACCCTCATCAGTCTAAGTCAACCCACTAGTCAAATATTTTTAAAGACTTGATTTTATACCACCTGCAAGCAGTATTTTTTGATTAATTAGTAATATCCTCTGGCAATCCTATTATCTTGTTTTACCACGCTAATCAAGGCTTTAATCTCCCCAGGTACAGACTCCAGGGGTTACTGGCTCACAGAGCATCCCTGAATCTAGCTCCATTTAGCCATGTGGCCTGTCTTAGACCACTTTAATCTGTGCTTCAGTGAGCTGATGGTTTTCCCAGGACTAGCCGAGTTCAGAGTATCCACCCTAGTCCAATTCTTGCATATCATTACTGAAAGTACTAGCAAGAGAGAATGTGGTAAACTTGGCTGTACAGCGTGCAGTTGTTGTGTGCTTATTGTTATTACAAAAGATAGTGTGAGCTCAAATTTTTCCTAATTTTCATCTAGAGCCTCAGAGCTGTTTGAGGCACTGTGTCACCTGCTGTGCAGCACTGTGGAATACATGCTGCTGCTACTTGCAGTCTAATTAAGCTTTGTGTTTTCGTTGAAAAGCCAGCTAGATATCAGAGTGTCAATGCCTGTTTAAATCCTATAGAAGTGGTAAGAATACCAATTGCAACAAGAATACAAAGAGGAACTGGTTGTGTAGCATGGTCTGGTAAAACAAATCTCTCTGCTCATGAGCTGTTTCTTCTAGCTGTGTGTCTTAACCACTCAGCACATGCAGCCACACTCTTGTTTTCTTGGCTTGCTCGCTCCCTTGCTTGGCTAAACATGACTGGCAATTGCAAATTGAGTTGTTGTTAACTGGTACATCTGAAGAAGTAAACTAAAGCATTCTTACTAATTTCAATAAATTAAATGCTTCTACATGTGAGAAAAGAAACATAACAAGAGAAAAATCTTCTATCAGCAGCCAAATTGCATAGCCTTGATAGTTTCTAGAATAGAGATAGCTTCATGACACCATGAACAAAACAAACAAACAGAAGTCTTTGTTGGAAACGGCATGTTCATGCAGTTTTAGTTCATTAAGTTCTCCCTAGTAAATTGAGATAATTTTCAATTTTGTTGTTGCAGATATAGAAAAGGCAGAACCCCTTCCCGGACAAAACAATATACATCAACCCCCCTCTGTCACCTTACAAGAAAGGAAATCCTAATCAAGCATAGCAAAAGAAACATATTTTTCTTTCCTAAAATCTCTGGGTTTTTTGAGTTAAAGGCTCCAGCTCTGAGAGATTCATGTTCTGTTCTATATTCCTTCCACCAAATGTCAGTCAATTCTGATATTCTCAATTCTTGCATAGAAAAGACACCTCTGACTTCCACATTATACTGAGATGATTATCTTCTATGAGAATAATAAGAAAATGCAACTCTTCAAAATAACAGTTGCAATAGCCACCTATATTGCTATCCATATACCCAAAGTTTCACCTCCTGATATGTGCAAAGATTCCTAATGGGATATTTCTCTGTGTGAAACAGAAATGGCTAATGCAGAATTCGTGGTGGAAGTTTGTGTGTGTGCTTGAAGAGCGAAGAGGCCTTTCCTGAATGTTTCTTCTATTTCTAATAGGGCAAGAATTTTAAATGACTTTTTTTTTTTAATTAATCTTGAGGCATTTCTAGATATTTCCTTTTTTTCTCCCAACTCCTTTTGAGAACTTCCCCAGACTAAAACACAATATTTTCAAAAAAAACTCAGCCAGAAATCCCTTCACTATCAATTGCTGGTGGGAAGTAATGCTTACATCTAAAATACAGGCTATGAAGTGGCAAAGCTTTGATTGAGCATAAAATATAGTTAAGCAGGGCTAGAATATCCTTCACAAGTTACCTAGTTTAGCTTCTTTTTTTCCAAAGGAAGACCCATTCCTAACAGATTTTTTTCTAACCTTCTCCAAAAGATTTTTAGTGATAGAGTTCCACCTCCTCAACATGCTTTTACAAGCTAGGGTTTAAAAGCCCTGCTCAACATATTTACTTTTCCCCATTATTTGTAATCTCAGGGTTGAAACCTCAGCAAACAAGAGAAATTTCCTGTGGGAGATGGGAGGCCTGGTAATGAGCTGGCTGCGAGTAGCGTTCTGGACCTGACCCATTCCATAATTCAACTTGGATTATGGACTTTGCTGTTATTATTTTTCTTGGGAATTTTATTTTACTTGAGGACCGGTAATTGTTTGTACCTTGCTCCTGCAGGAATCCTTAATGCTGACCCCTACTGTGACCAGCTGGCCATCTTTTTATTTTTATTCTAGAGACTTTATTTGAGGTAAAACAGCACTTGCAGATGGAATTTTATAAATAATGATAGCAGCAAGCAGTAGCACAGTTTTTATGTCTTTCTTCTACACCACAGGAAAACCTGCCCTTCTGACATTTCTAACTCAGTTGGAAGCAAGAAAAATCAGAGATCTCATAAGAGAAGTTGAGAGCAAGATCTTCAAAAGGTTAGATATTTGAAATAAGCATATTATCTGTTGAGCCAGCCCTGCAGTGGACATTTTTTAAATTTTCCCATTCATAAGTTCAGACACCTTTTTGCAGAAGTAAAAATCCACCACCATGCATGCTGCTAAAACAATGATCCAAAGAAGGTGAAGAGATTTGATTCACCATTGCTTGACATCTAAAGCCTAATTAAGAAGACCACTTTCTGCAGAACCACATCAGCTTCCTTCCTTTCTTTCTTGGCTAATCTGAATTTACACAGACTGAAGTTTCCTTTAGATGGAGTTTGTAACATTTCAGGGAAGGAAATCCCTGCGCCTGTCCCACTCATACTCTTAGCAATTTTGGGGGTCATTCTCCATGTGTCTCAGAACATGGACTGAATACCAGCTGGTATGTCTCCTGCCTTCTGATAAATCAAGTACTGCTCTGGCATCAGCTCTGCCTGCTTATTAGAAAATGCCCTAACTTGCCTGGTCTCCAGTCTATCAGATCTGACACAGAGGTGCTTCCCCCAGGTAAGTTATGATAACTAACACCACACACACATGCACACAACCCACTTACGATAAGTACATTTCAGAACCAATTATTTGTTTCCCTCTAACTTTTAGAGCTAGATTTATCTGAGGAACAAAACACTGTAGGGGCTGAACCATCTTGAAAGTTTCACAATATAAATTGCCATGTTATAATTACAGTCCAATTAAAATTCAGTGTTGCTCTCTTCATTAATTATCATCTCTAGCCTTTCAAATAAGTTGGGAGAAACTGCTGTTCTGTAGATCATATAGCTATCCTCCTCCTCCTTGAGAATACTGTGGCTAAGTTTTGTGCTCCAATAATAGAGATCACAGCAGGTAAAAACTCCTGTTTTACACTCTCAGCCTTATAATAACACCATTCTGTGACTCAAAAATGCTCAAAACTGTCCACTGAATGCAAGAAGAGTTCTTTCTTTATAAAGTATCAAGAACTCAAGTCCTGTGAACAGCAATATAAATGGAGGCCATGGTATGATGATTCAGAAAAGCTGTTGATAGGACATCTAAGTTTACAGCAAAAACCTTGAAGCTGCACAGTCACATTCTGATATTGCATGAACTCATTCTGCTGCTTCCAAAACAGTCAAAGATTTTGCTGGGTTTACTGTGTACCAGTACACTTTTTGTCATCTCTAGTACCCTACATCTCACTACTTTAGCCTTCAGTTGGGAAGAGGTTTCCCCTGTCTTTCTAGGACCTGCATGAAGGCACAGTAAATTCTGCAGCAGGTTCAACCTGGATCAGGCCTGTGCTGGTAGGTGATGACCAGTTCACAAGTTCAGTCTGAAGGATCATGAAATCATGGCTTCAAGCTGTGGTTACAAACACAGCAACACAGGAACTCATTGCAATTTAACAATTTAGAAATCGCTAAATTCCTAAAGGAGACAATACTATAATTTACCTTTAATTATTAGACATACCTTGTATTTCACAGAGAATGGATTGCTTCAATTTCTTTAGTGTTAGTGCTTGTTTAGGCTATTAATACCAAGGTCTACCCAAGTGTCATGCAGTAGAATAGCAGGGATTAGACCAAGATGAGTATGTCATTCAACTATAACCCTGTAAAGTTTCACCGTACAAAGCAGGCGCTTCCACAGATTGTTCCCCAACGCCACACAACTATTTCCGGCCTGACCAGAGCTTAATCACCCTCCTGGCACTAAACAAATACGGTCACAAACTGAGCAAAAAATTCCATTTCCTTTATGTCCTCCTTATTCTACAACTAACTCAAATAGCGTGTTTTGTTTATCAGTCATCATTCAGATCAATCCCCTGTTGTGTGTGACACTGGTGCCTGGACCATCTGAAGTAGCTGATTTACTGATTCAGTGTTAAGTGATTTTAGTTGGTCCAGTGCATTATTCCATCTCCAATTAGCTGAGTAAAAACATAGTACATTAGCTTTGTAATGTCTTTCTTTCTCTTTTTTTTTTTTATAAACAAAAAATAAAATAAAATTACAAAAGACTTCTTTTTTTCTCCTTAAGCACAACATGGATCTAACCTCAAGTGAGATGTTTTCCAGCAGCTTGACTCTTATTCCAAATTAGTAACCACATCATTTGAATAGATGTTGAAAACCCAGAAGGATACAATTATCATTAGAAGAAATGTATAAACTATAAAAGAACAACAATGTGTTGCAAAAGGGACTATAATAAAAGAATGAATAAACAGACACGTAATTTAAAAGATGCTTCTGCCTTATAACATCTGTCAATTCTTCTGTTTTGTTTAGAGACTAAAGATCAAAGAATCTCTTGCTTGGACAGGTTGGTGATGGGGTTCATGACAGCCAGCTTCAGGCCCAGGCTTACAGGGAAGCATGGGAGGACAGCACCAGGGACTGAATGGATGATGGCTATGAGGACTTTTTTGGACACAAACTTACAATTTCTTACACTTCCCTCAGAGGGCTTCCTATAAACTTTCTCTTTTCCTAATGATGGTCAGTATCCCAGTGCAATATGACTTCTCTCAGACTGTTGTTGAACATGAGGACACAGTTCCCTACCCAATATGCTGAGCACACTACCTATATTCCTTAATTTTGCCTCCTGATTTTATTTTCTGCTCTGTACCTATGTTTTAAATATGCTTTCTATTCATCAAAGGCCTAATAGTCATTCTGAATTAAACATGATTCCCAGGGATTGGGAGAGCTTTCTTCTCCAATATGTATATACAAAACAAAAATAAAGCTCAAAAGAAACGTCAGGGCTAATTAGACAAAATAGTGTCATACACACTGACAAAAAGAGACCCATCAGGTAGCACATATAAAGTGAGATTCACAGTCATCAAAGCACTCCTTTCTAGTCACAAACTGATTTTAATTTCCTCCTCTCTGGCACTGAAACAGCAGGCTTTGGAATCTTGCTGCTTTTTCTTTTAACTTTATATTTATTATATATTTGGGCAACGTAAAGGTTGATTTTACATTTCTTTCAGCATACAGCCAACCAACAAAATCAGCACGTCTTCCAAAGCCAGAGTTATTGTTCCGCCTTTCCTCAGAGGGTCTGTAAAGTGTAATAAATGTTTGCAAAGCGCTAGAACATTCTTGCATAGAAAGTGCTAACTTAATGCCAAGTATTTAATACAGGCAGTGCTGGTTCTGTCAAAGTTCCCAAATGTGATTCAGGGGCAGATTCAAAAAGGAATATTGACACACAAACAAAAACCAGCTGTGGACTATCAATGCGTAACCTAAGAGCTCCCAGAACATCTACCCCAGGACTACTCAACTCTGTAAGTACAAAACTTACCAATCACTTCTCTTCTGAACTTAGAGCTCACCAGGCAGTAAGAGTTGGGCTTCCGAGCTTCCTCTGAGCTGTTTAGCTCTGGCATGAAGAGCTACACATCAAGCTTCCAGACACCCAGAAGGTAGACAGGCACCTGACGCAATTTAGTTTTCACTTACTTTGTAGCTGAACATACTTTGAGCAAACACACTTGTAAAAAGCAGCATCTCAGAGAGAAGAGAATGGTGGTCTGAATAGCCAGGGGAGTTGTCCTCTGCTTCTATTTCTTTTCCAGCAATTATTTCACATAAAATGAAGAAATGGTCTTCTGCAGAGATTTAGCTCCCTTTGGAAGATCACCCCCAGTTATGAGGATTAAGACTAGTGTTGTCTTCCATTTGCAGACTTGATTTTACAATAGGTCAGAAAGATACTTCCCACCCCATCTGGCCTGTGCCAGCAGATCACAAACTCTGCAGGTGAGGAAACTCAATACAAAAGTGCCATACTTCATGGTGAATGCTCCGAGTACTAAAACTGTTATACCCTGAAACTGCAAGATTTAGATGTCATTCTGTGCATCACAGCAGTTCTGTTTCCAGTCCCAGTTTGAAATGAAGATGACACATGACATGACAATATTAATTGCTTTTAAAAAATAGTATACCCATGAACCAGACACACTTGCAGACCCTGGACAAATTAAGTTGCATTTTGGATCTGTAGCATAAATGGTTTTATAGTAAAGTCTCAGGACTATCATGAGTCTTACGTTAATAAGTGATGTGTCTTGGGAAGACAACCTTTTCTTTAGGTACAGTATTTGATCTTTGCAGTAACTGAGTGAAGTGAGGAGAAAAATAGCACAGGCTATTTACTAGAGGTCACATTTTTGATCACAAAATATTGAAGACATCTGCCCTAAAGATATTAATTCTTTCAACCAAAACAAAAGACAAAAAAGTAAAAATAAAATGAAGCACTCCCACTAAAAATTTGATCTTTGAGAATCTTAAAAACAGAATGCAGAAAACTGAATGCGTTGGCAGATTGTGAACATTTTTATCTGCCTGGGAGCAGAAAGTTTGTTGGATAGATGGAGGTCTTTGTAAACCCCTTGTTAGCAGTGGGTTTAAAAAGCATGGGATTATAACAATTGCCAGACTGATCTAAGTCAGAGGCCACGAAGTTAAATGGTTGCCATCAGCTGTGTCAGAAGAAAGCCAGCAGCATATCCTATGCTCATCAAATTACTGCATTTGACCTTGGCCAAAAGGCAAGCAGAGAAGCAAGTCACAGGCGAGAGGGGTCTGTTTTGTTTATAGAGGGAAGTGCTGCACGGGTCAGCGGTGGTGCCGGGAAGCTAATGACTGTAGGCTTGCTCTGCTGTCAATGGAGAGACAGAACTGCTTGGAAATGTGCTCTGGAGGAGCCGAAGTTCAGAGCACAGGCTCTGAACTGCTCTTTGGAGGGACTGTTTCTTTTCTCTGGTTTCGTCATCAGGATCCTGCAGTGGTTAGTGCCCAAACCATGGGTTCGGGTGCTTTATGGTTGTTCTGCTTGGTCCCTACAGTCAGACACAGTCCCCCACAATAGACAGCAAGAGTGCCCTCAATGTATGCAGCCTCTGTTTCTGAAACTATGGAATACGACTTCACTGCAGTATTATGAACTAACACATGGCAGGGTAGATCTCTGATTTCTGGGAGCTAAGCTGTGGAAACTGTCTCTTTCCACCCAGGATTTGCAATGAGAAATGAATAGAGATGTTGCCATTGTTCTCAAGATATGACAAATTTAACTGACATACAAAACAGAGTGTGATCATACTCCACAGACTGAGAAATCCTTCCTGAAAAAAGATCAAGGACAATGTTTATACACACTTGTGTTTGAAGTATACATGTGTAAATGTTACATTGTTACATTTAAATTTAAATTACATAAAAACCAAAGCAGAGTGAGGAAGAAGAATTACGAGGGGTACCTATAGTTTTGTTGTGTCATAGGTACCAAAATATTAACATTTTAATTGCCCTTTAAAATTGCATAAAATCATTTAAAGGTTTCATCTGCTCAATTAATGCTAGATTATCTAAGAATTCATGTTACTATTCTATAAAGCATGAGTGCAACCTATCAAGACTTATTTATTGAGTTGTATATGCTGTAGCTCAGCAGTTTAGCTGTGTAGTGCTTTCAGATATTTCCTGAGAAGGCAGGTTGGTGACCTGCAGGTGAGAAAAGATACAGGAGAAAAGAGGAATTTATTTTTTTTAATGCAATATTGCTTCAGTTCCTTATTGTGTCATTAAATATGTACTTTTGCCTCCTGGAAAAGTTTTAACAAAGCTTTTTTGAGGACCGGTTATGTAAACTGTATTTCTTAGGAAGGGGGTACTTGCTAGATACTTGAGTATTTTTCAAAAATTGATTATGTTTATATGGTGGGGTTTTATATTTACCTATATATCATTAAGTGTAAGGCATTAATATTATACATTATTGTAAAAGAAATTATAATCTGACAAGTTTTAGTATTTAAAGAGAGTCTGATTTTGACCATCAAATTGTTCTCATTTGCCTTGTAATGAGATTCCTGAGTCAAGCTGAAACAGACCATTAAAAACAATGACCCACCAAGGAAACCAGTTGAGTATTATCCCAAGTCATTTATGTCCCCAACCTTGCCCAGATGGAGAACTCTAATGATGTGGGCTCTCTTTTAGGAACAAGTCTCCATTCTTCAGTAATATAAACCAGAAGCAAAATAGTATTTTGAGATTTGGAAGCTGAAAACAGATTGTTGTTCTATTTCAGTGCATTGAAATATTTGTAATAAATGGAATATCTGAGCAGCGAAGAGATCATCCTAATGATGAGTCTGTTTGTCTCTGCCTAGAAAACATATGCTTGGGGCAGATGCATTGTGTTTGCCAATGCACAGGTCAGGGAATTCTGAAAAGGTCATTTAAGCTGGTAGATAGAAAAGTTTGACAAATATTTCAATACCTCAGAGATGTCCATTAAATCAATAATCATTTTTTGGTCACATTTAAACACAGTGGTTCAAAATTTCCTATCCTGTGCTAAGACAGTATCTGTTCTGGAAACAGTAATATGACTTGCTAAGCCAGTTGATTTTAAGTAGCAGGCAAGGAAAAAAAAAAAATTGGTGTTCATTATGGAAAATCTTGAATGCCTTCAGCATTGTATGCATGTACTTTAATTTGATTATGTACATCTAAGGCCAAGTTGTATGGGGTTTGTGTCTTTCTTGGCAGAAAACAGGATTCATCTGAGAGGGTTGGTATTTTTATACTCTTACAAATTCCTAGTGGAATGAAGAGGCAGTAGAAGCAGCACCTAACACATCTGGAAACAATATCTTAATGTTTGGGTAAACCCTAGGGGTGAAATTACTGTTGCCACATAGTTAACCAAAAATGAAGAAATCCAGGTCACAAGAAGCGTGGTAGGTCTGTGTACTTTGCTGTTTTGTTGGATTATTTAGAATTTGGCTTCTTGAGCTTGTCAAAGACCTATTCTTTCCTCTGCCAGATTTCCAGCCACTTCTGCTCGTGATGTACATTCAGAAATTGAGGAGGGACAAGGCTGATATATTACCAGCTAGATCAGAATCATTGAAGAAAAATCTTGCATCATGGGCCATTCTTCTTGTCAAGGAAGAATCTAGACGCTCTGAAATGGCACCTAGTTTTACAGCTATAACAGACTGCACTGCAATTAATGTCTGAAGTCTATTTAAGGTTCTGGCACATAAAATGAATGACCGTATAGTATGGCAAAGATGGGAAAAGGTTTAGGTGATGTTAAAAAATACTGTTTGCAAATGTTTTGCCAAAGCCATTTTGCCCAAGTGCACATTTAGCTGAAAAAGCCAACTGAAGATGAGATTTGTGATTTCCAAAACAAATTATCAGAGCTAAAGAAAGAAAATGCAATGTTTTAAAAGGTACTCCAGTATTTCATAGCAGCAAAATACTACTGGACCTTAATCTCTTTCTTTCTAAAAGTCCTATAGTACCTTGGTGGATGCAGTTACAGATGAAACAAGCATTTTTGAATGACAAGTACCTATCCATAACATAGTACATGAGGCAGTTACTAATGTCACCTTCTAGATTAATGGAAAGGCAAACAAGTAACACCCCTCAGCTTTTGGTCAACACTGATGGACACAAAGAGACACAAAATATCTTAAATCCTAAAACAGGAATAAACTTGCAGCTTTGTGCCTAACTGTAGGAAACAGGGATTAATGGGAAATCTATCAGAATATGTGCATCTGCCTCATAAAACAGTTGGGGAAATCACACTGCTCAGTGCTTAAAAGAGAGAAGTCCTTATGTGAGGTCATAAACAGGAGATGGCATCTCCAGAAAACTTTATAAATTGAAAAGTACCTGTAAAGATACAGAAGACTAGAAATACATATTTGTTAACCAACCAACAACAAATGAAACCTTGTTCTAGTAGATAGAACTGAACAGTCACTGCCAGGCTCACTGTGCTAGGTGACCAGTTTTTCAGTAATACGTCTTCACATGTAAGCACAGTTTTACTTCCGCTATGGTTGCACTCCATTTACACTAGCTCTCCAGGAAACATGGAAGAAAATTAATGCTACCTGTATGATTGCCAGTAGAGAGCAAATTCCAAAATTGTTGGTGGAAGTATTTTCAGAAAGTTAGTTGCAAGTGAATTATCAAGCATGACAAAAAAAGACAGAGCTTTGCTTTTGAGAGAGGAATGATGTGTGGGTAAGCAGCTACATAATACCTAATATCACCATTTTGATTACTTCTTTATTCTTTTCTAAATATCCATCAGCATGGACAAACACAGCAACACTGATGAAGATGTGTTGGAGTACTGGTAGACCTATAATATTCTTAGATTGTTTTATGATTACAGCTGTTTTAGGGCAGTGAAAGCATTGATACATTTGACTCTGATGCTGATTTAATCTAAAAAGGATGTTTTGCTAAATTTCATGCCAAATTCTTGGCCAAGAGGTCATTAAAGGAATCAAAATCTAATGAATCAAGCACAACTGGATGCATGTACAAAATACCTAACATATAGCTATAATATTGCTAGAGGTCAGTATTTTGGAAGACCCATGTGGACAGGATTAAAAAGAAAACATTTTATGAGATTCTGTTATTTTGTTTGTTTATCGATTCTCTGAAAAAGTTTCAGTAGCTTCTAATAGAAATTCTGGTTGTACAAGCTATGTGTAGTCAATGATTTTTTTATAATGAGGCCAAAGGAAATGGAAAAAAAAAGTTAATAAAAATTGCCAAGTAAATTTTAATAATGAGAACATTATCTATATGTGTGCTGTATGATAGGCACTAATGTAAGAACCTAACTCAATCAGACAGTGATCTGCAGATGGACACTATATTCAATTCAAAGATGAAGAGGCTACATTAATCAAATGCATTATCCACTGAAAATATGTACTCAGTTCAAATAATTCTTACATCTTCACACTGGTCATGCAGCTGTTGCCTCAGTAACAATCTAAGAGTATACTAAGGTGAATGAAATGGCTGATTTGGGGGAAAAACTTTAGGACAGTGGGGCCATAAACAACAAGAAATAAGTCTGAATACATCCTAAGTAGCCTCTACTCCCAGCCAACCCAGGCGGGGCATGGGTGGGGAGGGAGATGTGGGAAAGGATCTTCTCATTACCTCTTTTCTGCCATTCAATGGAGCTCTTCAAGCTCAGTTTGCTCAAAAGTGCCATAAATTTCAACTGGAGGAAAGAGGTTTTCCTCCACCAGCACTGCAAATCCATCTGTTTGCAATAATGGACAGATTTAGCCTATTTTCTTCTGAAATGGAGATATTTATATAGCTTCCATCTTTCTAAGATGAATAACATAATTTAAAACTCCAGCAAGGCTGACCTGGTTACCTCCAGCCACCAACGTAGAGAAACCAGAACCCTGGCAATCCAGTACACCAAAGAACAGCTGGGCTCAGCTGCCAACCCCAAACAGTCTTCCAATCTTGCCCTGTCCATGGCAAAGGGCAGCAATAACCCATCTGTATGTAGAGAGTAAAATGTTGGGCTCTCAGCTCCAAACAAAAGTCTCGGGCTCTCATTATCAAGTTTAATTTCCACTTTCATGGCATTACTGACTTGTTCCATTCTTTCCACCTGTGTTTGTCTTACAATTTCACATCACAGATGGTCTCTCTTTTTTTAAGTTGCACTAACAGAGCATTGGAAAAGCCCACTGTATTAGTCGTCATGCCTGGGAAACCTGCTGCACCTCTCAAAGCTGTATTTCGGTCATCTTCAGGCTCAAGCAGCTGGTTTTCACTGTGCCTGTTTATATTTTCAAACCTTTATTTAAAATTGCAAAAATCTAAAAGACTATATATAGGGAGTGGTGGTGTGGGTGGGTTTAAATAAAAACAAACAAAAAGAACCAAAGAGTTCCCAGTAATTACCTCATTTCAAAAGCTTAGGTTGTACGTAAGGAAAACAGTGCCAGCTGGGATATATTTTATCTATAGACTAAAGGGGTAGAATCCTTCATTCCTGACTTCCTAGTCTGAGTCTCTGTAAAAACCAAAGAAACTCTGAGGTTATCATAACTCATTTGCGGGACAACTATATTTTGTATTTGTTTAAGATTATTCTCTGGCCAGAAAGAAAAAAAAAATTTACTTTTTTGCTCCCCTTACCCAACTGAAGAATAATGCTTATGTTCTTTATATATACAAGTATATTGGCTTATGTAGAAGATCTATTCATAACGCAATAAACACTGAAGCATTTATTCCTATAGTTTTTGGGCTTCCCCACAGTTAATTTTTGCCAAAAACAAAATGAGAAGAACAATCTATCCAAAGCCATGGTTCCTTGACTGCATGAACCAAGCTTCATAAAGCCCCTGATGTGCCCTGACATGCATGAAGTTCAATATGCCATCATGTTAGCACTTGTCACGTGGCTCAAGAAGTGAAACAGAAACAAGATTTTAAAAATAATTCATAGCCCGCTTTTTCTTATGCTAAGTCTGAATGAAATTAACAGCCAAAATTACATAGTGCAGTTCAAAGTAGGTACACATCCATAAAGGCAGATGCATGCTTCTGAGATAAGACGCCTACTCCTGAGCAAACGTTGTCCTACATGAGCAGATGTCAAACCTATGAGCTTAGGACAGGTTACTTTCTATCTTCAAAATGTTTATATTCAATAGCTATAAATAAAAGTCTAGATGGGTAGCTGAGATATGCAGTAGGTGTCTGGAGTTACATTAATAAGTAACAACATAGTGACCCTAGCTTCCTGCAGACAATACCCCTGGGAACTATTGACTATTCCAAGGAGAAACAAATACAAACAAAAATAGAAGTAAAAATTCATGTTCAGGCAGGGAAATCGAGAACAGTTTTCCTGCAGCCTGTAAACGGACACTTATTCCACTGGCCTTGCAAATTCATTAATGCTACATTTTCCTTAGTCTGCAAGTTTTCTGAGATCTATTCAGGCTACCAATGGAAACTCTTGCTCTGCTCTCTCTTGCTGAGACAGGTGTCTTAGAAAGTATTGTACAAACTTTCTTCTTGATAGGCTTACTTCTACGAGGAGAAGAACATCATTGTTGAGCATGAGGAGAAATACAAATTTCTATAACAGACTACCTCACTTCATTGGTGGGAGAGTAAGAGAACTAATTTTTGCTCAAGTAAGGGCCAGGCAGGAGAAATAATCTCAGAGAAGAACTAAAAATCTGTGATAGTCAAAATGAATTATAGCATCATGGTTATGATATGGGAAGTGCACAGCCTACTTACCTTAAATAAGATTTCCTGTTGCAATTATTTATTAGATGACATGAATTGCCCTCAGCAAAACAAATTTTTATGGATAGTTGCCATAGGGAAATGTCTAGGGGAATTAAACAGTTCACTGTACTGTGGGAGCCCTAGATCAGGCACTGCTAGTGGCTGCAAGACTATGCCTTTAGGGACAAAAAGGGGGAAGAAGACAAGAAGAGAAGTGAAAGAAGAAAAATGGTGCAGAAAAGACAATACAACAATCAAAGAGTGCAGCTGGGGACATAGAAGGAGATCTTAAAGCTTTGTAGTGGGAACATATTAAAGTGTAGGTTATTGCTGCAGAGACACCAGCAAACCACAAATTCACCGGATTCTGTAAGACTGGCTAGTTTCTACAAACTCTGAGATAAGGAAGTTCCTGCATGGCAACTTGCACTGTGGTTTTATGTACTCTTCTTACGGGATCAGGGACAGTCTTTGCTATGTTTAACCGGGGTCAAAATTCTCCTGTCTCAGAAAAAGACATTCCAGAACACAAGGAGGGATGCTGAAGTAACTTCTTATCTAACCATGATATCTAACAGTGCTGATTTAGGAGAAAATGTACTTCCAGCAGAAGATGGAGATGAGTGTTAACAGATTTAAGAAAGGTTTTCTCTTTCTATTTAGGGTTAAGTAACTAAGAATTTAGGAAGAAGTTTCTTAGGTTTTTTAGAAGATCAAATTTCTTAGGTCTTTTTAGAATGTCCTGTTGCTCAGTTGTTTACAAAATTACTTGTACTTGATAGGCTGGAGACTTGATACTTAAACATTTGTAAACAAACTGGTATGGTCTAACTTTAGTGTTGACCCTGGCTTGAGCAAGAGATTGAACAAGATGACCTTCTGAATTGCTTTTCAATCCAAATTATTCTATGATTCTGTCATCCATTGATTTTTTCCATTTGCTAACATTTACCAGTCATGCTTTTAAACTTGGGAATTTAAACCCTCACAGTACAGGAGAACTAGGTCTGTATACAGAGAGGGCAATATCACCTCTGCACTGGTTAGCTGGATGATTATACTCCAAGTAGGTCTTCTCAAATCTCTTGTTTCAGTGGTAGTTCCTGAAGTAGCAAATCTCAGATACCAAGACTTCGATAGTAAGAAAATTAGTTTACTTAACAGATTTCAGGAGTCACACACAGTTGTTGTGAACTTGGGCAGAGACATCTGAGCTACCATACTGCTTCAGAACATAACACTTTCAGAACATGTTTGAAAACCAATGAATCACTACAGTTTGTTTTGTTTTTTTTTCCAGGTAAAGGCAAACAGAGGAAACAGACATCATACCCTTACTCCCTCTTTGCCTATCTTTCTGGTAGCTTGCCCAGCCCTGTATTTCTTTACATTAAAGGTTTTTCCAACTGTTAAATGTGTTGAAGACTTCTAATAATTCCAATGGGGGACTTCTTAATTTCACAAGATCTCACCTGATGTTCATTTTGACTGACCACTTTATTCTACTCGTTTTTCCTACACATCCATATATCTCCCTCTTTAAGTGTGTTCACATTTTTCTGACATAAGTTTAGGTTTTCATCCCCTAGCTTTTTTCTGTCCATGTGTAATTCTACTACAAATACATGGACTTCCATTAGCCTTTTATTTGCACTGCCTTAGCAATACACTTCTTCTCTGATCTCTTTAGGGTTGTTGTTTTTTCCCTTTGGGGGTGCATGTATAATCTATTGTCAGAACACAGTGAATTATTCTAGGTACTTTCACCCCTAGAGCTAAAGAAAGAGGAATAAGTATGTCACAGCTGTGTGTTGAGAAGCCTACATTTGAAGCATAAAATCCTACTGGGCTTTTTTCCCCAATATATCATCCTACAAAATCAGATCTAATTTACTGCTAGTTATTTCTAGCTCTTCTTTTCAGCATTACTGATTTCTGTGCTCCTCCTTCCCACTGAATATCAATGCTTCAAATTATATCCCTTCAAGATGGGAATGTCCCTCATGGGAATAGCAGATGCTGGTTACCACCTGCTGGCCAGTCAGGACCATATCACTGAACACTGCTGCCTTTCATGCAGAACTCTGTGAACACAAGAGTCTGAACAATCTTAATTTAGCAGGTATATCCAGACCATCTGACAAGTTCTAGAGATGAAAACCAAAAATCGATACAATCAAGTTCTTAGATGTAGATAAAATTTTCGGATGTTCAGATAGCTGCTGTGTGAACTTTGTCAGAAACTCTGGCACATAGCACAGTAAGATCTACACACAGGAAAACAAAATCTCTAAGTGTCTGAAAAACTGCTGTTCCTCACATATCTGGTGAAGTTCTAATACAAGATCAGGCTCACAGGAGGCTGGAATCACTTCTACACATGTAGCAATAACACATGCCCTTCTTGGTTATGTGGAGAAAATATGCTGTTAAAGGGTTACATCTTTCCTTGTGAGGGAATTAGGTTTCTCTGGGAGACAGAGAATAAGTTCCACCCACCACACAGATCAAAGTGTCTGCTCAGTACAAAGGCAAACATGGAGGAAGGGGATGAAAGAAGTGGTTACTGCAGAGGAGAGACTGAGAAAGAGATGATAGCAGAAGAGGTAGCTGAGAGCTGAGGTGCAGCCCACTAGAAGCATGATCTGGAGAAAAAACTGATGGGACATTCAATGCCATGCACTGAAAAGGTATGAAGAACTAAGTACCTGCCATTTCAAGACTTTATATGCCATTCAGTGCTGAACAGTTCTGTGCAGAAACCACTCAGGATTTACCTGCCCCTTGTGGCATGACCAAGGTGGTCATAAACAGCCTATGCTGGTTTTCTGTTGTGATTTTCTGGTTTTCATACCTGATATCTGTGCAAACAGAAAGCACACATAAACTGGGAAAAGCCCAGTATCTAGTATTCAACAGTATTGTTTTACTGCCTGCACTAAAAACTTTTTCTGATACAAGAGTAGAGGTAGCTGACCAGGAGACAGTGTTGCTGAATTTCCAGGAGGATGTTTCCATTTCTGTGCAATCTCTTTCAAGCTCTTTAGGAAAAATAACAACCAAAAACAAACAAACAAAAAGCTGTGTGTTTATTGATGCAGTTTGTTTCGCCTATGCCTACAGGGATAACATACAATTTTCACATTACTTAAAGTGCTGTTATTGACATAGACAAAACTGTATTCCTAGTGACTGATCCATACATCAGCAGTGGTATGAACTTTGCTGCTTTTTCATTCTTTAAGTTTTTAATCTATGACTCACGAACAACTTCACTGAGGTGTAGAATAACCTCCAGGGAAAAATATTTTTCAATCAATAGCATATTAGTAGAAAAGCAGTACATGCATGAATAAACTAATTGAAGGATGTGTTTCCTCAGTCTCAGCTCTGTTATCGCATCCTAATTTCCCACAGTTTTTGCAATTTAACATTTCTGTTGGATAAAAAGTTCATTGTGATACAGAGGATTTATTTAACATATATGAGCATTAACTACTAATTATGGAGGCAATTTGAAGTGTGTGAGATTAAATTAGAGCTATTAACATGTTTGCCATTGCTCAGACTGAGCAGAAACCTTGACATCCACAAATCAGTTGACACACAAAGCCTTGATGACTTTGTCCTGATTACACTTCCATTATTTGCCACGAAAGATACTGCCTGGCATTCCAGAACAGGTTACAAGATCTCAAACCCTCATGGTGTTCTTTCAGAGATGCCTTCACCCATATTTAACTGTCAAAACCCCAATCTTAACCTCTTATCTTCATTGCTGAATTATGATTATTTTGTACAGAAATGTCACACACATTCCAAAAGCACAGAAAGCATTATGCAAGTAACAGTATAAACAGCACATTATTCAAAAACAGTAAGGTGACGTAAATCTGAAGAAAACGTGATATAAAACTCTTTCAAAAAAAAAAAGCATCTGAGCTTACACGCTATATAAGACTGCAACCCTAAACAAGGGTTGCTTGCAAGAAGCATTGAACTAGTAGCAGAAGGCCCAGAAAAGATTCTGGTGGAAACACAACAAACTATGAGCAGAAATCCTCTGTAATTCAGAGTAACATAGAGAAGCAGCAATATCTCCTGGTTGCTATGCTATCAATACAGTGCGTATAAGGCAGAGCAGGCTAGCATGAGAGTCTACAAATGGGCTGACAGATTCATTTCAATGTTAAAAATTAAGCATTTAACTGAAATCCATGAGAGCACAAGCAGTACAGCCAGAGCAGGAACTCCTCAGCATACAAAGGAATTGTTCCGATATTCTGTTGAATTTCTTTCTTCCTCTCCTTTTACTGTATTCCTGTATTTTTAAATCAAATGTGTGTTGCAGAAGTTATCAGGGAAAGCAGGAGGTTTGAACAGTTTGGGTATAGTTAATATTTGGTGTCCAATTTTACCTCAGCTTTTACTGTTTCCAATGAAAAAAATTTTCCATGTGTGCTAGGGTTTGAGCACATCACAGGGCAGGTAATAAAACAGCATTCTTGGGATAAGTCTGTTGATCAAAGGTTTAATCCTAAATTACTCACTCTGACATCAATGAAATGACACTGAAGTTCTCAACTCCGCTCCATTCATAAACACCACATCAAGCTTTTCATACAGCCATGCTTTGTTCCCAGCCATCAATACCTGTCCACATAAAACCACGTCAGAGTTTCAAATCTCACTGTCACATTTTATAGTGAAGCCACTGGAAAACCTTTTAGCTCCACCTAAGTATATTGGGAATCTTGTACACAGAAGGGTTTCTATGACACTTTGTGATCTTCTCCCCTTAAATTTGGGTAGAAACTCAATCTGTCAGAATAGGAAGATGCCTTTGCTGTATCTCTGTATCCCCAGAACCAGAAAAGAAGCTTTAAACTGACCTGAAGTTTTTTGTAAGCTAGTGAAAAGTTTCTTTTGGAGGGAAGTTTTAAGAAGGTCCCAAATGTATTTAAGTTTCTTTTCTTTATTCTAATTTTTAGCCTACATGTCTACTTCTCTTCCTACACATCCCATTTTCCAGGTGTTCTGGGACTGGTGAGCTTTCCACAAAGGTATTCTAAAATTACAACTTTATTTAAGTTTTCTGAGTTGCAGAGGAAACAAAAAGCCAGGATGTGGGCATAAAAGAAAAGAGGAAAAAAGAACACACTTCAGATTTTTTTCCAGAAATTGTGAATAAATATATCACACTATTTTCAGGAAGAGAATGAGTGTGTGACTATTTCAGATTTGTGTTATTCTTTGGGGAAAAACAGTGTGACAGGGAAGAGGAGCCTTATTAAAGGGGGAAAAAAGGAAAAAATGAATAGCATGCACCAAGGGGTTTCTCCTTTTTTCTCCTCTGTCTTGCCAATATGACTTCGACAGGGGGATCACTTCTCATCAAGACATCCCTCCTCCTTGATGCTCTTTGTATACCATGTCTAGTAGTACAAGACACCTATCCTGACAGGTTTCTTCAGGAATGACTGTAATAAACTTATAAAGCCATGTTATCCTATGCTTCCTCACATAGATTCCAACTTTTTTTTTCCCATAACACTCATATAGGCTACAGTCCTGTTTATCCCAGTATATTAAAGTATAGAGGCTATGAGAACTGTCAAAACCAATTCCTGCTTCCTTGCACTGGAGAGGTTCAGCATGTATTACGGCTTTATGGTTAACTTTCATTAAAACCAAAAAAATGATACATACAACGCCACTGGGGGATAATGAGCTAAATGCTATCCTAACTTTCCAGACTCAGAAAATGAGATGTCAAGTGTGGGGAAGTACACCTGTAATTGCCTTTAGTGAGAGCGACAGCTGGAGCTGATCACTGCTGTTTCTCCACAAACAGCCTGAATGAAAAGATTTCTCTCTGGGTCTCCTGAACTCTCCCAAAGGGACAAATTTCACTTCAGCTGGTGTAAAACTCTCCCACTGATTTACTCTACTTATTAATTTCTTTGCAGTTCAACCTTTCTTAACCACTTTGCAGCTAAAATAAAACCCAGAAGCCCCCTTAGACTGCTACCTTTGGAAAATTAATTCCAGCAGATACTCCAGGTTTCTGGGCTAGCAGTATGCATACATATATATATGCTATATGCATATCAAATCAATATGAGGTTACATTAATAAGAAAGTTCTAAAAGCAGTGGGATGGAAGGGAATTAGGCTAATCAATTCCTATCAATAAATGCATGCCCAAATCTCCACAGTCTTTTGTCAACACACACGTTTTCTATTAATGTAATTTTACTGCAGTAATATTTTTTTTTCTCCTCTTCAGAGGACAAGTTATTCTACTTCTTACAGAAAAAAATGTGCACTGTCAAATTTATTCAGAAGGAGAAGTTAAAATAAACAGCTAAAGTTAACTGCAACACTGACCTTCCACAAAAATATTTTAAAGAGATAATATTAGATTACAGCCAGAAAGTGACAAGTGTCAACTTCCATTAAAATCTTTAGGTATGTTCATCTAATTGACAATCTTTATGAGATGTTGAGAAGTTCTCCTGCTTTTCCATTATTTTTTTTTCTCTGTGTGATTACCTTGGCAAATGGACCCCATTGCCTGAGCAATAGCATCCTCACAGTAGCAACTGAGCAGCTCAGCCTCCAGCCACCGCCTCATATCCTACCAGGATAAGGAACATCTTATAGATTCACAAAAGCTATTTCATTTAAACTCATCGGCTTTGGGAATCCCCCTTTTTTCTTGTTTGTCTGAAGTTTAGACCTGTATGTTTTCAGTGTCTTATTTTGCCTACCTACAATTTCAGGTTTATCCCAGGTTTGTCATGATTACTTTTCTTTCCCCTGTCTCAAGAGAAAAAATTGTTAGTAAATCTGAAGTATACTAGAGTACAGCCTATGGACCAGCCTATGGACTCCACACTATGTAGGAGGAAGGAAAGTATCTTTCCCTATGTTGGTAAGGTACAGCCCTATTTTGGTAAGCAATTCATTGTCTCTATAAGGGTCAGTTTTCACACAAAATTCTTCAAAGGAAGCTATACAGACTGGAAATTACCTTAGATTTTTTGATAAAAGCTAAGAAATTGTGCAGAAGTCACACATCTGACTTGTGAATTTTGGCATTTCTGGTGCTCAAGAAGAATAAATTACTTTCCCCCTTCATGTCGCCACCCCTTGTTACTGCCTTCCATCAGCCCCAGAGAGGATCCAGGGGCACCTGTCAAAGACAGGAAGGAAAGCTATCCATCTGCCACTTTCTCAGTGTGCTATTGACCTCGAATAGAATTTTTGGTGCTAATGGTGGTAATAGATTTTTATCATTTAATTGAATCAGTCACTGTCTATTTCTGTTTGAGCTGCCAGTAGGATCAGCAAATACTTCCCAAAACCCAGGATCCTTCTAGAAACTAAATGAAGCACAGGAGCACAGAATTCCCTCTCTTACACTGCATAAGTGACTGCGAAACTGATCATGGGTGAGGCTACAGTGGACAATGACGACCTGCCTATTCCACAAATCACAGATAAATGACATTCCCATTTCTTTCACCTCCATCTAAACAACAATGTTTTCACCCAATATTTTACTGAAGTGGCTTCAGCCTATCACATCTAAGGCATCAGTTGTCACCCTTTCACTTTTACTGAAAATAAGTGTTCTCTTCTCATTACTTGCAGGTAGGTATATTACCCATATAGTTTTCTGATCTTTTAGGTTTTCATCTCACATCTCTCATCTGTTCTTATGAAATTTTTCCTTACAGCCCTGACAAAGAACAAAAACACTACAACCTTTCCCTTACTTCAACAGAGAACATTAAGTAATCTTATTAATTTCCATTTTCCTCTTCAATATCAGAGGTTTCTATCTACCTTTCAGAAAGCAAGAAAAGGAAATTTGGTTCCCAATTCAAAAAATAGCCTGAAGAAGAAAGCTCTGAATCTTATCCCCATTTTGCTATCAGCCACAAAACTACCCCATTAAAATCAGCTTCCAGGCAAACTGATGTTTTCTTAACATATGTTCCTCAAAGCTGTGCCAGCTGTAGTGCTTTCTACAGCCAATCACTGTGTTAATTGAGGTAAGCATGAAAACATAAACACCTAAGTTACAGCAGCTTCTAAGATATTTAAAGCTGACTTGGATATTGTATGTTAAACTACTTAAATTGTGTCTCCTGTCCCTTCATATTTAAAGTAATAAAAGTGTAACTGGTGCTTTTGTTTACTTGTGGCTGAAAGGAATAACAGAAACACCAAACATAGCTTTGATTTCTATTTCTAAGCTCAGAATCATAGAATGGTTTGGGTTGGAAGGGACCTTAAAGACCATCTATTTCCAATCTCCCTGCCATGGGCAGGGACACCTTCCACTGGACCAGGTTGCTCAAAGCCCCATGGCCTTAATAGTGTTTTCTAAAAGACCCAACATGATATAGGAACTATTTTAATCTCTACCAGCATCTTGTTTGGTCCAAATTGGTCTTGTCATTAGTAATTTTATGTTAAATAGGCATTAACAAAAATATGCCAATGTTTCCCAGCATTAAGAAACTCAGTAGTCTTATTAAGGACTATTTTTCTCTCCAGCATTCAATTTCGTTTATGAAACTTCACATGCTGCTGAAAGATAGTCTGTATTTATCCCATCCATGTCAGAAAACCTGGAGGAAAGCTACTTAATTCTGCTGAGACGTACAAAATAAAACAATTTCTCTACTATACTACCATGGAATGCATAAAAGCCAAGAAGCTCATCTCAAACCAGTGAGGCAATTGAAAAAAACCACATCCACAGCTTTGAGGAGCTGTCAGTACAAAAAGACCAAGAGCAGACACAGAGAAATGACACAGTGAGAGACTGGCTTCCCCTAGAGAGCCCCACTGCTTCAGCTTATAGAGAGATGCCAATATCATAGGTGACTGCAACAAGGAAGCTGGAAGAAAAAGGAACTGCTCATTCCTATCAGGTTATACATGGGTTTAGGCAGTACTGAAGTAAAAGCTTCCATTTTGCTTAAACCCTCATCTTTTTCTGGTGAAGAACTGACCCTTAAGTGTGTTAGCAGTACAGAAATTTCTATAAACGGGTGGTTTTGCCCTCCTGTCTCTTTTTGCAGCATTTCACTACATCACCAGTTTTTACAAGTTCCTAGATGACTAGCCCAAAAGCAGGCTGAATTTTTACATAAACCATAAGTTGATTAAAAGAACGAGAACGCTTTGTGATCATTTTGTGCATGGAAAATACTTTTCTTGAAAAAGCGCAACTCCCCTTTTTTTCTCATTACTTTTAAATAGAGGCATAGGCCATGCCTTTCCAAGAATGCAGGAAATCCAAGAATTTCCAAGAATGCAGGAAAACCTACAAATCCAAAGAACTTTTCTTCTATGCCCTATTAAAGGTGAAAGATTGCATGACAAGCTGTAGCCCTCTATCTTGAAGCTAGTCATTTAAATCCTTATTTTCTATGATTTCTGAGATGCTGTGTCATTTTGAACTACAAGAATGAGTTATTAACTTGATGAGAAAAGCAAATGGACATGAGCTGCTTTCTCCTAGACTGTTTTTTTGGGTGTTTTTTGGTTTGGTTTGTTTTGGTTTTTTTTTTTACAGCCTGTACAGTTCCTAAATATGGTTTTAAATTAGGGTCTTTGACAGCAAAAGCAGAGCGCATTTTATGACTCCCAGGGCTACAAGAAACAGCTGTATATAAGCATAAACCCAGACAGTTTCTGTCTTAAAGTGCTCCAGGACACTGTTGGCCCAGTTCTCAGTTGTATTAGAGCCCCTGTTGTGCCATCTCTCTTGCGCAAAGAGGCTATAAAGCCATCTTCTCCAGAAACCCCCTCAGCAACGGGTCAAATGCTGAACAGCACAAAGCCAGCGTAGCTGTTCATCGCCCCAGCTTCAGTGGTCCAGAGCCTTAGGAGGTGCACAGCTCTGCTGTAACATCATTTGTCTGCTCTCTCCAGAACAGCTCATCTGCATGCCAAGAAACTGGGTTACTGCAGTCTGGAAGGTATTCCAGCTTTTATGATGAGAAAGTCTGGCCTAGGAGATACAAATAGTATTTTTTTAAAATTCACATTGTCTTCTCTCAGGGAACTGGCCCTGTGCCACAAACTCTCTTGGCACAAAAGTTTGGTGCAGTGGGTTTTTCCCCTAGGCCACTGTAGTCATTTGTTGCTAATTATAAGGTAAAGGTGGTTTTTTCCTCTCCCTTAGTTTATTACATATTCCACAATCATATGTTCAACCTAGATTAAAAAATAAGTAGAAATAAAACCTTCCAGGTATGGTATTTCTCCTAGACTGCACAGAAGCAACTCCATGAATATTCACTGTCATTTTATAGATTACATGGGACACGAAATGAGTTTGAGCCATTCTTGCTTTTGGATAGATGATGCTGTTGAAACAACTGTGGCAACTTTTCAGGGAGGATACAGTTGGCCTGGTGATTACTGAAATGGTAGGGCCTCAACACCAAACCTAATTGAAGAACAGGAATTCTTAGCAAAGAATGTTGACGACATAAAATAAATACATTTTCCAAGAAGGGTGTCTGACAACTGCAATATTTTATCTGAAGAAATGAATGTCAGCTTTTTCAGTCTTTAATTCATAAAAAAAAATGTGGAAAGGAGATCCTTGTAATGAGGAAAAAAATACATGCCTAGAAAACACATTTTTTCCAGTGTAAAGCAGTTCCAGTAGAAAGTTTCTGAGGACACTCCTTCAGCTCAGTTGCAATTGCTTCCTCAGATTTTCTTAATGTCTCTGGTCAAGTCACTTCAACTTTATTTCTCTGTCTCAGCAACATATTTGAAAGTGGATAATACTTTTTCATCTCTCTTTCTTTGAGTCTTGGCTATATAGACAAAAAGTTTTTTTGGATGAGCATTCTCCTGTTATTTGCTGTAGGACGTGGCATTGCCCAGTAAGTTACCACCTGTTGTTCAGAGTTTCTAGGTATTGTCTTAATACTAATGATAAATCAGAGTAATTCACATTAACTAAACATTTTTCCCCAGGTTTACCTGTGATTTTCCAAAACTCTAAGCACATAATTATAGAAGCACAGCTCTATGAGGATTAGTTGCTTGCTCTTTAAATTGAATCAATCTGTTTCCATAGTATCCTTGAACATGTTCCGATACTTGTATTTGAAAATTTACAAAGTGAATAAGTGAATAAATTGTATTGTGAAGCATCTAAAACTCAGTAACTTGAAATTTTAAACAACACTCAACTTTCATGGGTAAAAGTAATAATTCAGTTTTTTAGTGACATCACAGGGTTGTTGTGCCTTATGTAAAACATATTTGTTCAGCTTGCTTGCTGCCAGAGGAACTCCAAAATGATAGTTTATCATGGTTGATTGAACATTGGAGACCTGCACTTATGTTTAAAAGGTAACACTTCTGATGGCATCTTTACTCCTTATAAAGGCTAATCATATTTTACTGTAACTTAGCATTATGAAACAGGACACGTTATTTGTTCTACATCTGTGAAATCAGCATGGTTACCAATGTGGCCCATGAAATAAGCTTCTGCTGTGAGTGTCAGATCTCTGGCAAAGGTGCTGTCCTTTGTAACATACTGCAGTTCAAGACCTGCAGCTCTCAGTCTAAACTGCATTTTTCTTCTCTGGGTGAAAAGGAAAGGATCATTGTGTGACTGACACAGCAGCAGCACTGCGCTCTGCCTGCTTTGCACATGCCCTAAAGTAATCCAGGATTGCTTAAAGGGACTTCAAGTACCAGGCTGGACTTAAAGTAAAACCAATGCAAACGATAATGCAAACCAAAATCTTTTTAAGTATCATATCAACAGAGCTAGTCAAAATCCTTCCTTTCTCACCAGCACATTCTAGTAAAATCTCAATAAAATGAGGTTTGGCTTCTTGTTAATGTGGTGTTGGAGTTGAAGATCTTCACTTTTATCCAGAGCAGAGACAGCCTGAACGTACAGGTCATTTGGTGAGGGAACATGTTTTACTCGGGTATGTGCTAAAGGGGCTGCAGGAAGGACATTTGACTGTCATGTCAGATACTCACAAAATACAGGACAAATAATCTCACTCAGGCATTATCAATTCTCACTGAAGGAGGAGCTGCCAGACCTCTCATTCTTTCATCTCAGCTGTAATCTCCAGAGTGTGAGAAATAAAGCAGATGCCTTTGAATCCAGCATACCTGGAGTTGCACATCAGCTGTTTGTGTAGGAAATGGAGAACACAATGTAACGGATGCTTGATTCAGATGAAAAGCTGAAAAGTGTTTCTTAAGCATGAAAGAGTGTGCTTTTCTTCTCTGAGAGCTGGGCATAGTAGAGGATAAACAAAGAAATCTGGGTCCAAAGGACTTCAATGGAGGGATAACGTAATGTGTTCATCGCCCAACTGTACACAAGCAGAATCCTCGGCAGAACCCATGGCCTTGTGCTCCACAAACACAGACAGCTAATAAAGCAGTGACACCAGCTCATCTGGCAGAGGGAACCAGCACAAGCAAGTGGCCTTGTGCCCTTTCCCCTCTGGAGGACAATAAATCAGGAGTCAGTATACAACACAGGCTCGGCCCCCAGACTTGCTGTCTTCACTTCTGGCAGTTACTGTCAGTTCAGTGCAGCAGTGGGACAGGATCACTATGTGGAGTGCCTGGAAAGCCCACAATAAAAGCAGATACAGGGACGTTTCTGTGCCTGGTTTTCAAAAGGCCATTAGTCTAAACCTCCTGGTTTCGATTGCCAGCAGCACAAGCAAGTGTTGGCACAAAGCACTGCAAACACAAGTGATATAGTGGAATAATGTTGCTGTAGTCATGATGGTCTAAGAACATTAGTGATGGAAGGTTTATAAGTAGAGGCAATGTCTGGCATTGTGGAGGCTTTTAAATGCCTATAGTGTCAGCAAGCTGCAATAAGAAGCAATGAGACGGTCTACAGAGCATCCAGAAGCTTTTCCTTAGCCAGAATTTCTCTGTGAGCCTGTTCCAAGCAACAGCGGGGAAGCAGGAGACATTGTAGGCAGGGTGTTTTTGCCACTCAGGTGAGGTGAGCAGACTGGGCAGGTGATGTTCTGCTCCCCTCTCCTCCTGCCTCAGTAGCTGCAGAGTGGTTCCTGCACCCCTCAACTTTCCCTGCACACAACCCAAGCAGGTTTGTCAAAGACCTTCTCTGTCATCCTTGTGATTTCTTTCAGCCTGGTTTTAAAAATAGTTTCTGAGCAATTATGTGTCACATAAGAATAAACCTGCATGCTGGTGCATCTTTCCCATCACCACAAAATAACAGCACTACAGTTTCTACATTTCAGCCTTTTTCTTTTCTTTTTTTTTTTTTTCTGCAAAGATCAACAACTTCTGCAGCAAAAGGACACAGTATAATCAGGAGATCATCAGCCTGAAATAAGTATAAAACTTGCAAAAATTATGCACTATGTGGAGAAACCTGATGCTTTTTTTAGCATCCAAGCATGAATACTGCAAGGCCATATCCATCTTAAAAATAAGTCAACACAAGCCTCTTCATATCACCAGAGCTGCACTTACTAATGAGGACAATATACTTTTTTTTTTCTTTTCCCTTGAGATGTTTTGCATATTTCTGATGATCTGACATAGCTGGGCCTGCCTTTGTAACTGCTTTGTTTCACCGTGTTCACAGAAGGCCCCCATTTGCAATTAGGTTTGATATCCCAGCTTCATGGTTCAAAAAATATTTGAGCTGTCTGCTGATGGAAGTTCATATTCACCCAAGGAACTGTAGCATCATTACCACCCTGTGTGGATCAATGGATTTGTTCAAATCAAGGAGATTTTTGGTAAAGAAAGCTGTCAAAGGACTGCAGCCCTAGATCTCAACAGCTTTGCCGCGCAGCAATTTCCCGCAGTATTTCACAGTATCCCATAAAGACATGTTTTAAGTTGATGAGCGTTCTGTGTGTTACTGATTCATCTACTTTCATGGTCAGCGATTGTGAACATAAACTGTTGTCCAGTCTGCCCAAGTGACTACAGATACATATGAGAAGAATGTTGACAGAATTTCTGACAGACACTTTTGCATGGATCTCTATGCTTAGTGAACACCTCAGCTCAGCTCTGGGTGAAGGAGTCAAAACAGAGGGACTTGAAATAACTCCTGAATGACAGAGGGACAACAACCAAACAAGGGCAGCAAAACAAAACTTCAGGGGCAGTGAAACAGGTATCATTAATATGAAGGGGATTTGACAGGAGTTACAGCATACTGATTCAACATTAGCAGGATTTTTTTCTGGCTTTCTTTAGAGTGATAACTCCAACAACATTGCAGGATGAGCAGGGATAATAAAAACAACATTAAGGAAAAACCCTACTGGGGTTTAAACTCAACAGCTTCTTTTTTGTAACTCAATTATTATACGTCTAGTTTTTCAAAGCCTTGGAACACTAAAAATAATAAAATCTCTTTCATTTATAATTAAATAAATAGACAAAGTCAATGCAGCCTGCGCAATCCCAGTCTGTGCATTTACCATTGCTGAGTGTCTGTTGCTTGAACAGAATGGGTGGTGGTGTTTTTAAAGGCAATAAAATCAATAATATATGCAGAGTGGTTCAAGACGACATGCAATTATAGATATTTCCTGCAGAGTACATTAGGTCTTCAGGTTCATGAGTGCCTTTTAGATTCCATATTTTAATCACTGGTCTTGAAATAGCCTGAAAAAAACCCCACATGTCCAAGGTCAAAAGTGGAATGTTTTTTTCTTGAACAGGAGGGATTTTATGATCTTGCCCTTCTCAAAGACAAAAGTATTGTCTGTACTTGTGCACTGATGTTGGTCATAGGCCTGACACCAAAAGACAAATGCATCAGCATTTGGAAGGCCAGATACTCAGCTGGTATAGATCAGTGACCTTCCATTGACTTCATGTGTGGCATGAGAAGAGGTGCTCTCACCAGTGGGCTAGCCTCAAGCCACTGTTTTGTAAAGTTAAGCTGCTACTCAGGAATCCTTTACAGAACAACAGGGAATTGCTCATTGACTTTTCAAGCACTGATGAAGCAAAAGGAAAAGGGAAGAAAACAAAATTCTAACTGTCCCAAGCAGAGTGGAAACAATCCTCCCTATCTCTACAACACCTGGAAGAGCTGATTGTAACTGTAGATCCCAATTACAGTGAAAATAACACAACAACATGGATAGTTCTTTAAAAATAAACAGAGATGAAGTAGTGCTATTGATCACTATTATTAGCATAGTGGGTTAGCATAATTTAAACCTTTCCATTAAGGCGCAAAGATGGGTTTTCAAGATAGGGCATCCGTGCAATTATTGAGCTGAGTAGGAGGTAGAAATGTAATTATGTAAACTAACTAAATTAAGAGGATTGCACAGTTCATTAGAGTCCATTTTTTTGGTCAGCATTTTGGATCACCAGCTGCTATAGAATTTCATTTCCATTAAAAAGCATTAATTGCATCTCTTCTGTGAAAGCAGAGCAGTTGTGCTAGTGTGAGCAGCTTCATCCTTGCTATTCTATGCAGGTGTAGAAATAGCCTTCTGCTCACTGCCAGTGCTCAGGACAGCCAGCCCCTATTCCCTCACCGAGCCTTCAGTGACAAGATACTCTTGCCAAGTATGCCTGTGATCATACTGGTTGGCAGGAACTTGTATAGTTGATATCGTTAAGGATTTAAGGCGATTTATTCAGGAAATACAACTGAATAGAGTATCCCACTTTGCTAAGTAATTTCTAAACACTGAGATAGGCTCTTCCCAAAGGAGTATCTCTTTGGCCAGAAAGGAGAGGGGAGGCTTAGTCGCTGTATGTTACACATACTGAGCTGAGACAGAGAGCTCATTTCAGGCTGGGACTTTCAAATGAGCCTGAGAGAGCTGGGCATGCTATTCCAAGTTAACTCTGTCAGACATCAGCTACCTGTTTTCCAGAGACAGAAAAATGCAACCAAATCTACCTCCCCCGAGTCAAGCTGAGAAATGTGGTCTCTGTCACATACCCATGCCATTGCCACCGTTTCTAGGTCCACTTTCTCATGAACACAATTGAAAGAATAAACAAGACCTCACTGCCAGATAAAGACTCCAGGACAGACTTGGAAATCTATGGGCCAATCTACGTACAGCTGGAGATTTCATTTCACATATTTCTTATCTCTGGCTTTATTATCCGTTGTGTTACTGTGTGGTAGTATTAAGGTAAATATTGTTCTATGTCCTGCCAAATAAGTACAAACCACACCTTTGGTCCTCAGCAACAGAAAAGAGGTCAATGCAAGGAGAATATGATCTTCATTCAAAACTGCAAGCTTTGTTACTTGTTTGTTATATGTGACTCTCCTTCCCTCACAGGGAGATCTCTTCCTGGCTTTATTTGCTGAACAGTAGGTAAAAAACCTCCTAGTTCTCCCCTCCTCCAAAGAAACCACTAGATACAGACATGGATGTTTTCAGGGAGAGAAATGGTTCCTCACTCAGAGGCTTATTTGTGTAATATTTTTTTACATGCATAGGAAAAAAAGAGGATTTGGATATCCATGAAAAAAAGGTAGGTGCTTGTGCTGTGTGAGGCTGGTATAGAAGCATACTTGATTTTTGTAGCTAATAGCTTCTGAACAGATTTTACCTGCAGTAAGCATCAGACTCTGTACTTGTTTTTTATAAATGAGCATCGTGCGGGTGACTAAGCAAAAGGAACCTATGGAAACCTCTTCTTACAGCATGTAAATCATCACTGCAACATTTGCTTTTCCCCCTGTTGACTGTATTAATGTGTTGCTTGCATCGATAAATTAGGGGCTTGAGAGCAACACATTCAGCAGTTCTCGGTGCCCCCACCTACACATGCCCAGCTTTGGCACACAGAGGACTGCTTTGCCCACAGACGAGTTTCCTGGGATGATTCATTAGTAATATATGGATGTGATCACACAGAACCCATCATGGTACAGTCTACAGCACCAGGATCAACCTACGGGCTGCACTTTGGTACACCAAGGAAATCCATGAGGCCCCGACAGACAGAGCATCACTCTCCCTGGCTCAGCAGGTAGTACAGGTTTGCCACTTTTACTCAGACCTAATATCTCAATTCCATAACCCTGCCTATTTCTTTTCACAGGATTTCTTAGACTTTCACGGGAAGTGGGCTGGACTGCATTTTTCTTTTCCAAAGTAGAAGCTAAGTATGGCAAGAGAATGGCAGCAGGAGGGGCGGAGCTGCTGTCTCTCAAAAAGACAAAAACCTGCCAATTCCCCTCTTGTCTCGGTGCTGGGCAGAGGCTGGAGAGCACCAGGCCCAGGGCAGCAAAGGAGGAGCACAAAGGAAGTTGCTGCTTGAAGAACCACCGCACCGCAGAGCAGCAAAGCCAGATTTAGGAGCCAAGAGCCACATGCCATCTTCTGCACGAGAAGCATAATGTACCTCACCCTGGAGTAGCAGCAAAGCGACACCTATAAGTGCTACGACTCCTGCTACACAGAAAGGACCAGATTAAGAGAGATTTTGTGAAAGAACAGACTTGAGGAGCTTTCTCTAGGACTGTGTTTGAGAGAGTACATTATTTTTTTCACACTGAGTTTCACAACAACTTCCAGACCACCTTTAACAAAAGTCAAATCTAGCCTTTCATATTTGTTATTAATGACTATAATATGATTCTCATCATAGACTATTATCTTCTTTCTGACACTTTTAAGACAAAAGAACACAAGTTACCATGCCTCTTAATTTTGGGCTCAGAATAGCCCCAAGAGCCCCTTGCATATAAACAACTTTACTTCTGCAATAGGAACTCTGCAACCTTTCTTCTTGTTTTTCTGGCCCCATGATAAAAATTCCCTGGCAAAGTGTACATCACTTTCAGTTTTAGAAGAACTTTCAAAAAATAATCCTGTAATTACTTATCCCTTTATTACTAATTCAGTCATTCAGAAAGTATCTAATCCTTGTGCTTTTTCTGTACAAGCAATTATTTCTCCAGTTTGTCTGCCTAGAATATATTATTTTTCACTGGTATTGTTCCTCTTTGTTTAGCTCTTCATGTAAAGCTTTTCAAATGACTGATGCTTAATGTAGCTGTCAAATATGTGAAAATATTTTACTTTCCTTTTCAATAGCCTAGATTCATAGTTTTATACATTTTGGATCTACATCTTCATCTCAAGTAGTACAATAAATAACATTTTACTAGGTAATCGATACATG
>JAOXJM010000002.1:8920932-8936257 GCA_026413425.1 Tringa solitaria | reverse complement strand
ACCTCCAGGGATGGTGCCTCAACCACTTCCCTGGGCAGCCCATTCCAATGTCTGAGAGCTAACTGACAACTGTAGTCTGCTTTCCAAAAATATCTTAATGAAAATGAAGTTACATTCATTTTTGTGCTTAGTTTTCTTACATACTTTCAATTTTTCAAGTTTGAAGTTTTGCTTATTCTTTCCCTCTCATTTATGTGTATTTGACCTTGATTATAGTCAAAACCTCTGAGGGAGAGGCTGGAAGTTGAAAAGTGGACAAAATGTGATTTCATGTTTGGGAATTCCTAATAAACCACCTGTCAACAAATTGTAGAAATTGATCATAGAACTAAGCATATTTTTGATTTCCCAGAAAGCCATTTTACTTGTGGAAAAAAGGAAATAAGTGAGAGAGGAGAAATTTCAGTTACTTCCACTCCCCTCAGCACAGTAATGAAGACAATCAAAGGGAAAGTCAGTGTCCTGCGTCATCTGGTGTAAGGCAGTTCCTTTTTTTCTGCCATTAATCTTAGTGTCAGTGTCCCTGGAGGTTTCATCATTTTTTCTCTTTATCGAGAAATATTTACCTTAGCTTTCAAAATATTTGAATTTAGGAAGAAAAGAGCTCATCATTTTGTGTGTAATTTCAGCTGAAAATAATTCCAAAAAGCTTTGGTGATACCTACTTAAAATTCTACTTGTACAGTGCAGAGAAACCTCTTAAATTGCTGCTCAAGGGACTGACAGAAATTGGTTGCTCAGTGGAGGCGGTCTGTCAATAGGAATGAAGCAGACCTATACCCAGTGAGACACTTTGGGGAATACCAAGAGAGCCTGGCAGTGTGGAACAGTTTGTTATGGTGGTCTCATAGAAGTTTCAGTATTTGTACAATATAAAAAATTCCTTTATCCCTAAGTAGGCAACAGCAATGAACTAGTTTTCCTAGATGATAGCAGATAAGACTTCAGGGTATCAATTATATTGTTATTTCCAAATGACATGGAAATTCTGCATAAGAATACCTTGTAGATCAAGTTAACTAAACAAAATAGTCACCGCTTTCGCCATAAGGCCAAAATATGGTCACTGCATCCCAAACCCCATAGAAGATGGGCAGTCCCAACTAAGTTTTAATTTTTGCTTAGACTTTTGTTTTCTGCCACTCAAACATTAAAAAGTTACTCAGCTCAACCATCTTTGCTTTCTCTTGCCTACCTTGCAGCAGGCTGTGGCTGATCAGATGCCTCTCTACCTGGCTACAAGACTGGTAAATCAGACAGAGTATGAGGAGTGGAAGTTAATAACACAATTTGTTAATAAAACAAAAATAAACAAAACCAAAGATAACATTGTTTGATTAAAACGCCATTAGGAAAGAGAAAAGCTGCAGATATACCTCGGCTTCAGCACTAACATCGGAAAGGACACTTGCCCATAGATCTATTGAAAGACCCCAAATAGGAAGCGGTGTGCCTGGACGAGACCCAGGCGACCATGGGCCAACTGCCCAGAGGTGAAGGCATTCCCCTCAGCAGTGGTACACCCGGCTGCTGACAGCTGCAGGGCCCTTTGACCAGGTACTTGCTTTTCTGCACAACTCAGGCAACGATTAGCCCTGCAGGCAATATTTAGGCCAGCAAGCATGGAGATGCAAAGAGGGATTATTAGCGCTGTAGGTAGTGGAAAAGGCCTTGCTGAAGCCATGCTTGACTTGCACACGAGAGCTCCGTGCTGCTTTGCTACGTGAGACTAGACACCAGCCTTGCTGAGAGCACACACCTCCACCAGAAGAAGTGGAAGACACAGCCCTAATGTCAGGGATTGTGAACATTTCCATTTTTGCCAAGAGGACCAGCATCACCCACATCAGCACAGAGATCAGAAGATGATCTGCATTCAATGGCATCTCTGCACAGCCCACAGCACCACACTCTTTTCTGGCCCCAGCCTGCCTGCACTGTTCTGCCTGCCCCTCCTCCTGCTCTGTCGTCCTGTGGCCCGTACAGCACTCCCTGCAGTAGTGTGTGGGGTTAACCTGCACGAGAAAAGATGGGCTAGTTAAGTGGGTTGCACTGTACACGCCATTTCCCTGCTGTGTGGGGATGTGCTCAGGAGTCTGACTCCGCATTGAGCTCATCTTGTTCCAGGGAGCGTACACACTCACTTCTGCCTTTGTTACTCGCCAGGAATGTTAATCACTAATGCCTTGTTTTCAAGTAATGGTCTGCTGCATGAATCACCCAGAAGACAGTTTTAATTCAAAACACACCACTGAAGACCAGCACAACATAGCGTCGATTGTCTCCTTTTAATATATTTCTTTCAGGTTATAATATGTCTAATTTCACTTCCCCAAAGTTGCAGAGATTAGAGCAGCATCCTCCCCCCCCAGCCATAGCAGGTAACTATGGTGACCAGCACCAGTGCGATGAACACACCTTCTGTTCCAACAGAAGCCCAGAAGCAGTGGAGTTAAGAAGCAACTTAAATAAAAATAGGGTTGAAAAGAAAAGCAAAGCAAAGCATTGACAAAACTTTCTCTGGGTTTTAAATACAACACTGGAATACATTATTCGTTAATTCCTGCATATGTATATCACTCACAGTCCTGCGACACTGCTTAAAAATGCCAGACAAAACCAGCAAAGTATTTTTTTTTGCATTTAGATGGAAAGAACATAACAGATTTATTGATGCCCCTGCCAAACATACACACGCATAAGCACATGCAAATACAGTTTCGCATAGCTAGCAGCTGATTCCTCCCTTACAGAGTAGTATTATAAGAACTTCTAGATCCAGTCATGTCTGCTATGTGGCACAAATGCAATAATAAGCAGATGCAGGCCTGGAGGACTTAATAAATCCGCTCCAAAGTCATATGCGCAATGTCCTGATCTGCAGTAAGCATGTTCTGCTGGGGAAGGAAACCCAAGATTTGCATAATGGACAAAATGCCGCCCAGCCTTATCCCCTAAGTGTGCTTTCAGCTGCTCCTGACTGCTAAGCACTTGCGAGCTCCCTTCCAAGCAAAAGCAATGACTTAAAGCGAAGCACGATGGTTCAGGACGCAGCGCCTTGCTGAGATGGCTTTATATCGCACAGGGGAGGTGTTGCCCGTGCACATCCACATCCACATCCACATCCACATCCACACCGTGCCTGTGTGCACAGCACGCAGGGGCCTGCACTTTCTCTTAACACTAAAACCAAGCGTGACTTGGAGGTGACTTTTCTATCTGAGAGAGAGACGTGTGTTGGGAATTTGTCTCGACCTGAATTCTGTCTCGGGTTCTCCCCAATGACATTAAAGGATAAACTGAAAGGGAGTGATTTACCAAAAGCCTGCATAATAAAGGACTTTGCCAGAATTAGAAGCCAAGTTTTTTGTCTCCAGTTAAGCAATAAGCCATCATACATAATTCAAAAGCTTTTTCAGAATATTTCACACATTAATTAGTAGTACTACTATAAATATTCTTCTTATTGTATCCCTAATAGATTTTTCCTGCTTCTTAACTTTTTTAGTCTCTAGAATTTACACAATGTATCACATTGTGTCTGCCTATTCCTTCTTCCACTTTTTTTAAAATGTGATTCTGTTTATCTTAAGTACATCTGCGAGAAATTTGCTATATAGCCTGCAGCTGGTTTGGACAGAGAAGGAAATAACCCACCTGATAAAAGTGATGTTAAAGAGCAGTGTGCTGATTTATTCTGAATGAAAGGGTGGCAAGGAAGAGCTATGGGTTTGAAGAGTTAAATGGACTAGAGGAGAGTTAGATGAGAGATCTTCATTTACTTTAATGTCTCTGCTCATACTCAGCAGGTTTTGGGGTGCTTGGTATCCGAACTAATCAAATGCTAGTTTCTTTGGGACAATCTCTCCTCCCCACTTGCCACCTCTCAGAGCTGCTTTTGGCTTGCTGAAAGTATTCCGACACAAAGTCTAGAGAACATGAGCCAGGTATGTATTTTTGCTGGTGTGGAGGTAGAACAAACTCCAGAGCACATTTAAGGTGTGTTTTCATGTACTATCTCAAGGCCTTCTCTCCCCTCCTCACCCCGCAATGCAATCCCTTCCAAGTAAACACAAACAAGCCAAAAATCTCTGCTTTCCCCTCTGAAAAAGAAGGAAGACCACAGCAATTTTCTGAATACTCAACTCTGCCAACATTTTTTTCCCCATCTGTAGTTAAAATGCAAATGCCGTCTTCTTTTCTCTCTCTTCTCCTTTCTGAAGAGTACTGTGAAACCTGCTACCTGTTTTTAGGCAAAGTAAAAGAGCTTTTCCTTGCTGGCTCTCTGAAAAACTTCAGGGAACGAAGCACTTGATATTTTTAGATCCCACAGTTTCACTCCTGCTTGACTCAGTGCGGGAGACTCCTGTTCTGGAAAGACGAGGATTCTCACATGTAGATCGAAAAATATTTGTTGCACTGCTGGTTTAGCCACTTCTTTTCAGAGTGCTGCATTCAAAACCTGCTAATGGAAGTAGCCAAAAGCTATTAGAAATATCTGCTTGCCCAAGCACCCAAAACTGAAATGTAATCCAAGCCTTCTCTGTCTGCAGCGTCAAAATCATCTTTACTTATCCCTGTAACCCCATTATTTTCAACCTGACAGTTTTCCCGCTCTGTACCCTGGAGCCTTCTCTCATCCCTCAAGCCACTCTACTTAAGTTCCTTCAGGTTAAAGCCTTCTTTGCCTCTCTTTTTGCTTCTCTGTTGTCTCTAAAGAATCCCACTTCAGGACTAACCACCTCTCTTTCTCTCTCCCATATGGTCTATGAGGTTATTTTCCACATCCATGCCACCAACGGAATAGGAATCACATGTACTTTCACTTCCTACTGAAGGTGGGCAATAGGAATCAACCCAGCAACAAATGAAAGGTGACTTGAACAACACAAGGTCCCTGGCAGTCAGCTCCTTAAGAGAGGGCTGAGAAGCACAGAAAACAAGTGAGATGCAGACTGAAAGTTTAGAGGGTGAAGAATAATGGCAGACTTTAACATCTTTGAAGAGGAGAGGAGATTGCAAAATGCTTCTGTGGACCTTAATGTATGCCACAATGGATTTGACTTAGGACTGCTTAGGAGAATGTGGTGCTCATAAAGCCACACAACTCGCCAGCATGTATCTCTGCCAGTATCGTGGAAAGCAAGGGAGACATCTCAAAGATAAAACAAGCAAACAAACAAAACTACTTGCAGAAACTTATTAATTTGGGACTGGGTTGAAGAGAGAGACTCAAATTAGCAGTTGCTGGAAGGTATTTTTGAAATAGGCCCTAAACTAAGATTATTAGAGAAGTATTTGGTATGTTCTACACTTGTGATCAGGGGTGCTGAGGTCAAGGGAAAGGTATGAAGCATGTACAATTGGGCAGGAAGGCATGAGCACAGACAATTGCATTGTTAGATTGGAACCATCATCTCTGCAATGCAGTGCCTCTTCCGAAAGAGCACCAAGCACATTAATTCCTTCTGTGGCTATTCCATAGCTGGAACTAATTATATTACATACGGGATCATACACGTTACATCGGGTTTTTCAAGTAGCTTGCACTCCAGATCACAGACATATGAAAATACATTATTCAAGTAATCAAGAATATATTTTCACAAATCTTCACCATTTTCCCAGATATTGTGTAACATGCTTACATATGCCTCCACCCCAGAGTGCTACATTTTTTAAGAGTCTGACTTTATAGCCCAATATTTTTTATCCCTACTACATAAAACTATTAGCTATAGAGCGATTTATAAACTTCAGAAAATAATACATAAAAGACCAAACCCATATTTTTCTCTAACGCTACTTCTCCCTCGTAAGAGCAGAAATCATCATTAGTAGTAAGTTGATCACTTAAACAGGAAACTCCCAGCATTCTCCCACAATACCTACTAAACTACCCAGTGATCTCTGATTAATTCACGGATATTTTAACAAGCTAGTTAATATTGCAGAGGGATCCTTTATTACCTATATTCTGTTGGACTACAAGCACAATGAAATTACTCTCTATGGTATATTTCAGCAGTAGCATTTAAGCCAGTAAAATGGAGACGTATAAAAAAGGGATTTTTTTCTTAATTACTCTTTTAGATATCAAAACATTTTTTGTTTGAGTTGTGGGCATATGCTAGAGGCAAAGTATGGTCTATTCAGAATGGTTTCCATGTTCCAAAAGTAATAAGCCTTATTCTTTTGATTGTAACACAGATTTAAGGAGGAACCATATCAAAGTAATGAAGTTACACTAGTATGGCATAAGAGTAGAACCCAGTTACATTTTTAAAGAGGTCTTTTCTGCAGTGTTAATTCAAAGGCAAAATAGAAAAAACAACAGCAGCAAAAAAATATTAGTAATCTCAATTCCTCCATGACATTTCTGTCGCATTTGAAACTCAGATTAATTTAACCAGGAAATGAACACCAGCATTTGGGGATGCTATATAGCATCTTTGTCAAGATGGCTAAGGAAGAGGTTTGGAACATCCTCACTTGACTCGATATGTTGTCACAGCAATTTGAACTGATGGCAGCTTTGAAATCTGAACAAAACTTTGTACCTTGACACTGTCTGGAAAGTCAAGATGCAGTCAGAACAGCTTCACCCAACACTCACAACTTCTCAGATTAGATTAGTTCCCATCCATTACCTTCTATCCTCTAGGTCTAACATTATGCTCAAAAAATAAGGTCAGTGGTGAGGTGGGGTATTTCTTAAAAGAAAACTGATGTCCCAGAACAACTCTCTAATGGCACCATCAAGATAGTGTTAGTAATCTAGCACAGATGCGCAGAATGCAGGTTCATTCATTAACCTCATGGTTTGCAGGCTTCTAGAGCTCAAGATCTTTCTCATCTATTTTCTTTCCTTCCCCCCTTCTCTTTTCTGTTTCTGTGTGTCTACAGGAACTGAGAATAAACATATGCTCAGAAAAAAAAAAAAAACCAACAAAGAACAAAAAGCCCCAAGCAAGACCCTGAAGTCTACACCTTTGAGAAAGGAGTAAAAAATCTTCTTAAGGATCCCTGTTTCCTAAAGATTCGATTCTGTCTCTAAATTTTATAAAGCACATTATTCCAAGGCACAAGGCTATGGAGAAAAACTTTAGTCCAAAGAATAAGCTAACCTGACAGATTTTACAAATTGTCAATTCATTCTCCATGACAGGCCTGAGAACCTCCTCTCATTTTTAAGGGGAGGATGGAGGAACAGAGAAGGTCTAAGTGCTATAGTTAAATATATCAGGCTAGCCGCTGTATCCAACAGAAGATATGTTATGATTAAATTAATTTTTGAATCCCCACTGCAGAAGGAAGACTACACAGAAAGAAAAGAAAATGCCATTTCCTAAGAACTGAAACAGCCCTCACAATTAAGAATACCCTTGAAGGTAAGGAACTGCATCACCCAATAATGACAGGGTGATTTCTAATGGTAGAGGGAGGATGCTCCTGATGGGAGCTGGGCATGCCTCCCTTGGCATCACATGTAGTACTTTCCAGAGGAGTGCAGACGTGCAACTGGACAGTCATCCCTTTCAGACTGGGGCTGCATTGAGTCCCAGCACTGACAGACCATCATGATTCAATTTTTTTTCTATTAATTTCAATTGTTCTGGTTCTGTTCTGTGCCGCAGCCTGTTCAGTGCTGTCCCTTGGAGTTTTTACCCTCCATGGCACCAGTTCATTGCACTGTATCTCCTGCTTGCAGGGATTGGAAGAGCTGCATTTAGTTCTCCACAGTACACACCTGAGTGATGTGACACACACAGAGTTATACAAGGCTACATGTTTTGACACCTGTGCTGCTTGCAGCCATGGCTTCCCATCACAGATGTGCACAGCTTCATTTTCATCAAGCAGTTGCAGCTTCTGGGACCTTAAATCATACTGAGTATTTTTGTTTTGTCTTATCTGTCACTCTGCATATCTACAAGTACCCACTGACTCTGACATCCGCTTCTAGCAGCACAGACAACCCTGTTTTCAGTTTTCTGTTGAACAAGATGTCAGCAGATGACAACCCATACTCTACTGATATTATTCTGTAATTTAACAATGCTAAATATGGGTCAGAGTCTGACCCCCATCACCTTTTTAGTAGACACTTTATTATTTTGTTTTCCATCAACCAGTTAGACTGGCGATAATGGGAATATGCTGTGCCATAATTTATTGCAACAGCTTAACCATATGCTCATGAAATGGCAGTTTATTGTCAGACATAATTATGCCAGGTCCATCACAGCTAGCAAAAGCAGATTTAGTATAAACAATCAGCTGCTGAACTCTACAATCCTCTAGTAAAACTATTCTAAGAGACACAGTCAAATACAAGTTGATGATAAATAAGCTGCTGGGGTTTGCTCCCCCCCTCCCATGTCTGTATGAATAAATCTGTATTATTTTGTCCAGTAGAACAGGGGTTTTTTCCTGTAAAAGCAGGAATAGTAGGTCTTGCACTTGGAAATTTCATCTTTTTTAAGTGGAACATACAATAAACCTTAACCTTTTCCTGAAGGTCACTCTTCAGGGGAGGCTAGTACAACACTTACATGGTCCCTCTGAGAATTCCCAGTTGTTAACTGACCTTCCCGGCCAATTTATAGAGACACTTGCTTGTAACAACTTCAAAACAACTACCCTTGTGCCAGCATAGAGGTTCCTCTGGAACAAGTAAAAGGGACTATAAACACTTCTTCTACAGCCCATCTTCCCATAGCTACTATAGATTTTATCTGCCAAATGACCCCTGCTATGGAAAAACAGGTTTGCTTTCTTCTTCTTTTATGGATGGACCTTTATGATAACTCAAAAATGCAGCAACCAAAATGGTCAAAAGAGTGCAGGAGAGAATACAGTGCTGAGCTATTTGTAGGATTCATGGCAAAGAGGAAATCTCACTATTCTCACTTCAGCCTGAGGTTTGTATTGACTCTAATGACAAAAAGCACCTGCCATGTCCTCAGTATCCTTTCTCTGGCTTTTGATGGATGATTCTGATCAAGACAAAAAAATATTCAGGTGACTTTGTGAAAGTCCTTGAAGTATTCTGGAAGCCACTTCGTCTTACAGATTCAAGCTGGTAAGCTCCAATACCTGCCTCTTACTGAGTTTTAAAGGAGAAGCAAGCACCTGCTGGTGTCAATTCTTAGCTGGGACACTGTCAAAGGGCAGCCTCAGGCTCTACATTGCAGCAATTGAAGTAATCAGAGGAAAGATTGCTCTCCCAGAAAGACAGCAACTCAGGAATAATGAGGGAGGGGATACCACGTCTATCCACTGTTTCACTCACACCTGGCTTCAGAAGAGAACTGTGGAAGGACTCCAGATGGGTGGGAATGCAAGGCAGGAGAAGCAGCAAAAGGAGAACTACTGGACCTTCAGAAAACCCTGAACAGATTGCAGATGACTTTGACTTGCTGGTAAATAAACATGTATGACGTGCTCTAGGACTTTTGGCAGACGTATGATCACATGCCCATGTCTGCTCAGGTTCTCCCCAGAAACCCAGGAAAGCACAAATCAGGTATCAGTTAATCATCAACTACAGCTTCACTTCATTCCGTATTTCTTGCATGTATCTCCTCTGCTTTTCTGCTGATTTCTTCTTTTGTAGCGGGTCTCCTAGTAAGGCAGCTTATTTCTTCTACCTCTTCACCTCCATAACGTGGAAATAACCTGACATTTGCTGTCGCCAGTTTTCTCCCTCCCCTTGTCAACCCTGTGATCTACTCTTAGCTCTACTGTAGCTGTCTTCTCCCTTTCAGCTGTGAACTGCATCATGCAGCAGCCCTCCGACCAGACTGCCTTCAGATGACAGCCCCGCTCCAATACAAACAATTTATTGTCCATTTTGGTTGCTCCTTAAACACAACCATAACAATATTAATGATTATTTACCCATTATATAAAAACAATAAAACTGCTCATCTTAGATTCCCCATACTGCATTTTGTAGCTAGACATACCTACATTTGCAGAAGGCTGTGAAAAAAATTTTAGTCTTAAACATAAAGAACAGAGCAGCGTGACAATTCAAGCTGCTTGCAGTGGCGAGTGAGGATTGGTGCATTCACCTGCTGTGCCAGAGCTGTCTGAATGTGCCAATGACAGAAGCAGATACCACTGCAGAAGCTGCCATGTTGATGTTGTGCCCATAATCTGCTCTCATCTCCTGTCTTATTTTATATCTTATTTCCTGTGAATTATAAGTTGAGTGGTGTGTGAGACACCGTCTTCCAGCGGTCTCTCTATGGTCTCCAAGGACTCCTTCTTAGCTGAGTACTTCAGAGGCTGTAAAGCCGTTAATTTCTCTGACAAAAAAATAAGGACTCGGGAAGACAGAAGGAATTGGCCCCACTGTGTCAGTTCCATTACTTAGGAAAATTATCCTTTTACTCTTCAGACCAAAGAATAGAGATTTGCACCCTAAGCCCTGCAGGTTTAATTTGTAGCTTCCCTTCCTGCACTGCAATTCAGACCTGGAACTATCAAATGACTAATATACAACAAATTTGGAAATAGCAGTGCTGCTTTTTTTTTTCTCTCTTTCTGACTGCTACTTTAAAGAATTATGTTATGAATTTTCCCCTTATTATCACTATCACTAATCTTGTTTGAGATCCTGAAATTAAACAGTTCACACAGGAAAGTAAAGAGCTATAGACATACTTTTGTCCTTACCTCAGCCCAGTGTCTACAAGAACATTCTGGTATTTTATTTTCCTTCAACTTATTTTGTTCCTTCAGTTTCTTTTCTTTCCATTAGCACTCTTTACTGTTAAAGCAACAGAAGCATTTTTCCCTCTGATCATATCCATTTGAAAAATACAAATTTGTATTTTCAGATAGAGTTGATGTGAACCTCTCTTTTCTGATCTGACAATACCTTCATTACATGTACCTTTTTGCTGAAAACTTGTTTATTTGTATGCCAAAAGAAATGATACTGGTGGTAGGCCTGCACGAATATTTTTACTGTAGCCATTGCAGAGTGCTGTAAGACAACAATTCTACAGTCTTTGAAAATAGTGTTGGAAGTCCATCTCTGTGTTTATTATTCCACTCTGACAAAATCAGTGAGAAATGGTTTTCCCTTCCCAATAAGATATTGGAGGAAAAAAGAAAAATAAAACTCTTCTTTGACAATATTTAAAAAATACTTGTTTTACTGTTTCAGTTATTATAAAATTCTACCTCCATGAGCATAACATAACTCCAGAAACATCATAAACCCAGAGCACCAAATTTAAGTCTATGAGGGTTTCTTTAATATACTAACCTGCAAATCAAATAACTGGCAGCACAATCATTTTCCTACCATCCTTGGAAGGGTTTTGTAGAATGGAATATATTTAAGTTTTAGTTCTTAAACATAATTTTCACTAATGACTGGATCACCCAGTGTGAATTACTGAATGCTGCAAATTAACAAAGAGGAAAAGCTACCTAATTATTTTTAAAGGGCTAATGGATTCTAAAATGTACTGTTTATGTACTTTAAAGATGATATGTTATTTAAATTATTCATAATCACAATGTAATAGCAAAGTATAGCCAGGCATATCTGTACAGATAATGAGGCTAAAATCATTCCCCTACAACCAACACATCGTAACAGAGAGATAATGGCTCTGTGCCTTTGATAAAGAAAGCAACAACACTGCAACCATTCAAGTGTGATTTTCTGCCAGATATGACTCCAATACTTCACATAATAACATCAACCCATTCTCAGCACTTTGGCACCACTGAACGCCAGAGTTGTCACAGAAGCACCACTGCCATCATTATTTGCTTAAACATTGAATGATCGAGCTGGATGGAAATGGCAAAAATACACATATGAGTTGACAAGAATGAATCTTTGAAGTCAAGTTTATTAAAAATGAATGTTTGGGGAAGACAAATGCAATGCTAAAGTCTCCTTACTCAAACCCCACACCCTACTGCTGAGCTTTCCACCTCTGCAGCAACTGTTTAAGGCTCCTTTGAACGTTTGCTGGTGTGCTTGAGCTCCTTTAATGCAGTGCAGTGCTAGCTTTCAACTTGGCTATTGCCAGGTCTCCTCATTTTCAATGAAGTCAAACACCAACACCTTTAATGTATTTCCAGCTGAGTTGGAGTGTGTTCCTAAAATGACTCCAGTTTCCCAAATTACTCCTGTTAAGGTAAAAATTGTCATTTTTTTCTCCTTTGGCAAGCACTGCATCTTATTGTGAAAATAACTGTTTTTACTAGCAAGGAAAAAAGCCTGATATTGGACCCACTCATCATTAGGAGCTCTGGGTCTATTTCAGATCAGGCACAGCTATCTGCAGCAGCTGGGAGGCAGAAATTCTCCTCTTCCAGAACACGAGCCCCAAGCTGAAACCTCTCCCTGAAGACACATGCTGGCTTCACGTTCTCAGACATGCAGGACAATACTACTTAAGGTTTCCTAACAACTTATCTAACACTGTACAAAAGCCCTGATTTTGGCACAAATAGGAAATTGCAGTTTGACTACATATTTTAGAAATCACATTGATCTGACTGGAAGTGCTGCAACCTTTTCAGCCAAAGAATTGGTTTGCATATTTGCACTTTCTTCTTAACCCATTTTTTGCTGGGCAAGTCTCCTGGCTGTCAGTTTAAATCACGAGGGGTTATTGAAGATTTTCCCACAGTTCAACTGAGGATATCTGGAAAATGGATCCTAGCTGATCTAGATATTGTTTTGATAAAAAAAAACCTAGTGCAGGCTTCTCAACATGCTATTCCTCTGGTGTGCAGACATTCACTAAATTATTTGTTCTTGTATTTTTTTTCAACTAAGATCTATAATTTTCCCAATTCTCTTTTATCCTGGCTTCCTAAAGAGACAATGCTTGTGCAAATCAGCTGGCAGACACCCAGCCCCCAAGCCTGAAAAACATTTTAAATCACGATTGAAAGAAAAGAAGAACTCTCAAACATGCCACTGTTTTTGTGAAAAATGGTGTTTGGATGGAGGAGAGGGACCAAGGCAGGGAGAACTCAGCTGCTACACACATCCTGCTCAGTAGTAACCAGTCAGCCAAATTAAATCTCCAGGCTAGCAGAAGCACATGCTTGTTCTCTTTCCAGTGGAGATATTTGAGTACATAACAGGGCAATAAAGCAGCAGAGGTACCATAGTAAGGGAAAGAAGTCAAGCAGAAGACACACATCCTCTATGAATTTCTAGAGAGGTCTCCCAGATCATTACACCCAGATTTCCTTTGACAAAGTCTTTCCTCACAGTCCGATGAAAATCCTCATCCCCTGCCACATCAAACCTGCCATTCTCTATCTCAGCCCTTCCCTGCTCTGGGCTGGTTGCTGTTTCTGCACTGAAATCTACTCTGTGAGGACGCCAGCCCGCTTGTCAGCTTTTACATTCTAGCAATTAATTTTGGGCCTCTGCTTTTCCAGTTTCATTTCAGCATGTCCATGCCAATCATCCTTTATCCTGAGTCTTACTTATACTTGATTAATTTTTTATCTTGTTTATGCTTTTGCTTGGTTGTTCCAGTCCTTTCAAAACTCCTGATGGAGCCATACCACTTCCTACTACTGTTCTGTTTCTCCTTTTCTTGCATCAGAGTAGTTACTGTTTTTCTTCCAGTCTAATCCCTCACAGTAACTCCTGGGATTTTTTGGCTGGGTACCAAAAACGACCTTGGAAAACCCAATTTACTAACCATTTTTTCATTTATGAGGACCTTTACATTTAGTTTGCTATTCTCATTCCTTCCTCACTAAGTCATTTTGCAATCACTGTTACCCAAAGGAATTCTCAGCATTGAAACTAATCAGACAGTTACTTCCTACTGATGAGAGTGAAGCCTAAATAAGTTACTGGTCTGGAATCACTTCTCCTGACATGAAGTTATCTCTGACACAATACAAGAACACGATAAGCCATCAGTATCCTGTCATATTCTATTTTTAACTGCTACCCAGTTAATTAACCTCATTACCTGGGGTTAAGTGACCCCAGAATCCCATTAGCATCCTATTCTGCCTCTAGAAGGCTCCTATCAGCTTCTCAGAAACCCCCAGCCTCTACTAAAAGGCATTATCACCGCAGAAGCATCACTCAGCCAAAGCATGAGTTAAACTCTGGCATATTATTCCAGTGTTTGTCACAAACTTTGCATCAGAGCCACTTCTGCAAGTTTGTTGTGACCCTGCTTGGGAAGGTCATATGAGAAATGTAAAAGCTTTTATCTAAGAGTAGGATATAACTGCCTTGCAACTGAGAGGGATGGAGAGAGAGTGGCAGAGGCAAAAAATAAGGAGAGCAAGCTAATAAGAGAGAGAAAACTAACTTGCTCTTTCCAATGGTCTATTTATGTTGAGGGGTGTTAGAGAGTGTATCTTTTCTTTACATCCACTTCCTTCCCACACACTTCTACCCATTTGCATTTCAGTGATCATAATTCCTGCATTTCTAAAGACAAGGCCAGCCTGAAGAATTTCAAAGCTTAGCGAGCATACAAAGCAGGGATAACGAAAATGTGCAGTAGATTCTTTTTTCTAGAAATTAAACCAGCAATGTGTCATATCAAGATCCCCTTTTTACAATCCTGTTCTTTAATGAGTACAAAATTGTGGGGCTTTTTATATAACATCAACTTTGTTCTTTTCTATTCTATGATATGGGCAATAAATTAATAACCTCGTTGTATATGACAAATACTTTTTGAAAATAATTGTAGGTAGCCTAAAATTTCATTGAAAATGTTATTTTAGAGTAAGCTCAGTAGTATTTTTTTAATGTCCTGTAGAGAATGCCAAGTGGAATTTATATGTGCAACTCTTCTGAAGAATCTTGTCCAGAAAGGCAAACAGGGTATTAAAACACTGCAATGCTGATACCTGAGACTGAGCAGAAGCTCAGGGGCATTAAGAACAAAGCAGACTAAAAATATTTCCACAAACCATATCCCCATCCCTCCCAAATTATGATACTGAGATTTTTCCATTATTTGTTTAAACCTGAAATGCTAAGAAATTAAATATTTCCATATCTCTTAACTATTTTAGTAGCTTCTTTTAAGTCAAATGTAATTCTATTTCAAACTTTGAAAGACAGTCCGAAATATTGGCATTTTGTTTCAGGAAATCTAATTGCCCTCACAACACTGATCCTCCCCTCCTGCTTTTATCCATTTTCTCTCACTCTTTATGTTGTATATTCTTTGGGGCAGGGACCAGACTGATTGTTATTCTCTATCTGCATAAGGCTGTACACAAACCTTGCAAACCTTCTAAAGCTCCTACATTAACAACATCTTTTTAGTTTAGCATTGAAACA
>JAOXJM010000002.1:8906266-8916910 GCA_026413425.1 Tringa solitaria | reverse complement strand
GTGGCTACAAAGAAGATGGAGACTCCCTTTTTACAAGGAGTCACATGGAAAAGACGAGGCATAATGGGTACAAGTTACTGCTGGGGAGATTTCGACTGAATACAAGAGAAAAAAAATTCACAATGAGTAGAATTAGCCATTGGAATAATCCCCCCAGGGAAGCAGTGGATTCACCAACGTTGGGCACTTTTAAAATACAGCTGGACAGGGTACTGGGCCATCTTGTCTAGACCATGCTTTTGCCAAGAAAGGTTGGACCAAATGATCCTTGAGATCCTTTCCAACCTTGTATTCTGTGAGTCTACTATTCTTTGAACTACTGGTCAGCAGTGGAAATATGATCAAAGATACTGAATCTGAGGGTGTTCAAGAGGAAAGTCATGGGCAGACCATTCTGGTACAAGGGAAAATCCCAAGCTCAGGAAAAGGCCTTGGAAATTAGATAAGAGAGGTGGATGAGTAATGTGGAAAGGTTGGAGAGAAAAGTGCACTGCTAGGAAAGCAAAAATGAAAGGCAAGAGAAAACAGGAGCAAATCTGTGTGCAGTCTTTGAGGTGAGCATCAATCCCTATGTGCATGTCGTACAGGTATTTCACTTCCAGAAGGAGTATACAAAAAATAAAATGTTGAAATACAAAGCAGACTGCAAACCAGTGCAAGTATTTAAGGATATGGGATTACATCACTGAGCCAGCAAGTGAAGAGGATGATTTCATCTCTGTGATAGATTTCAGGGGATTCTGGTAAGTCAGAAGAGGGAAGATTATATTTTTCCAGACACTGAAAGCACACAATATGGTTGAAAAGGAAAGGGGCAAATTCTGCCTTCTGTCACACTGATTTCTACCTGGAGCAACTCAGCTGAAGTCAGTTGTGTCAATGGAAATTAAACTAGGGATATGTGACCAAAATTTAGCTCAAAACCTGTGCAACTAGCATTTAATGGACAGCTGACTTTCTGGAAATCGGATCTCCAGCAATAAAAACACCTAAAGGCAAGTACTTAACAAGAATTTGTTACAGAGAACAGTAGCTCCATGAAGATGATAGATCTCCAAACACACTCAAAACCTGTCTGAAATCTAGTACCTAACAGCTCAGTGTCTGCAGTGAGACTGCAACTACACACAAACCCAAAAGCACGATAATTCATTCTCAGAGAGAAGAAAAAAAAAAAAGTATTATGCAAGCCAGCAGTATGTCAGAAAGGACAGCATTGCATACTCAGCAACGGAGTTGGAAGTTACCAATGTATTTAACACTTTTCTGTTTTTGTTGCTACTTCTGCCGTTACTCACGTCAGAAATTTCTGAAAAGGCAACATTTCTGCACTCTCATTCAGAGAGAAGTAGGAGCTCCACCAGACAGACATAAAGCAATGGCAATGATGCAGGAAGCAAGACATTTCTCATGTGCAGACTTCATAGGAAGTGTTGCAAAGAACTGTAACAGATGCAGGATGTGCCACCGCACAGCATCGAAAATTAGTTTAGAAAGGGTTCATAGTGGTTTCCATTCACACCTGAGCCCTTTATGGTGATAATCAAAGAGTCACTAGTGCCCTACTAACAAGAGCTCTCATCTGGATCTGCAGCAGCAAAGGCCCCTGCTAAATCCTGATCCAAGATAAAACTAGTTTGCAGACACAACATGTCTTGTGTCTTGTCATCTGGATTGCTAAAACACCCTGGGGACTGCCATTAGAAAGTTTCACTCAGGACTGGCTGCTACTGCCCCAGCTGTAAATGAAGCTGAGGAGCATGGCAGACTTGGAGCTCTGCACTGTCCTCGTCTGTCCATCCTGAGGAAAATGGCACCTGATGCCTCTGTCCCAGCAACCCTCAGATGCTCAGTGATCTCCCTACAGCAACTCTGGCTTCTCAGATGGGAAATCAGGACTTTTTAAAATAAAAAATAAATAAAACAAATTTTAAAACCCCACCCCAATACTTATTTACAGAGCACGAATTCATCTCTTGATTAATCAAAGCCAGCAGTTCTAACACATGAAAACATAGTGAACGATACATTTTCTACAGCAAGAATACAAATATTTCAGCAAAAGCAAAACACATTTGCAATAGTATTGACAAATGAACATAAAGACAAATTTTATGTGTAGTTATCCTGTGTGACCAGCCACTCTCTTAACCATGTACCAGTTTAAAAACCCCAGGCATTCAAATTCTCCCTGCAGTGAAAAGCACTACGTATACAATGAGAAAAGATCGTGTCACTATATAGTTGAAGGTCATGGCATCAGTAATCAGGCAGCTGTCCCATAAATCATTACACTCTGATACATTTCAGTCCCAATTTATTCACCAAACATTTGCTTGGATTTTTTTTCCTCTTAAAAGTATTTGTGGAGATGCTTAGCACCCAGCAAGTCAGCACTGAAATGGTGTAATTTAGTTAAGTTATTCCTTCCACATCAACTGAAAGAAAGGTACATGCAATAAAGTTAGATCTTAGCCATGCCTACACTGGTAGAAACAAAACATCCAGTTCTTTGTTCACAGCTGACAACCTGTCAGTTGTGGATGTCGGGGGTGGAAATAGAGGTAGTAAAAACCATCTTTCTGGAACAGACATCTCCCTGATACAGGGAGAATGTCCATGGTACCCTGGGTGCAGCAGCACACTCCTGCCCCCTGCCCACTCCTCTGCCTGCTGAGAGGTGCTACAGCAGATGTCCCCTTGTGCTCTCTGGTCCAACAATTGGTCCATGGCATGATGGCATGAACATGTGACAGTACTCCAGAAAAGTATCTCTCATGTTCATGTAGCTACACAAGTCTCCAAAAGGTTCCCATCAAGTCTGGACCAGTTTCTAACATGTTAATCATACCTCTTAAGCTAAAATGCTTCATTACATTACTAGGCCAATGTCACTTCTTTCAGCAGGGCTTTCCCTGTTGGCCTTAACTTTGCCTTCATAGACAGTTGTTATTTAAGTGTTACACATCAGGAAGGACAATAATAGACAGGTTTTGGTAGTAAGACAAAGAAGACAAAGACCATCACTGGAAAAGATTAATTTTATGAGCTCCTTATTTTCCTGTTTGAGAATTTGATATTTGGGGTGGGGAAACCTCCACAACAAATTCCCTGATTGAGTTGTACGTTCCAAACACACCACATTCGGTGGTACTTTTGGAATTAATTTACTGCCAAAATCAGAGAAAAGGCTCCCCAGTGATCATCGGGCAAGAAGAACATACCTACTTCAGCATTTGGTATTACCTCATCACCTATGCTGAATGAATTACACAGACAAAGCAGCAGAGAGATTATCTTATTTCATGCTCTACTTAACAACTCCTCTAGCAGCCACATTTTCTGAAATCTAACCAAAATGCTGAGCTCTTTCGAACATCTGAGTATGTATTTGCCGTATGGCATCTGTGGTGTTATGCAAAAGTAGCTCTACACATAATTAATGTTTATTGTGATAAAGCTGCCAGTTATTAATAAAGGTCAAAATAGAATCAGAAATCCATTTTGTTACTGTACTGTGATTTTCTATATGTGATCGGAAATTATATGCATATTCTTAGCTGAAACAATAAATAGCATTAAATAAATGGTACAGGAAGTTTTGCCCTAGTCTACATCCTTTTAATTAGCTTTTAAATTTCTTCCTTTTTTTTTTTTTTTGATTTCTCTTCTTAATTCACTTTCCTTTCCACATCCCTTTCTTTTAATCTGTTTCCTAAACTTTGGGTTTTCTCATTAGGTCTAGAATAATCAGCTTTGGCACAGTGAAAACATTATCTCCTTCTATAACTGTTTCATACTCAGAAAACAAATGAAGGTTGTATTTGCTGCAGGACTGAACCCCGGTGACCCTTTTTATCACTTGTGTTGCACATTTTCTATTACAAGTGCTTCCTGTTTTCCCAAAGAATATTACAGCAACAGAGGCATTTCCCCTGCCTGTATTGCTTTCAGTGCATCCAGATTAATATTGAAAGCAAATATTTCTCCTGCTGCACTGAAGGGACAGACCAAGTGAGGCACAGGATGTCTCTGCTGTTCGTTGTTCTGCATGCAGATCCAGCCTCCCGCATGGAAACCCTCAGACTTGCCCACTCCTAAGGATTTTCCTCTTCCTTTTTTCTGGGTTTTCTTGTTTGACCCTTCCTTTCCTTCACTTTATATTCTCTCTCTATTTTTTACCCTAGAACAACCTACTTTTCTTCCCACAAACATCCTTCCGTTAGCTACCTGTCACATAAAGCCTTAATCTACTAATGTTGCCCCTGGTTCTGCAATAAGGAGAATCTCTCTAAAGTCCAGATAAATGCATTCATGTAGCCTAGCACAGGGTGTCATCCCTCTTTGTATTTTTTCACCATCAAAAATGTCCTGGTTGTACTAGTAAGAAATCTCAGATTTCAAACCGACTATCCACCATTACTGTACCAGGTTTGTGTAAATGCCACTGATTCATAGCTAATAGGCATCCTTGCCTTATTCTGGTTTCAGGCAGAAATATGGGAAGCTTTACCCTGAGTGAAGGACAGGGAAAGAGTCGAGAAAACCTGAGGTAATAGTGAAAATAGTATAAACAGACAACGCTTTCCTTTTGTATCAGAATGTGTGTATTTGTTGTGACATACTGCATCAGAGATCATTTTACAATTAAGAGATTTCCATTTAAATCAAGAAGCAGTTGTTAAATAAAAAGGTAGAACTACAGACATTTAAATGAACTCCCATATATACCGAGCTCTACCACTGCTTCTTGTCTTAATCATGGTGAAATGTGTAAGCTCACTTAATTAGCACAGTTAGCTTGAAAGACCTTTTATTTCACATTTACTTTCTTTGGGCCTTATTTATTCTGTGGTTCCTTTTATCAAAGCTATGCAGCATACTATCAGTCAAGTCTATTGCACAGGGAACATAACAACTTGATTATTCATTTACAAGTTTATTCCAAAATAGATCATTCTAATGGATGAAATCTACATATGCATCAGACCTGTTAGCACATACATTCATCAGTTTGGCTCTATGGACAGGAGCAGACTTCATTCGTCCATGGCTAAACAGCACACCTAAGCATTTCCAGACCATTTGTTTCTCCAGCTGTTCAGCGCACCCATGCTTACCAAACTCAGTCTGGAAAAACCAGTGCTGCTAATAATTGTTACTTTACCAATGCAGACCCAAAATCCCAAGATTTAAACACCCAGTGCACCTTCCCAGCCTTCATCCCAGCTCCCAGAGAAAAAAAAATCAGAGAAACCTGAAAGAACGCTTACTCAAAAGTAAAACAGAACAGCTGAAGCTTCATCAATCTATCTATCTACCTTTCCATATAAACCTCTGCTTTAAGTAACATGTGCTTAAGGTAACAGGCCTTGGCTTCAGACAGCATATCTATCCCCAAATCACCCACAGCCACCAGACGGACACAAATTCCAACAGACTGAATGAAGACAACTGCTCTTCAGCTATTGGAAGAGTGAACCACATTTTTGCCATTCTAGTGGAATAAGAAATATCTTTTCCAAAGACAACGAAATGGAAACTTCAGGAAAATCCTCTAAGGAATGGGGAGGTAACGAGAGGACAGGAGCACACTGAGCCTGACAGCCACTGTCTGCAAGTCTGCTCCCCAAAGCCTCATCTGTTTCTTTCTCAGGGTGACATTCTTGGAAGGCAGAACTTTTGCGACTGAAATATTTGAGTCCTAGTGAGAATGGTTTCCAATGAATCACAGATAGCATGGCATGTATGTGTCACAGTGATGTGGTTACTGCCTTCTTGTTGAAAATGTAGGTGTCATACTGTTTTTGGATGAAGATAAACATGTCAATGTTTGAATCTGGTGTTGTTACACTACAGTCACTATATTACAGCATCATACAACACATGTTTAAGTTTATAGCAGGCTTCCCCTGAATAAATAGGAACTTTTACAAAACAACCAATATTATATATCTTTTGGACCGAAGAATCCTGAATTTGGTTTGTTTTTTCTACAGTCCCTCACATACTGGATTCCCAATATGCTTGGCCTTTGTGTCTGTGTTAAACTACACTTACCTGCCTTAAGGTTTCTTCATTTGGCTTGGGAACTATTCATTTCCCTACAAAGCTCCTCTAGAAAGTTATAAAGTGAGAGCATTCAGTCAAATGCCAACAAATCCCTGCACTCTTTTTAGATTTGAGAGACTGGCTGTTGGAGGAATTCATTATCGTTCAGGACTGTGCCCAGCACTGCCCTTGAAGTGTCTGTTATGTATAGTAACCTCTGCATCCTTTGGGGTGCCCTTACACCCAGTGAGCCTTCAAAATTATTCCAATTTAGTCCCTCTCTATCCCTTTCTCAGTCTTGTTTCTTGGGGGTTGAGGAGAGGAGAGGACCTTACACCCTGGCTGCTTACTGCCTTTTTAACAATTTATCCTTTAACAAGCGAAGAATTAGAGGGAATCTATGGAAGAGACTGAGGCTAATGGAGAGCATCCAGCTGGCCTTTTACTTAAAACTTGCTGAAATACATACTTTGTTTAAAATTGCTGATGATCTGTCATCAGCAAGAGCTTCCTCTCCACCCTCCTCCACCTCCTCCTTCTCCCTGGCTAGTCTGCATGGAAGATCTTGACCCAGGTAGGAACCATAGCCACTATTGCAAGATCAAGCGAGCAATACACAATTGTGCAGAAAGCAGTTCCACCGCACAAATATATATCTTACATCACATCAGGAGAACAAAAAAGAAAGAAAAAAGGAAAAGGAGAGGAATGCAGTTAGAGCCATTAATGTTTAATGAAACCTCTCACATCCTCCCTACAACTGCCAGGATAAAAAAGATACAGTCATTAAAATTCAGATAACAGGATTCTGCCTTGGTGTTCCCTATACTAAAACTCTGAGCTAAACTATTGCTTTGCAGAAATTTGTGTCTCTCCATATTTTCTTACATCATTGTCTCAGGAAAGATCTAATACCCCAGTCACTCCAGGATCAATAACAACTGCCCATATTGCGCATATAGTCAGTTTGTTGCCTTATAGGGAAAGGGTTTTGTTACATTACAGTGCCACAAATCCACATCACTTAACAGGTTACTGTAGAATAAGGTATATGTGTACATTTCAAGGTCATTTTTCCCCTTTTGTTAACAATGAATGCAGTAAACACTAAAGTTGAAGGAAAAGGCTGAAGAGCTCATAGGTAAAGTTTTCCTCCAACTTTGCAATTTCTAGGAGCACTTTTTCAAAGGAGGAGTTTAAGAACTGGAATTGGGATCCACATTCCTACTGTGTTATTTTGCATAATTAGAGTTACCAAGGTGATAAAGAGGCAACGTAAATAAAATTCAGAATTTCTGAGCAGAACTTGAAACTTTTGAAGCTTTAATTCAATCTAGCTTTTACAAAATGATAAAGGTTGGGTTTGGGTTTGTTGTTATACTATTCCCTCAGGAAACCTAGGAGAATAAGTAAATGCTTTTTCACCCTATTAAGGAAGCTTTACATAGTGTTCATATTTAGAAGTGAAAAAGAGCATGAAGCAAAAAAGGGTTTTACAAAACTGTATCTGGTGAAAAAAATTTTCAGATTTTATTGAAAGCAACACAACATTAAGTTTTCTGATCCCTGCTTTTTTGGAGATTTTAGTTTTGTAACCTCTTCCTGCCTTAAACATAGAATACTATAAAATACAAGAATACAAGAATGACACACTATCTATTTTCATTTAACTGGAGCCCATCATTTATCCCACAGACGTATAGCCTAGGCTGATTCATTACCATCGCACTAATCATCAACCCAGGCTCAGCACACCTGGCAGAGACAGCTTTTCCAGTCAAGCATGAGCATTAATGAAGAAAGGAAAAGTTGTTCTGTGAAAAAACAAGTGCATTTTACAAAAAGGTTTAGAAGGAAATAGAAGGGGGGAAAAGCAGATTTTCCAGAAGTTTGTTGTCCTTTATAAAAAGTATGACTATTTGTTAGACTTTGCAGTCTGCTTTATTTTAGATATGGGACAGGTATAATCTTTCTTAGCATCAGTGGAAATCCTGAACAGATAAAAAAAGGGAAAAGAACTTAAGTTATGTTCTTTGTGCAACTCTTTGACCGCATTTTGTCAACACTGAAGAAGTGCATTTGCAACCTTTTATGGTCACTGCCTCTAGGAAAAAGTACTGGGAACTAAAATCTGCACTTTTAAGTCTTCTACTTTTCTTAGTATACTACCCCCGATACAGTGGTAGCTCAAGCAATACAGAATGTTTGTATAACATGCAACAAATCACATAAATAATGTCTGAAATAACAACAAAAGCAAGCAAACAAACCATTTGCGTGACTTATGGTTGTTTTCTGATGACGAACATGGCACATGTCACCGGTTCACAAAGCTTATGAAAATAAATGACAACCCCTTTCTGTATTAAGTTCAAGTAAGAGTGATAAGAAAGATCTCTCTGCTCAAGGTATTTCCCATTGCCAGAAAACCCTGCGTAGCCTGCCTTCCAGCCCTGATCTGGGACCCAGCCCTCGTTTAAGGGAATAGGAAACTGCTTTGCTCCAGCTGCCTGTCCAGAGACTGCCTATTACAAATTTATTTTCCTTTTAAGTATGGTGCAATCTAGCATTAGGTCCATTCTAAAAATCTGGAATTATAAATAGGGCCTCAGATTCATGAAAGCCAGTGTACTACTGTGCAAACACTTTATGTCTGATTTAAGTTTTAGTGCAAACTGCAGCTTTTTCTCCATAAACCTTTCCTTACCTTTAACTGTTTAGCTGAGTTCTGAGTAGCAATCAGGAAATTTATATTCTGTGACATTCATTTTTCAATGAAAAGTGTACTTGAAGACATTTTCAAGTGTGTCTCTGAAAATTGTCACAAGAAAAAAAAAAATATTTTCTCCTTTTACTATGCATGTTATGTAGTTTATGCTATTAGAAAGGGAGCTATAGTTAAAGTTTGATAGGACACTAAATGTTTACATTATCAAGAATGAAAAGTCCATTATTATTGAAACACAAAGATGTTGCTTTTTTAAGAAGTATGGCATCTACACATTGAAAATAAACTACTTTTTTTTTTTCCACAGTAACCTGACATTTCTAGATAACTATCCTTGCTTTCTAGCCAAGCTCATACACTGATGTGCACTTGTGGGAGGTCAGCATCAGCTTTAGAAAACAAACCTTATGAGATTACTAGAGTTTCTCCCTGTCTTTGGAACATAGCTCTGTTAAGCTGGTGATGATGGCAGTACTTATTTATGAGCTTCTGTATGATATGTGAATAAACACACACAAACACACACACTTCCACATTTTACCTCTCTCTCAAGACTGTACTGATCTTCTGGATTTTTCTTCAATTTCAGCTCACCTTCTATTTTTGCCAACAAAATTTTCCAAGAATAAATAAGAGAGCTTACTGCTCTGAAGCCATAAAGAACAAAACCTAAAAAATGTTAGGTTTGAGGATTGCAGCAACTTGAAAATTGACCTATATCAAAATGACAAATTGAAGTCCACGCATAGGGAGCAAGATTTTGAATCTTTATTTTCCTGGAAGTTCTATAAAAATAAAAGAATTTTTTCTTTTTTGGCCAAAACCAAATTAAGTTTGGAATAAAAAAAAAATTCCCAGCTTTGTTGCTTTTTCCCATTAAAAAGAGTATTCGAGAGGAAAAAATCCTTATATTGCTCTTCCTCCCCTCTTTATTTCTTTTTTCTCCTCCTCCACAAACATGGTAGAGGAGGCCTGAGCCATGAAGGAAATGCTTGGTCCTGCAGTGGACCTGGCAGAGCTCTCCAGGCATCACAGGGCTCCACACCTGTCCCTTGGGCATGATGACAATGCCAGTATTTTCAGCAGGACTTGCAAGAACTTGTGACATACTAATAACCAGCAAGAGGCTGAGACAACTGTTACTCACAAAAGCAGTTTTTTTCAGTGAACAGATGTTAATAAATCAGTATGTACTATTCTCTCTTTGTAGTGTTTGACAGACATGAGAGTCCTTGCTAACATTTATCCTAAAAAAAATGAAACAACTTTTAGGACATCAAATATCTTGCAGTATCTGTACACATCCAGCTGATACTGAAGTAACGCTTGACTAATAATAATGAAAAAATTCCTCCTGGATCATAGGCATCCTTGGCAGGACTTATCATGTTTTATGTTTTAGAAACAAGTGCTACTTAGTAAATGTTATTTGGATCTCAGCTTGCCCAGAAGGCTAACCACCAAGAGACAAGAGGAATAAGACTGCATGGTCTCTGCCCCAGGTGTTTCTGTTTTATAGCCCCCTTCCCTTCTTCAGACTCCCTGGGCAGCGCAGGTCTGAGACAGGGGCTGACCAAACTCCAAAGTGGCAACAAAATGAAGACTATATTTTAACCTTATGTATGTCTCCATCTGGTTTATCAGTTCCGTTTCTATCTATTCTTCCTTTTTATTAAATTAAGGGTTTCATTACATGGGAGGGGCACATCTCAAAAAAGCCCAAACACTTCTGCCTCTTATCATGGAAAGCAAACAAAGCTGTGCAGACTCAGAAACAGGACTGGTCACTTTACTGAGTTACACTTTTCACAAAATCACAGAATCACAGAATCTTCTAGGTTGGAAGGGACCTTAAAGATCATCTT
>JAOXJM010000002.1:8891130-8902122 GCA_026413425.1 Tringa solitaria | reverse complement strand
ATCTAGTTCCAACCCCCCTGCCATGGGCAGGGACACCTCTCACCAGAGCAGGTTGTTCTTTCTGCCTTTCCAAAATTTATTTCACATTTTGGAGTTCATTTCACATTTTGGGGACCATCTCTGAATCCATAAAAGCTGGGCACCACTACTATACTCAGTATCAGACATACTCTCTGTTTGTGTGTATACATATATATATATATGTTTTTACATAAAAAAACCATCTTCCTATATTTTTAATGAACTTCCAGTTTCTGGAATATTCTTCAAGATCAGTGTTTGAATTCTGTGACTCAAAATGCATGTTCCTCGTGGATTTTCCCTGAGCATTTTTCCCTTTCACTGATCTCAGAGTTACATATAAACAGCATTTTGTTTGGCATTTGGGACCTTTTATATCTTGGCTTCATTTAAAAGAAGAAATTTAAACTGCGCGTAATGGAAAGGTGAACAACTGAGGAAATGCTCTGCTGCTTCCCCAAAGAGGTTTCTGCTGCCCAGCTCAAACTGCCTTTTAACTCTGAAAGAACAGATGAGCTTGACCTTACTGACCTTTTCTTCTAATATGGACATTGAAGATGAGGTCTGATACTGATTTTAATTTGGGAAAAATTGTACCTCTGGCACCAAGTCCTTAGTTCAGAACATCTGTGCAAAGGCTTACGAGCTCTGCGGGGGTGTCAGAATTATTTCTAACAATCATTTAAACGTCTAACAGCTTTCTGTTACAGTTGTTTTCTCTAAACACCCAAACTGACCATGAGTTTTCCAGGGAACTAGATGCTGACAGATCGCTTTTTTCCAGTAATTTATTTTAAAAGCAGTGTATTAAACAATGAGTAATAGTTTGCAAAGGTCTCTGGAGTCAGGTAACTTGTCTGCTTATACAGAGAGGTGGTAGATTTCTTTTTCAAAGATGAATACCATGAGGTTCAAAAATTTTCTCAAAACTCTCTTCAACGTGCATATCTAGCAGAGGTCAGTGACAGAGAACAGCCCCACTTGCTGTTGAACATGAGAATGGGCGCTTTCTTGGAAACATTAGATTCTGCTCATTGCTGTATGTGAGACACCCTATTGACCAGGAGGTTGGAAAACAAAAGGGAACAGACTCATTGGGCTATGGGCATGTATGAAGACGTTCTCCCTGCTTTCCTGCTTCCTACTTTCTGTTTCATCAGGCAGATAAAGAGGAGGAAGCTGTAAATAGCCCAGAGAATCTGGAAATGGGTTTGTGCCAGCAAAAAGCATTCAGGTACATATTTACTTTAAAAAGACTGTTCCCCCCCTGCCCCACTGCTTCCACCTACAAAATCAGAAAAAAAAATTTAAGTCTTTTTTTAACTTGTGCTGCTATTTTAGTAATCAGTGTATCTACCATAGCAACACATTTCAAGCTTGAATATAGTACATTTATCGTTCTTAGAAACACTCTCAAATAGACAGTACAACTACTTATCTTTCCTATACCACATTTAAACCAGATGTTTTTCCCCTTGTAAAGTAATTACTTGTACTTTATTCACATTAGGTATGCTGTTAGAGAAAAATGATATGATTACTGCTTAGCTGTTTTTAGCATGAGTAGCCTAGAGAATTGCATTTTATGATACATTTCCAATCACTGTGTTGTGGTAAAGTCCAGAGTTGGGGCTAACCATCTACCTACAGACAGGGTTTGGCAGGGATGCTCCTGATGCTGAATTACTGTTCTGGAAGTCAGCATTGATTTCCTGGTCCCTTGCTTGTTGCAGGGGTAAGTAAAACCAGCACTAAGCTATTATTTTATGCTAGTAAAAGAGCAAGAGGCTCAGGAGGAGGAAAAACACCAAAATGGTCTGTCAAAAACGAATGTGCTACTTGTCAAATTGGCATTAGTCAACTTTTATTTTGAGCTCTCATGGTTCCCTCTTGTCAGCAGTTTGAGACGGCTGTACAGAGTTGCCTAGCTACTGCAGCACTCCTGAACCTTGAATCTCTCCCTTTCCAGCTCTCTCCAGCTCCTCCATTTGGGCACGTTTATGTCGCATCTTTGCTGCCTCTCTCATTCTGAGACCTTATGTGCCAGATACAGCCGCTTCGGGTGGGATCATCTATCGTATGTACGTGGTGTGGATCCCAGAGTGGGACTGTGCTGCAATTAGCGCAAGAGCTTCACTAGAAGAAATAGTCCTGAGCTAAAGCCCTGCACTCGCCCCACTCACACCTTGGCGTACAAACCACTGTGTCTCTCATGACTCCACAAACTTCCTCTGTCCTCACACAGCCCTTACTGTGCCAAACCTTCACCCCTAGCCTTTGACTGCAAATGTCCCCATCACGTGAGGGCACTAAAGGTTGGGAACCACTGACTAGAGTTATTCGTTTAACATGGCACACTGTGGTTAGTGCTTGGCATAGAGCAGCAGTGAAAAACACAACCGTGCTGATAATGCTGAAAGCAAGCATAAATTACATTTTAGATCTCCATGGTGGACCCAGCCTTTGCTATTCAGAAAAACTCTAGAGCCAAAGAGTCTGACTGAGGGCCGCCTCATTCACTGCAAGAATTAACACAGCCACATGGAGCAACCAGAGCTTCTGCCTGGTGCTATAACAGCTGGCTCAAGCTGACTCTCCCTCTGAAAAGCAAACCTTCCCCCAGTCTTTGTCCTCCTGATAACATCGTTTCCGCTGTCATCATCTGGTGCTAAGTCACCAGCTCGGGCTGTGCCCTACCCTGGCACTATAATCCACTGCATTTGCTGTGCGGGCACGCTTCAAATTGGGTCATCAGATATTAAGCCTGGGCCTTTCAGTGCCATCTGAGGGGACTCTTTTACTCCAGCCCCCAGTTCTGATGCAGTCAATTATCGGGGACTCAGGTGAGCTCCAAAATTACTCTTCAGCCTAGATTTTCTCTTCAGTCTTAAGAAGTCACTAGTGTTCCTGTTCTTTTTTCTTAATTTTGTAAACTTTATTTTAAAGCCATACTACGTAAATGTTTCATTTTTACATAATCAGCAATGCTCCAGAAATTACTGTAAAACAGCGTCCTCCAGCTGGAAACAGAAAATGGGTTTTAGCTATTCTGTCAGAAAGAAGTTTATCTCCTGACTGCTGCTCTCCTGACTGCTGCTCTCCTTCCTGGCACCTGTTGTGTGCAGATACACTGCAATTTAAAGCCTTCTGCAGTAAATCTGAACGAATCGTAAATAGCTGTCTCTGAGGACAGCTAGCTCTCCTACCTTTTATGCTATGTCACATCATATCTGTAGATTCACTCCACTTTATTAAAAGTGTTATTTATTAAAAGATGTCTTCAGCATTTCTGGGAGCTTTTGGCTTTGGTAGGACAATTCCACGCTTTCCTTCAGGGTTTCTTCTTTGTTTGTGTTATTCCTGCCACTGTGCTTCATTGTGAAAACACTCACAACCAAAATTATGTTTAAAATTGATTCCCAGGCACTGGAACTTGACTGAAACGCTTCCTTCAGTGCTTCCATCTCACCCATTTATCTTGGTGCAGCATTTCTGTCATATACAACAGCCTGTTCCAAATGACACTCTTCTACACACATAGTCACCATAAATCTGTCCACGTGAAAATGACACTGTTTCTATCAATTTCAATGACTGTGAGAATAGGTACACAGCCTCTCCATTGACTCTACTATATGGCACTCAGTGGTAAGGCTTTCAGTGTGGTTATCTGTGTGTCCAGGTTTGGACTTGCACCAGCATTAAGAAATGCAGGCAAAAATTGTTCACTCTCTTATTTTGTTCTCCCTTCACACTGGGTAAAGACAATCAGGATGTGAGAGAGGAGTGAGCAGGGTTTCCCTTTGTGCCCCGTTTCAGTGCAGATACCACATAGCCATCAGAACAGGATTGAGTCCCTAATCCCTTCAGTCTCTCTTGTAGCCTTTAGCATCCTGCTTGGCTAGAGGCTGGTGGCACTCATGGAGAACAGCTGCAACAAGAGGAAGAGAACTAAGCTCCATTAATCAAACCCAGCCCCGTACTCCATTGTTTTTATTTAGATGTTACTTCACAGAGGAAGTCTGAGTCTCTTTTGTAATGCCCTTTCATCCAAATACGTTTAAGAAGTAATGACAGTTCATCCATCTAGTCCTGTGCCTTTCTCTTTATATGTGATACAGCAACAGTTCTAAAAAACTACAGTAGTAAGACATATAGAGCAGGAATATTATCGTCAGTCTCCTAACGTTTACCTTTAGAAGGCAAGTTTAGCTTTGTTAAAATATGTCTGTTAAAATGTCTGATGAACACTATAGAGCAGTCTGGCAAAAATCTCCATTTCTCTGCCTCTTTCCCCTCCCCCTGGCCAGATTTTCAATCAGGCTTCACACTGGATCATACAAATATCTAAGAAGCTTCCAGTCAGTGCTTTTACCTCAGCCTATTTGTGTAGAGGAGCGGTTTCTGCAGTAACATACGTATGAGTCATATTTTGCTTTTATCATGAGGGACCTACATCAGCATAAAAAGGGAAGACCTTACTTGACATTGCTCTATGAGAGAAAAGAAAGAAACCTAAAAAGCTTCTTTTCATGAAAAAAAATAAACACAAGCCCAAGCCATTGCACACTTTTGACGTATATCAAAAAAGAACAAATAAAAGGAAAACATGTTATTTTTCCCTAGGATAACTTTAAAAGAAGAGTGATTAAGATGTTAGAACTTGTGCTACAGAGAAAGGAGTTTGAATGGTTGTTGATGTTAGAACAAGCTATGGGAATTCAGAGACCCTGAATATATGGAAGAAAAATACAAGTGACACATCATTCAAATGTGTTGCAAGTTCTTAAGGAAAGTTACCTTAACCTTCCACCTATGGATGAAAAACTGCAACTAAAACCTTGACTACATACTGAGTGGGACACAGATCCTGTGCATGTGCAGTTCTAGATACCCATCCTCATTTCAGAGGCAGAGACAGGAAATGAGTGAGAAAGATGTTCCAGCTCATGAAATTTTGCAGACTCCAAAGGAATACCTGTGGATATCAGAAAGTTCCAAGAAAGGAAGCAAACGTGAACTCAAAATCTGAAACTTATTTCTGCAGTTTGAGACCTCTAGGTTTCTATGAGCTGTTATTCAATGCTTGTTCTCCTCGTGCAAAACAGGGTAGGTCATACAATGGAAATCACCTGATACCTTTCCAGGCACTTTGGAAATGATCATAGAAAGATCTTTGGATACCATTCAAGTGAATCATAAGGTATTTAGCAATTACTAGAATATCAGAGGACCAAGGTGATAAAAAGTATGGCCAAAGGAACAAAAAGATCTTGAAAAGCGTTGGTTCAGAAAATACAGATTGATAAGAACAAATAATGATGGAAAAAATCCATGTATCTGCATGTCTAACTCTCCAGAAGTAGAAAACATATCCCATAGATTCTTCTCTGAATAAGAATCCATTCTAGGGCTACTCTCAATGGCTACAATACAAAAGGTCACCATTAATTCCTAGCAATATTATATGCCTAGCTCCCGTGACTCAGCGTCCTGCATAGTATAAATGATGTTTGTGCCCTGAAGCTAAGAACCATACTGATAGAGGATGTTGTATGGACTCCGTACTAGATACATCGGGTTCAGTGTGCAAACCTGACAGTCTCCAGGCCAGCAATGTATAATTCAGAGCTCTTGTCTCTCCTCTTTCTTCATTTGTTAAGTGAAAGAAAGCAGAAAGCGAAAAAGGAGACGGAGAAAGAGCTACCTGCATTACTACATGGAGGAACAAGTGTGTTTAACCGTCCTGTGCTATCTTCCACAGCTCAGCTACAATGTACTTTTTCAAGACTATAGATGGGTGGCCAGTGTCAGAGAGCCCACCATCAAGTGACAGGCTCATCTCTATGCTGCCACTGATAAAAGAGCTCACACTGCGATCCTGGTGTCAGCTTCTGTAGTTGTAAACTGAGTATATTTCTTGATTTTTAAAGGTCACTTAGTTTGAGCCCATTTAGTGATAATAATTCCAAAAGGGAAGTGGGCTAATGTATCGCCAAAATACTGCCGCAGACCCTTCAACTATATATACTTGGAATATTGGCCAAAAGAAGTGGAAAATTCTTCTTTTCACTAACTTCAGGCACATGGGTTTTTATTTTGAGCTTCCAGATGGATGTCTTGCCCTTTCTAACCTCTATTTTCTCCAAAATTTCAAAACCATAGATCCAAGCAAAGCCAGCTCTAGAAAGTCCAGGGCTATTATTCAAGACCTTACCAGATGAAACTACTGCTACCTCTACAAAGTGCCTATGAAGCAGGCAGACACTCACTAGGAAACACTGGCCTCCCAGTCCTCCCTGTCACTTCACATCTTAAAAAGCCATCTCGATGTGACATAGAGAACGTAAAATGACAACTAATTCCATTTAGAAATAACTTTATTATTCTACACACATTTGCTGTGGTTTTGTCCTTTTGTTTTTAATGTTAAGGATAGCTTTGTAAATATTGGGATGCTTGTTTCTTACTTAACTTTTCCTTGGCAGTTTATCCTTAATCTATTGCTGCAACTAAAGTTGTCAATTCATTTGTTGGATTAACTTAGACTATTTCTTGGGGAAAACAAAAACATTTTGAGGAACATGCTTGTCATTCAGGAGGATTTGCTAATATTTCCTTTTCACAACTTTCTGCACACAGCTTATTATAAATTTGTAGGTTTAAAATGGTAATGATACTAACATATTTTCACTCAATGTATAGGATCATCAGATACTTTTTTCTTCCTATCCAATGGGATGGAAGCAATTAAGTTCTCAAACTGTTGACTGTTAAGAGGAGAACTAAGGAACAAGGGCAAAAGAACTTATCAAAAAAACAAAGTCCTACCATTAAAAGAACAAAGGAGGGAGAAAATAAAAGGAATAGCATGATGTGTGAGAGAACATCTTTAGAAACCAAAATTTTCTTTCTCATTTCTTTGATGTCCCAATCTTGGCTCCCACTGATTTCAGCCAGCAGGCTTCGAGTCACTCTAAAAGTTTCTAAAATAGCTGCACTTGTCATCCTTCCCACTCACCCTGTAAGGTTTACTTTGACCTTTGTGTTATAGATCATCTGAGTGTTGGTTTAGCTCATTCAACATCCTTGTCACAAGTCTGCTGCCAGTGTTTGTTGCAGAGGAGTTAGCTTTCTCAGAGTGGAATAGATGACATTTTCAGCCAAATGAACTAAAAAAACCCAAAAGTAAATAGAAATATCCTCTCCAAGTTTTGATCTATTACATTAAGCTTTGTTTTCATTTCCAAGCAAAGAGACCAAACTATCATGCTCATGGCTGCAAGGGGGAGAAAGAATCTCACTACTAATGAAAACATCTTATCACAGCATTGTCACAACAGCTCTTGTCACCAAAATCTCCCCCAGTCCCTTTTATCTTCCATTGAGTGCTACATTTTCAGTGAGTGAAAAACGAAACAAAACAAAACCAAACCAAAACCAACCAAACATTATCATCAAGCCATATTAACTAACAATAATAAAAATAATAATGGAAAATTATATTGCAGGCAGGCTTATGTTTGCTCTTCTAACTTCAAATGTTATTTATTTTCTCTTTAATTTGTATTAAGGAGAAAAACCATTATTTCCCACAGTCCCAGTTACACATGTCAAGTAATCTTTTATGTACACTTATACAAACATTTTATTGTTATGAACATCCTTCCATTTCAAAAAAACTTATTAAGAACACTTTATCAGCAGTTATTTTTCACGATCTGTATTATTTCTTTTTTCTTATAACACTTTCATATCAGGAACTCCATTAGCCATAGAAAAGTTGATATGTTTTTTTTACAGTGCCATAATAGTGGATTTTTACTCTAAACTTGTGGTCTAGATAGCAGGTTTTTACTTTGCTGTAAAGACAATACATTTTTATTGCATTAATTCTTGTAAAGAATTCCACATTCTCTCAAAGAATAACTCTAGAAAGTGGGTATAGATCCTTTTGTTTTCAGTGTTAGCGATGAAGCATAAAATGTGATAGTGAAATAGCAAGAGTTGTTTATTTCTATGTCAATCATTTTAACTGAAAAAAACAGGAGGGGGGTTGTCACAGATAGTGCTTAGAAAACTCATCTCTAAGGAGCTCAATGAAAGCATTTGCATCGGCTTCAATAAGGTTCAGATCCTACTCTAAACACATAGTCACCTCCTGTGCTTAGCCACTGTCTTTCACTGGTCTTGCTGCAAGTGAGCTGTTCTGCATGTAAGAGCTGCACCATCATATATTTTTTTAAAAGCATAAGCAATACAAAATCATTTTGATCTGATTTACCTCTGTAAAGACCATCCATTTTTATAGAGAGTTTCATAAATTTGATTTTGAGGGTTTTTTCATTAATTCATGTGGTGACTTAAAAAGTAAAAAGTAGAAATTTTATCCAGTTTGCAGAACGGTAACTATTGACTTTCCCTTCAAAACTAAAGCTCCTCCCATCCTCCCTCTACTGAATGCATAATGTTAAGCAAATGCCACCTCACAGGCACAAAAATGCATAGATATGCACATGTATGAAATTTCCACTGACGCAAATGAAATTTCAAACATCTGAGGGCAGGATTTAGCCCAGAGTACTCAGTGTGTGACAGCTCATTTATTCTCATGGCGATGAACTGATGAAGGAGAAAGGCTCTTAATGTGACACAGAGAGCTTTAAAAGCAGAAATGGGAATTCAGGAAGTTGCTCACAAAGTCAATTGTTTTTTTTAAAGATGTTCCTGCATTTCATGTTAACGCTCAGCATGGTGGTCCCTGCTCCCTCCATCCTCCAGTGAGAGCTGATTTGTCCTTCAGCTACAATTGCAGATGTTGGAGGACCTGTTCTTAGATTGTTAAACAGTTCAATTCACAAGCAGTCTACACAGACTTGTTCCTGAAGAAAAATTATCATCCAGAAGAGAACCAGAGAAGCTGCAGACAGAAGGAAAGCTAAGAGACCAGGAAAGCCTCAGCTGCCCAGACCTACATCAAATGATAAACTGAAGAGAAGTATCTTCACTACCACATTCTATATTTCTTCAAAACTGTATGTTCAATTAATTAGTTAATATATTTTCAACTCTGAATTATAGATTATGAAGTTTTACCTCTTTAAAATAAAGTACAGTGCTTGTGCAAAGTGCCAGGTAACCTCAATTTTGGAGGCAGAAGCTTTCTGTTCTTCCAAGAATATTAAGAGAAGCTTCCAATCATAATCCCAACAGAATAGACACACAAAAATCCCTTGCACCTTCTTTTTTTTTCTTCTCTTTTCTTGTCCATGGACGCACAAAGCCATTTGATTTTTCTTCTCCAAAGCCAGTTACCCAAAGTGAGTGTGAGATACCAGATTGAAGCAGAATGCCTCAGCACAGTAATGGGATCTCGTTTAGGACCGGCCCAGACAGGAAAAGAATGTAAATTGTTTTCACCATGCTGGGTTTTTGGTAGCCTGTGAAAAATGACTGAGCTGTCTCTTCCTACAAGGGCTTACATTTTCTGCTCCTGTGAAACGCAGCAACACTGAGATGTACCCAGGGTTTCTCTTGGCAACTGAGATTAGCATTTTATTGTGGGAAAAAAGCTTAATATCTAGGAGCAAAAATCATCGATAATAGTTCATCTTTTTTGATAAAATCCTTTAAATGCAAGTTTGAATGATGAGTGAGATACGGCCCATGCTCCCTGGTTGGACAGAGTATCAGCACTGGTTCCCAAGGGATGCTGTGTTAAATGTTATCATTTCCTCAAACCAGTGCCCTAATAACAGAACAGCACTGTCTATACAGACAGAAACAGCTCAGGAATATCCGCACAGCACAGAACAGGTGTGACAACCTGGGTTAGCTCAGTAAGTGAAATAGTAGATAAAACAGATATTTGTGATATTTACTTGATTAACAACTTGAATTAAAAAATGGCCAAACTCTTACACCACTACTCTCAAGTTGCAAGCTATGTTCCTGCGATTTTAAAAACACTTAACTACTACAAACTAGTTAACATAACCAAAGAATACAGTCCTTACTGTTACTACAGCATAGACCCCTCTTCAGAATATTGGTCACAGACTGAGTCTTGTCCTTTCTTTTTCTGGGGCCCATGGGCAAAATTAGGCCTTGGAATAAAATGAAAATAAAGAAAATTCAAAGCAGATACTGTAGAAAAGAGAAAAAGAGAGGGGAGGAGAAGAGAGGAAGAAAGAGTGGCCAGAATGTTCTGTTTCTTTTTCTTGTTAGCAACAAGCATACAAAATACTCGGGAGTACCATCATGTATTTTGACAGTAAATTGACAGGGGATACTGAAGGGGCTGGGGGAGGTTTGTATTCCAGAAAAAAGAAAAAAATAATAATCACAGTCCAGTTTTTATACCACAAAAAATAAAGAACTATTTTCACTACTGAAACACAGATAACGTCCTCTTACTTTATCTGGTGACAATTAGGACTTTTTAGCAGAACGGTTCAGAGAGCTAAAATTTCATTTGGTGATTTTTTTGCTTTCTGAAGATCTTCCTACTACTGAAAAGTCTCTTTTTTTTTTTTTTTTTTGTCAGGAAAAAAGTTTTAATTAAACAGAATATACCATTAATTAGTTTTCACACAAGCCAGTAAGATGGAGTGGAGAAAGAGCACTGCTACTAAAAGAAAACTGTAGAGAAATCATGGAATTTCTTACAGAACAAGTGTCTCGAGTTTCCGAAACACAATCACAGTCGACAGAAATTCTCACCTCTATTTACAATCATACCAGAGACTAAGGATTGAGAAAGCACATATGAGAAGGTTTAATGTCCTGTCTTTCAAAGTGATCTCTTCAGATTCAGGATGAGCAGAAACACTGAACTGATGTGAGGACACTTTCACTATCACTACACAATGTTTTATGTGGTGTTCTGTGGGGAGCTAGAAGATTTCAGTCTCTCTTGCTCCAAGCCTGGCATTTTTCACCAAAAAAAAAAAAAAAAAAAAAAGAGAGAAA
>JAOXJM010000002.1:8873182-8891120 GCA_026413425.1 Tringa solitaria | reverse complement strand
AAGTAAAGCATTTCATGACAATGCTTAAATACCTGCATCAGCTCAGTGTGTTCACCTCAAAGACACGCACAGTAAAAATGGATTTTTTATTTGATAGCTGAGCAGTAGGGAAGAACCAAATGGCCAAATTAATGATAAATATAACTCAAGAGCACAGTTGTTGGGGTGCACATGCAGAGGTATCATAAAGACTACAATGTGCAGCCTTAAATTTTGAAAGCCTCCAGAAAAAGGGGAGTGTCAAGGTTTATCACGAAGAAAAGAAAATCAAGAATGTGCCAGAGTGTTGCATAAAGGCAATAAGCTAGACAACATCTGAAATGTGGTTCAAACAAGAGCTGTCAGGATGGTACTGGGAGACAAAAACACATTGTCAATTTCTAAGGAGCCCTGGTGCTTTTAATGTGATACTACAAAACCAAATGATATCTCCCATGTGTTGAGCTCTGTAGAGATATTTCAATGTTAACCCTAGCTCTAGCAGTAGTACTGAAAATATCCCCATCTGGAGGAATTTTAGCTTAATAGTCAAGAATGGATATTCAAGGACATCCTTAGGTGTTCAAGGACATCTTCAGAAGCCAAACTTTAAGGCAGAGGAAGCAAACAAGGAAGCAAAATGTTATCTACTTTGGTTTTATTTCTGTAAGGACTTAAAAATTCCTAGTTATGCTGCTAGTTGTATCTATAAAATGAATGAAAGCACTGCACAAGATCTGGCACCCTTTACTTGTCTTTATCCTCCCTCCTATTCTAAATATTAGATTTTTATTTTTTTTTAATTGAAAGATGTTCTTTACTCAACACCAAATGTTTCATGCCTCAGAAAACATGGGTTAGGGATTTGGAGTCCTGCCCAGTATGAATAATGCAGTGGAGTACCATGGTAGCACAAACTCTTAGAGGAATTACAGCTGCTGGTCTTCACTGCTTGTCTAGACAAAAAATGGGTCTTAGTATGTTCTTGATGACAACTGAAATATGGATTTCACATGCCATATCAGTTCTGTGAGTGTACGTTAAATAACCCCATATTCCTGCCCCTTTCCTCCCCTGATCTGTTCATCTATCCTTTAGATGTTGAAACTTCTACTATCTTGGCATTTTCTCCCCAGAACTTCTGCTCCAGAAAACTGAAATCACAACATGGAACAACATTAAGTATTGTAGATACCAAGCTATTTTGACAACAAAACCAGAATCTCATGTATCAGAAATACTTGTCCATTAGCATTCATTGCAAGTTATGAGTGTTTGTTTGCTTGCTTAGCCTTCCAATATTGTCCAGGCATAGGGCTCTTCGAGCTAAGTCAGCTTTTTTGATTCTCAAACAAATCTTAAAGCCTAGGTGTGTATAAACTGAATTTTTATTTTTATTCCCCTTCACTTATTGTCTTTGCCTCTCAAAACAATGCTCAGCTGATATTCCAGCAAAAGCATACTCCATCCTCCAGCTCTCCACCTCCTTACGTGCAGCACCACATGAAGCTCACCAACATTCTCTCTGTTGAGGCCACAGGCTATTCTTTGATCTTAATTTCTGCTATCCAAAACAGTCAAGCTCATCAGCCTGCTAAAGAAGGGAAATTAAAGAATATGGGGCTACTGTCTCACAGGGATCCTACACATAAAGGGTTGAACTATTGTGTGCCAGGTGAATTCCTATACTGCAGTTTCCCACCTGCACACTGGACTACTTCAGTGGTTCAGTTCTCACCCTAACAGAGAAGAAATCCCTCCTGCAGTTCTTAACTATCTTCAGATCTGAATTTAGGAATAGGGAGAGAAGAAAAGAGTGCTGAAGAAAAGTGGCTGAAATTTATAGAGCAGCAAGGAGGGTAAGATGATGTTCTCATTTCTATCGTATCACTTTGGTACCAATTACAGAAGGAACATCCCAAATAAAATCAAGTACAGTCAGCTAAGCCTTCACTTAGGAATATAGTGTCAGCTATGCGTCATCATCAGATGGGACCAGCAATTCTCTGTTGACTCAACCCTGAGTCATTTTTCATTGGCTTTCAACTGACATTGACTTTACATCATATTCATCCGAACGAGGAGCCTCTGCCCTTTCAACTAATCCTTATAGTTACAGAGAAGGAAAATCACATGAAGAAAGAGGGAGGTGAAAATACTGTGGCTAAAACTTGCCTTTTAATAGAATAATATTAAACTTCTGATGTGGTACATAGTCCGTTTCCTTCCTTTAGGAATTTAATGATGCCTTTTAAGAGCAATAAATAAATGGGCTGCTTGAAACCATTACCAAGTTAGGATTGCTTTTCTCCTGCTAAGTCTTCTAATTATAGCATTTTTCCATTAATTAATACCTTAAAGTCCTTAAAACCAGCTTTGAATCAGTCGTCTGAACTGCAGTAGTTCTTTGGAATTGCACCAATATCAGACTAGCCTCACTTTGCAGTGTATACACTCACAAAAGGCAGGAATTCTGTGTCTGACTGTAAATTCCTTCCTTGACAATATGCTTTCAGGAGTCTCCAATTTTCTGCTAAAAAATATTGACCCGGGCATTTCAATTTCCACAAGGAACATTGCTCATAGCACATAAAAATACAAGACTGTATCACTAGTTAGGTTTCCAGCCACCAGGCAGTATGGCTTATTTCTAGGTGTCATTTCATAAGTATTTGTAGCAATTACATTTAAAAGTAACTTATGAAAAGAAGCTATACAGGCAAAGTAAACTAGTTCATCTGTGTTAATCCCTAATGAGAAAAACTGCCCCATACCATCACATTAAATATTTAAAATCACCTCCTCATGATAAATTTGCATGAGGTCTGATGTATTACATGTCATCACTGAGGGTTTGTCAGCAAAATCCAACAAACTGGTCTGCACTTTCTCATCTGTTCTTAGCCTTATTGTGTATTTATTCTTACATGTACAAAGATGTCTACAAATCTGAACCCACTCTTTCAACCAGGCTTGTATCTACAGGATGCATGCAAAGCTAACTTCAGAGTGAATTTTTAATCATTTCTTTTTAAGGCTGAGAACAGAATGGATCAAACATTGAATATGTTGTAATTTTCCAAGTTCTTGTAGTATTTTTTTGACTGTGAAGGGAAGAAATAAGATATTTCTCAGTCCTTAGTTTTTCATCTTCAGAAATACAAAATTCTCCTTGAGATGAGAGTTGTTTTGCTACTGGGTCTCAAAAAAAAACCCCGAACAACAAAGTAAGCAACAACCCCAGAGCAGTTATTTTCTGTTTTCACAAATATGATACGCTATAATCATTATTTTTAGCTATTCTTTAAAGCAGCATATAGGCTGCCATTTTCAATTCAAAAATGGGGTAAAGAGACAGCCCGCTTTCTTCTGATGTAATTGATATACTTCCTTAAGAACACACGGAGATCACCACAAAACATATTCTAGACTCCTGGTGACTTCTTGAAACTTTTAAATTCCAGGTATAGGAAAGCGGTCACCCTACCTTTCATCAGGTTATGGACAATAACATAGGACAAGTAAATATTTCCTGACAATTCTTCTCTTTCTGCCAGCCGGGATCATAGCACAGTGTGCAAGCAAGACTGCACAAGCAGCATGTTGCCAAAACTTGCTGCTCTGGAGTAATTAGATTATAAGAATATGCACTAATAATAATTATTTTTCATCTCCTTAGAAATAAAAGATATATCTGAAAGCACACACAAACACATGCTGTGTAAACCAGTTATGAATGTTTAAATATGACATTACCTTGCTCATTTATTTTCCATTTTAATGTTAAATGATGTGCATAGAAATTAAAAACATAGTATAACTTAAAAAATACATATCTTCTAAAGTAAACCAAAACAAAGTCTTCCTTACATCTATAATTATTTCAGATTATTTCAGTTTACTTTCCTTCATGTTACTTAAGCTGCCTTTTTCATATAAATCATTTTTATTTTCAATGTATTTAAATCATTTGTTATACGGTTCCCTATTATATAAATTGTATTGAGTTTGAGAGAAGAGGATCTACTATGGTTTTTTATTAAAAAAAAAAAAAAAAAGAAAAAAAATTCTTGTCAACAATCACATAAAAGTCCCAAAAGCAAAAATCTGGAAGCTGGTAGCTGGTCTTCCAAAGGTAGACTTCCTAGTTTAACTGACACAGAAAAATTTTAGGTTCTTTAATAGGCTTCATCCTTCAAGTTTTGCTCATCCCAAAAGTCAACACAGACTTTGCTTACAAAAATCAACACAGGGTGTGCAGTTAACCCTTGGAGCTTGCAATATATTGCACTGTCCTAAAATGCTCCATTTTCCTGTATGACAATCTGTTATAACCCAGTGCAATTGCCAGCTGGCAGGTAATTTTCCTGTAGAAGACTTTTCCTCCCAGTAAGCGCTGTCATGATAATATTCAACCACAGCAATGCAGTTAGAGGAAATTGAAAGGAATAGGCACTTCCCAAGGGTGACTCAACGCATCCGGAGACAGGCATGCAAGGTGGGATAAATCGCTTTTGGAGGTACTTCCATCTCTTTGTCAATTAGAAATTAGAGTACACACCAGACTTTTATGTGCATAAAGCTTGTTGGGATAAATCTTACTCTAAACATTTGAATTTTGTGACAGGCAATTCTAGCAACAATAACTATTAACTTGCATGAGATAAAGATACATTGGAAACTAGATATTGTTGCTTACAGTGTTATGTGGAAAGGAAGAGAGGAACAGAGTCAGATTTAACTCTACATATGATAAAGTCATAGAAGAGAAGACAGGGGATTTAGACTCTCATAGGCAAGATTAAGGAACAAAGACACAGCTTGAATCTCCAGGATATGTCCAGACAAAGTGTAACACTACTGATCAAACAAGTTATCTAGCAGGCCATAGGCATTTAGAGTAAATCCCCAAATGCCAGCATCTCACCCTTTAGAATAGCCTAGCTGGGATCCAAGAGAAGGCATTGATTCTACAATAGTATGATCATCTGTGGGTGTAATTTTACCAATGAATCAGGAGCTTTTGAAAAATATGCTTTTCATATCCTTCCAAGTCATCATAGATCATAAAGAAGGAGAAATTTCAATTGAAAAATCACACTGTAAGAAAAAATAGCAATGAACTTTCATCCATACAAGGGGGAAAAAAAAAAAGAAAGAAAAAGAATACCGCATGAATTGAATTGTGGTAAAATAATTAACATTACCAATAGCGAGTAAATGCTAACCTCTGACATGTCCTAGTTTTACCCATAGAGTGTTTGAATGTGAATCCATATATATGGTACCACTGGAAGACAGCATTTCATTTTCTGTTGCTATTTTCAGGTATGGTGTCTTCCATTTTCAGTACTGCTAGAAACTTCCAAAAGTACCTACTAGATGGCAAACATGGAAAAAAATCTCATCCTCCGACTCTATCTGGCACCCCAGACTTGATGTTGGAAGAATATTAAATATAATTTAAAAAGAAATTTAGCTTTCATGTTAAACCACCCAATTCCTTTCGCTTTATTATTTTTATTTGCATTTGTTCAGACAAAAGTTGGAGATGCTTGATGTGTACTATTTATTATTAATGAAATAGGGAAAAGTTTAATACTAGTGGAACAGTATTTCTTGCTCTACACTCTCCCTTTTAAGTCACATCCAAATTCTGTCTTAAAATCCTGTTTTCCAATGCAATTAATGTTTTTCTCCCTAGGTTTTCATACCTGCTGTCTTTAAGCCTGCTGTCACTTAGTCATTATTTATCCCCCTTGTCTGTCTATTTGGCTTCTGATTCCAGGCCTTTTGTCAGTCTTCTGGGTTTTTCGAATCCTCCTGTGTAATTCATTGTTTCAGATCAGTGAGTTGTTTATTGCCTGCTACCCAAATAACAATTAACATTTCAAAAAGACACTTCCCTAAACCAACTTAGGCCAACACCAGAAGCAACAGTTGTGATTCAGTGGTCTTGTATCTAAAAAGCGATATCTACTTCTCAGGCAACCTCAGTTCCTTCTACAGCTGAAGAGAGAAACAAGCATCTCTAGGGAGTGATTTCCATTTCCTGACTACTGTGGTAAAAGGAACCAAACCTGATGAGCACAATTTAAACAGTCCCAAAGGCAGATGAAAATGTTCACTGAAGTAAGAGCCAAGAAACTAGATTGTGAGGTTGATCATACTGTGTCAAAAGTGGAATTGGACACAAATTCTTGTGATAAAAAGTGAAAGAAATTTCTCTGCCTCATTTGTTGGAGTAGTAAGCCATGGATACGGACATACAGAATCCAGTTTTTGTTTATTGGTTAGAAAAATACCTACCTGAGCCTCAGTTTACACAATTAGGCATGTCAAGTACATTTCTCAAATACTTAAATCTGGCCTGATTGCAAGGAGTTGGAGTAGGGGATTCCTTTTAACATTTTTGATAGACCTATCATTAATTTTCTATGAGGAAATAGATACAGAGGCTGGCAGAGACTTGAAATAAAACAGAATCAAACAACAACACTACCACACTAATGAAATTCCTTACTGCAAGTTAAAATGCTTTTATATATAATTATAGACACATGTGTTTATAGATACAACATAGATGATTACATATAATTCTGCTTCAGTTTGAAATTCAAGTTCTGTGATTAATTATTCATGTTACTCGGCACTGATAATCTAATTTATTAGCAATTTGACTAAGATGGCAATCATATATTTAAGAAGTTGGGAAATCTATTGTAGGTCATCATTTTGTTTCTTCATTTTTTTCAACTCTCCACAGATCATGGAGAATTTTCTGGTTTTCAACACAGTTTTGAGTCTTTCCATAAGGGAATGGTCAACATGGCACAAGCCTTGCCGGTGTCAGATGGCATTCACTTTTGTCAAAGGTGGAAGAGGGTCTTTGCTCACAAGTTAGTGGGGCTCATTAACAGAGCTTTAAACTAGGCATGAAGGTGGAGAGGGATAATAACAGGCTTGTCCGTGACAAGCTGTGTAATGACACGTCAAGTTTAGAGGGACACAGTACTAGTGAGGACCCTCAGCCCCTCAGCCTGTTGCTCTGAGATGTGCTGGTTACACTGCAGCATGCCTGAAATCTTACAGAGATGACTCAGGGGCTCCTGAGGTAAGAGGAGACAAGAAGAAAATAACAGTGAAATACCTCAAGGGGATTAAGGTGTGTTCCTCTAAAAAGCTGACAGGGCAAACAGCCCAGCTAAAGTGCCTTCACCTGTGCACACAGCATAGGCAACAAACAGGAGTTGGAAGCCACCATGCTGCTAGAAAGCTATAACCTAGTTGCCATTACTGAAAACTGGTGCATGAATCCCATGACTTGAGTGTGGCTATCAATGGCTGCAGTCTACTCAGAAGGGACAGGAGAGGAAGGAGGAGCAGAAGCGTTGCCCTTTACATCAAGAAATAGATCAAGCATGAAGAGCTCTCTCTGAAGGATAGCCACAAGCAGGTTGAAAGCTTAAGGGTAAGAACTAGAGACTGAGGCAATAAGGGGAACCTTGTGGTTGGTGTCTACTACAAGCAGCTCAATCAAAGGGTACTATTGATAAAGACTTCTTACTCCAGCTACAGGAGGCCTTGCACTCACAGGCTCTTGTCCTGCTGGGGGACTTCAACTTTTCCAGCATCTGCTAGAAAAGTAGCATCGTGAGCTGTAGGCAACCCAGGAGACTCCTGGAGTGCATTGAAGATAGCTTCTTACGCCAGGTAATAGACAGCCCTGCCAGAGAGAATGCGATACTTGGCTTGTTGGTTACCAATGTTAGTGAGTTAATCAGTGAAGTCAAGATTAGAGGCAGCCTGGGACACAGCAATCATGCACTGGTGGACTTTACGGTCCTGAGGAATATGAGTCAGGTGAAGAGTAAAGTCAGGACCCTAAATTTTAGAAAAACAAACTTCCAGCTGTTCAAGGAGTTAGTCAATAGGACCCCCTGGGAAACTCCCCTCAAGGACAAGGGGGCAGAACAGAGCTGGTACTGGGACCAGAACTGTTTAATATCTTCATCAATGACATAGACAGTGGGATCAAGTGAACCATCAGAAAGATTGTGAGCAACACCAAGTTAAGGGTGTGATTGATACGCCTGAGGGAGAGGATGCCATCCAGAGTGACCTGGACAAGTTTGAGAAGTGGATGCATGTGAACCTCATGAGGTTCAACAAGACCAAGTGAAAGGTCCTGCACCTGACTCAGGGAAGCCCACGGTATCAATACAGGCTGGGGGATGCAGTGACCGAGAGCAGCTGTACCAAGAAGGACTCAGAGGTACTGGTGGATAAAAAGATGGACATGAGCCAGCAATGTACTAATAGCTCAGAAGGTCAATGATATGCTGGGCTGCAAGTTGAGGGAGGTAATTCTGCCTCTGTACTCTACCCTGGGGAGATACAACCTGGACTACCCTGTCCAGCTCTGGCACCCCCAACATAAGAAGGACATGGATCTGTTGAAGCAAGTCCAGAGGAGAGCCATGAAGATGATTAGAGGGCTGGAGCACCTCCACTACAAAGACAGGCTGAGAGAGTTGGGCTGTTCGGCCTGGAAAAGAGAAGGCTGTGAGGAGACCTTGCTGAGGCCTTTCAACAGCTAAAGGGAGCTTATAAGAAAGTTGTGGATAGATTTTTTACCAGGGCCTGTTGTAATAGGACAGGATACAACGGTCTTAACTGAAAAGAGGGAAGAATCAGGCTTGATAGAAGGAAGAATTTTTTTTTATACTGAGGGTGCTGAAACACTGGTGCAGGTTGGTAGATGCCCCACTCCTGGAAATATTCAAGGTCAGGTTGGCTGGGGTTCTCAGCAACCAGATCTAGTTAAAGATGTCCCTGTGCATTGCAGATGAGTTGGACTAGACGACCTTTAAAGGTCCTTTTGAAACCAAACTAATCTATGATTCTGATTCTATGATATTGCATATTGACTAGCTGGAATGTTGCTGCCAAAAATCGGATTACCTAAAACAAAACTCTCCCCCCAGACTGAATGCTTCTCCAGTTTTTAGTCATCTTTGAAGCTGATTATAACTTTGACATCTTGAATCAAGGTCAGAGCACAATGCTTGGTTCCAGTTGAAGAGTTAATGATGAATATGTCTGAGGAAGATAAGGATTAGTCTCAAATTACTATTGCATACAATGAACTCTGCTTCCAGACAACATCATTAGTTCACATGAGTAGGGGAAGAGATGTATCTGACAAACACATTTGTCTGTCTTGGTTATAAGAGTGCCTTTCCTTTTTTTAATTAGTATAAAACCTCCACCTTTGCTGTTCATCAGGGTGCACTGTGGTAACATGAGGCAGATTCATGCTTTTTGTCCTTTCCCACAATGATGATTATAATTCATAATGACTTTGCATTTGATTTACAAAGGACTGTACAAGTCTGAGAGTATTGACTGTGTCATGACGTTTATGCTGTCAAGGTGTTCACATTTGCTCAGATGCTGACACTTTCATTGGCAATATTATTTATGGATTAAACTTTTTCCAGTTTTCACTTTTCAAGTCCTCATCTCTTCTCCAAGCAAAAGAAAAAGGTAATTAATAACTTTGGTAAGTAATTATGAATTTTGTAAAATTTGCAGCATTAATATTTTTAGGAATGCCTTATGCTATGAAAAGAATTCATCTCAGGATACTAAAGGATTTGATACACTGTGATACTCGTGAAATGTCACCAGTTTTGCTTCAGAAGTTTGTGCATTGAAATGCACTGTTTTACATACTGGATATAATAAACTTTCTCCATAAAGTAGAGCTTGTTTGTCTTTTTCATACTAGTGTCTGGTGTGTTTCACTAGCAATTAGAATGTAAATACATGAGCAATGATGTGACCAGTTCAGGATAATACAGCAAGTTTATCAACACATTTTTTGAGGAAGTCTGCTTTGATGGTAGGACAAAGAAGCCACTTTTGCTTCATCTGAAGGAGTGAGAATGCAGACTTGTAGAATATAAAGATTTTAGATGGTGATAAGCTAACAGACTAAGATACCAGAAAAAAAAAAAAAAAAGGGGTGGGGGAAAGAAAGGGAGTAATTGAATTATTCTAAAATGGGTACAAAACAGTCAAATCCTCTTCTTACAATTAGGTCTTCTCACTAAGTTACCAACAATTTGGCCTAAATGCTGAGGGCTTTTATGTTAACCACCGCCACTTCATCATATAGTCATAACAAAGACAAATCACTGTCTTCCTGACAAGTAAACTGGAAAAAATGTATTAAGAGCTATAGTTTAAATTATAGGATTGAAATAATCTTGAAAATGCAAATATTTGCTGGCAGAAATACAGATATAAAACAAACAGTATGCATTCTCAATCCAATTTTAGAGGTTTTACATCATGTAGTGGAAGCCAAGGACTCCATTCTTTTCTATGTAGTATCTCAGTAATTTGTGCTTTGTTTTTCATCCTAATAGACTTATTCAACACTGTAACAGTTGCTATCCTGGTTTCAATAACACAAAGCTTTAGGCAAACCTTTTCTTTAGTTTTGATTCACAGTTGTCTGAACGTATTTCTCTTGGAAACATAGTGTTGAATAGCACTAAAACCCAAGCAGGAAACTAAAACTCCATGTTTAATTTTCACTTTGCTTACAATTTCAGTGTTCAACATTTTGACTGTTGGGAGAGAACAAATTGACCCAAAGCAAATGCTCATGCGCAATTGAACATATAAAAGATACAATGTATTTAATGCAAATTCACATACAAATAGGAAACTCACAGTAATGTAACAGGAAACCAGTATTTCCATCATGTTTCTCATGCATCATCATAGAAGAGTAACTCCTTCTAGAATGACATTAACCAGTAAGCAAAGTCCTGTGTTAAAAAAAGAAAAAAAGAAAAAAGAAAGAATATCCAACAGCATCAGCCTGAAAGCCAAATAAAAGACACTGCATCAATGTTGAAAGTCTGACTGAGTTAACACATACTGTCTTTATACTTTTCTTCAGACTGACTGAAGTGTATATCTTGGGAATATAAAAAATTAGAGCCTTGTTCTAATAATCTTATTTGGTCAAAATTACCTTTGAAGCTGAGGAAAGAGACAGAGAACTAAGATTTACAGGAATTATCCTTGAAGAAAGGAATTAACTGTGTAAGAATTGATTTATAACATCCAAACTCATATCTTACAGTATTATCTCATCAGCAGATACCAAGAGCAAATACTGCAGGGAAAGCATAAGAACTCAGGTGGAAGAACTGGGATAATTGATCCCGTCTGCTAGCATCCTGATCACTAGTAATGATCAGCTTAAGACTCCCTTGAACAAATCTAATAGATTTTCAAAGGACGACCATTAACAACAAATGTTTAGATAGATGTGGAAATTTGGTGCCTTTGGAGAAAACATATACTCTCAGCATTTGTCTAAGCCAGAACAAAAGAAGAAAAGGTTTTAAAATTCAGCTTAGTTCTTCCATGTATGACTTTTACTGAGGCCCAGAACTTCAGAGCTGCAGTCCATGAAAACACAAGTGTTAAATCACACTGAAGCAAAAAAAAAATCTCCTTTCCAATAATAGTTCAGTAAGAGTTAGTTTGGGTGAATATTGAAAACAATTTTTATTTTGCATGAAGAGGCTGTATCAATTTACCAAATAATCTCTGTGCATTTGCTTCTTTGTTTTGTTTTGGGTTTTTTTGGTGTTGTTTTTTTGGGTTGGGTTTTTTACAGGAAAGAAGAGGTGATGAGGAATGCCAATGCATACAAAACCACAAAACATTTTAAAGGGTAAACTGCTTAAAGACATAAGGGCATGAACTGAAGTGAAAGAAAGGTCAGACTCCTAGAGACTTTAGGAAAGAAAAGTCTATCCATAGAGGGTAACTGGTGTCTTAAATGGGACAAAGACAGTACTGAAAATGTGCATGACAACATCCCTGCACTCCTTTTAAGAGGGGACTAAAGAAGCCCTTTGGGAAGGGCAAGTGAAGGTGAAAAAACAGAGGCACACTCAGATACTACAGTGACAGGTACTTTATAGACAGATTCAGGGAAAAGAGAAGTCTAAGTTTTATTGGCATCAATACTGTTCCTGTGCCATAATTATTAATGTTATTTTCAAGCAAGGACAACATCACCTAAAAGTCCATCCTCCGCTTTACATGCAGGAGTAAATTCTCCTGAAGACAAACAATATTTTACACTTGTATATGTCTTTGTGTATTGATAGAATCATAGAATCATAGAATTTTCTAGGTTGGAAAGGACCTTTAAGATCATCTAGTCCAACCATCAACCTAACTCTGACAAAAACAGAAACACATCACTGAACCATGTCACATTCATAAGTGAACTTATACGTGTTAAATAATCAGTTTCCCCATTCAAAAAATTAAACTATCAATCATCAGAATTTTTCTTGGCTGAAGTGTTTCCTTCACAACTCCATGAAGTTTAGGACATGAGTATTATGTGTGCTCCCTGCGAAGCTAAGGACCATCGTGTTCACATCATGAAAGTAAAATGTGTTCTTCCTCAGTAGATTACGTGTCTGTCATAACACAGTGGTCAAACTTTCAGCGTGACACTTCCAGCCCGCCCAGAACAAAGAATACTAATGCCATTAAAACACAGCACAGAGCAGTTAAAACATTGTCTGCAGAAAAAAAATCACAAAGCAACCAAAAAAAACGCCAACAGTGGAACAGGGATCTTTTCAGTGCCATCCTCTCCTCTATCCCCTTGTCCTCTGCTTCTGATTTTCACACACACAAAGTTAGCCACAAACAGTTGGAGCAATGCTTGCCATAAAGAATTGGCATTGGCATTCATCATATTTTTGGTAACATAGTCAGAGTCTTGCCCTGTAAGGGGCACTTTGCTCCCATCCTCACACTAGGGACCCCAGGCAAGGAGCAAGGCAGATAGTTGAATCTGCACACCCTGCCAACCACCAGCCTTACCCACTAACTCGCACTTGGTAACCCTCAACTCAGTATGTCCCCCTTCCGTGTTACTTCCTTTGGGGCAGTTGATCCACTACCATTCACAGCACAGGAATCCTATGGATGAGATTGTCTTATCTCACTTGAGATACCTAAAGGTAAGACATCTAAGTCTGAGCTGGTCACCCTAGGTTCTTTTTTGTCAATGGAGAGAAATAGGTCAGAAAGATGAGTCTCTGGACATGCTTATCTCATAATGGTGTCCTAATCGTCCTTTAAATTAAGCCTTTTCTATGACGTTAGTTTATGCGGTATTGCCTTATAGTTAATCCTCATATTAAGGTATCTAATAAAGTCTCAGGCATGACCTGTGACCATGGTATGACTGCAGTGCTACCCTTTATTCAAAGTGGATCCTTTCGGTTTCTCCTGCCAGAAATTGCCTGTGTTTTTAACTCTACTTTGAGAAAAAATAACTATTTCTATTTCAAATAGCATTTTCTAGGGCTTATCTATAGAAAAAGCCTTGTAAGTCTTTCAGAGTTTGAAATTTCCACACAAACTTCACATATTAAAAAAATGGTGAGACATTTTAGAGATTAAAAACAATTAATTTTAAAATAAAAAAATAGAACTGATGGATAAAACGTATCATAGTATGGTGTGGTTTACTTTCCTAGTCTGTGTTTCAATACTAATATTTTCTTCATAGTATGTTGAATGGAATATAAAAGGTTAAAAAACCAAAGCAAAGTACTGTCTCACAGTACTAAATTCTAATGAATGCAAAGACCTTGAAAACATCAGTGGTTCTCCAAGCCAAACGCAGATCCTTTTGATAGAATATGCTGGAATAAAACGGTTAGCAGTTGAAATGCTGTGGCACAATAATAATTACTTTGCACCTGTAATTCTATTTCTCATTTCCCTATTTACTCTCTGATGTTTTTGTTTATCACAGAGTCACATTCCAGTCTCTTCATTTGTAGTCTGTTTCTGGAAAATAATTTAGGCTGAATGCTGAAAGACACAAAAGACCATGATGATAAATTAAACAATATTTCTTTCTTTCTCTCTCTCTCTCTTTTTTTTTTATTTTTATCTAAGCAGGAAAGGTTCTGGTCCTCTATTCTTTTCTTTTTGTCTTTGTATTTTTTTTAAATAATTAATCTCAGGGTTTGTTCCTATCTCATTTATATAAAATCTCAACTACTTTTGGCACTTGTTAACATTATTATTTTACTATCACTGAAATTAAATTGTGTAAGTTGATAAACTTGTATGAAATTTATCTGAATGGAAACAAAAACATAATTGAGGTTTTGGGTTCAGCTCTGGATAGCAGGAACGGATTTGCTCCATACAAGTCACAGAAAAAAAGACGTTCTGGAGGCAAAGGGAGATCTCAGTTGATTTTTACCCAGTAAATTTTGGCATAACCACAAAAGTTGGAAGTATGAAAAAAGAGCAGTTTTAAGAACTGGGAGAAGTCTGAGGAAGAAAAGTGAAAAAAATCACTTCTCCAAAATAAACGTATATTCAGGTTTGTATGTAGAAATGAAAATCAGGCTTAAATACAAACACCAGAGTTTGATGTCCTTAATGCTTACAATTTTTGCTGGTCATTGTATCTCACACTCAAAAGATAAAAATGTCTGTGACACACTTGGGAGCCCTGCAGGGGACCCTGATCAGGACCTGGGGACATGTTTTCATCAGAGGAAGCTGTTCACCAACAGGACAAGACAACGGTAATGAAGAAAATGTTGGAGCAAATGATTAAAAAAAAAAAAAAAGGTAATTTGGAGACATTTTAGCCAAAAGGCACCTCATGTGCTGCTGACACTTTCAGGATGAAGGGGTACACAGGGTCAGCTCAGGATGGGTGGTCAACGCAGAGCAAGGAAGCAGCCTTTGAAGGTAACTTCCTGGCAGCAGAGCAACACTGGACTGATTTCTCATTTTCTGCATGTCACAGCCTGAGAGGAGTCCCATAATTTCAATTAGTGACCACCTGATGATTGTTTATTATATAATGATGCTGCTGTGCATTCAGCATAGTCTGTCAACTGTCCCTGGTTAGTAGAGGCAGGAAAGCTTGAAGGGAGAAGAGATCCCTGCACAAGACAGAAATATGAATGCTTAAAAGCAGATTTTGACTGAAGACTATAGCTGTATCTAAACCACTGAGAACTGCACATCAAGTTAATAGACACCTGCAGAAGCAAATTACAGTAATGAAAGGTTCAAGATGTGCCTTGAATGAAGGATGACATACATTGCTTTTATGAAGAGGAAAGAAGAAAAAATTTTCAGCCTCCCTTCATCACACATATCTTCCCTTCCTATTCTATATTTTGCATATTTGTATATCTTGAAAGTTAATTTCTTGTCCCCAGATTCTTGAAAAAATTTCTATATGAATAGCAACATTTAGGCAAACCCTAGTTGTACTTTTTTTTGTTTTCAGTATTTCAGGCAACGAAGTTTGCACTCTCTGTTTTCTATATTCTTTCCTCCATTCTTCAGCAAACTTCTTCACTGTAATCTGCTTGTCATTTTTATGGCTTGCTCCCTCTTCTACCAAAATATAATGTTGATAGATCAGCATCACCAAATCTTTTAGAGCCATCAGTGTCACTTCTGAAGTGGCTGCAAGAGTTATTGCAAAGTCTTCTCCCTTGGTAACTGCTAGGCTCCCATCTAACTATTCACCTTATGGCTGAAAGAATTAAATTTTAGTTTCTTGTATGACTGAATTCAGTACTAAGCTGTATCACCCAGTAAGACATTATGGGCTACATAGCAATTTTCAGGAAGAAATAAAGGTTTAATGGTTGGTAACATATGTACACGCTCAAGGAAGCAGGGAAAAAACACATAGAGAAAGGACCAGGGGAAGAAGGGAACTTGTACAAAAGGGCAACCTAAGACAATGAGAAAGAGCACATGAACTAGAGACTAAAGCAAAACAAAACCAAAAATAGAGTAAAGAATGGGAGACCTTGCTTTGGAAGGATTTTTTTTTGAGCACTGCTGCAGCCATCACATCCACTGAGAAACAGTAAGAAAAAGCTACTACAGTTCCCACCTTTACAAGGTGGGTCGATCAACTACCAATTATGCCACCTTTAGCTAGTGAAGGTCATTAACGTTAAGTAAAGTCTTGTAACACACTGACATGACACCACTGAGATGTTAATTTATTTCATTTTCAGAGAGTAAGACTTTTTTTTTTCCTCTTTTCCAGAAATATCTGAGTATTTAGAAATTTGCTAGACTTTTATCTCTTCTCTTGCCTTTTTACACCTGGGTGTTTAAATCAATAATCAACTCCATAATAGGCTGAGAACAAAGTTAAGTAATTTGTGCATACCTTTTGTAAATAAGAACAAAATTGCTATAGTAACAGCAGAAAACAGTCAGTCACTGTGAAAAAGATGTGTCAACCATATAGAAAGGGCTAACGAGGGAATTCAATTTCATCTGAATTTCATTAAACTCGGACTCTCACCTCTGCAGGGAAAAAAAAAGGTGGCGAATTAGGTAAAGACTAAGTCATTACCCTAATTCAGAAGTTAATTTTGTCTCAAAGAGTTGAGAAAAGTCATAAGATATAGTCAAAGAGAGGAGCCTAAGCAAAGAAAAATGACATTAGATTATGCTGCTATGTCCTCACCTGACTTCTTCATTGTGATAGTGAGTTCCCTGGCTTCACTGGACTGTTGCCTTTGATGAGTGCTCTGCACTTCTCTGTTGTGTCTTCCTGGTTCAGTCCTATGCCTAAACTATCAATTTCCTTCAAATCCTTTTCTTTTCTTCTTTCTGTTAGAGAGACCGATGCATGTAGGAGAGCCTCAGCCATCAGGGACAATGGTTATGGTCAGAAATGGGCTGATAATTCAGAAAAAGTCTGGTAGGACTTCGTATGGAGTCTAAAATTATTAACAATAACATTGCTGTGGCAAAGAGACCCACGTTTGACTCTTTGGGCATAAATAGCTGTATGGGAGGATTATATCCACCAATGCTTTCAGAAGTGCTTTATCTTTGGCTATAAAACACTTAGAAGGAACAAAGTGTTTCCATTAAGAATACATTTTCTTTGACCAGTGTTGAAATACAGGAAAAGAAATAAAACTCCAAATCACTCTGTTGCAATTTCTTAGGCAATGTGCTTCAAGCCCCAGTCCAAGTGTGGCCTGTTCCTACAGCTGCTAAAAGTGGAAGGTTGTCACCTGGATTTATGAGCCTGCCTATTACAAAACAGTTATGACCAACTCTAACTGCTGGCCCCTAAAGCAAGTAAAAACTGATATTTAGCTTAAGTAGTCTGTCCCCTACTCTCTGTTGAAATGCAAACATTGCTTTGTAGCTCCAGGCCATGAAAGAAAGAAATACATGACATGAAAAGTTCCTATGCACTTTTTTATCTTCTTTCTTTGTCTCTTTCTCTTTCGGTTCCCAGGAGAATTTATCTTTCAGTCATGCTCATTGTCATTTTTCACCATTGAGTAGCTTTAGCCTAGTTATAAGAAATGCTCTTTCTGGCTATAAAAAGGAGTCATACTTTAGGGATTATTTTTTTTTTTTCTTAGGAAGGGTAGGAGTTTGAGTGGAAATAGAATCTAACCCCTTTGGTAACACTGAGGGCAGGAGGTCAGGTGTAATCTGCATATTTTAGATTTCTAGCCAAATAAATGTTGTTTTTCCCAGATAGTTCTACTTCAAAATGAAAAATTAGAAGAAAGAAGTTGTTGGTTGCTGTACTTGAAGACACAAAGCCACAAATAATCTTTGGGTTGCGGTTTTTGGTTGGTTGGTTTTTTTTTTTCATTTAGGTGGGTGTTGTTTCTGTCTAGGAAACTGTTGATAAAAATCACATGAACTATGAACTGAAAAAAATATTTCAAATTTTAATTAAAAAAATGAAATAACTATGTATTTTAAAATGCATGCAACCATACCAACCACGCGCAACCATGAAAGGACAAGGGGTAATGGTTTTAAATTGGAAGAGGGGAGATTTAGATTAGAT
>JAOXJM010000002.1:8862039-8873082 GCA_026413425.1 Tringa solitaria | reverse complement strand
GGTTTTTTATTAAAAAAAAAAAAAAGAAAAAAAAAGAAGTGTGGATTTTTTTTTAAGCCTCCTGTGATTTCTGATAGATTATTTCATGTCTGTTTTTTCATCTCTAACAAATATACAGAAACGCAGAAAAACATCCGACAGGGAACAATTGATTGAACTGGCCAGCCACTGATGATAAAAATGAGTCTAGCAACAGGAAATTGGTGTATTTGAAAATGAGGTATTATGAATTTAGTAATTATAAGTTCAAGCAAAGGAAACAAAGAACAATTTCTTAATGTCTTGGAACCCAGAAGTAAAAGATGAGGATAATACAAAGAAAGTCAAATAAATGCCTCCAGTTTTACTAAATGCCAATGTAAAATTCTGCTTTTGCATCAGTCTGAAAACAGTTTAGTGGAAGTTGAATACAATGAGAAATAAGAAATCAAGGGGTTTTTTTAAGGTCCTCAGAGGGGAAACTATGAGTCTGCCTAAGGAAGGAAACTCAGAGGTGAGACAGAAAAGACAAGGGAACACTTTGGAGTAATGCATCTAAAAAAGAACGTGCTTCAGATGTATTCTTAAAAGATTTGCCAGATAAGTGAGTGATACTTAAACAGTGTGTATTATATAAGTGATACTTCAAAATTGTGTTCCTCTTTGGAATGTAATCAGTTCAGAAATACAAAGGCACTGATTTAGGATTGAAACTATGAAAGGGCAGACAAACAGTGCAATGAGATTAATAGCTCTGTCTATGCAAATTTAAATATTCACATTCTTTAATGTTAGAATTTCTTTTTCCCACCCCCCATGATGGAAAGTGAATATTAATAGTGGAGTTTAATGAAGGGAACTGAAGGCCAGAGAGGTTAGGGTGAGAAGAACTCTACAGAGTTGCTGATATTTAGGTATTCTAGATTCCAACATAAAGGTGGCCCATTATTCTCCAAAAGGTAGAATAAAAACAGTGTACAAGCTCCACAGCACTGCTCTATACCCATTACAGCAACTTTCTAGCTAACACAAACATTTATTTGATGTTAGTAGGGAAATATACAGGGATGCTTTTGCCAGATTGATATTTTACAACTTTGGTACAAGATTCCAAACATTCCCTGTGACAAAAAGTCAATCTGATCAATGTCAGAAGGTGAATCAAGTTGTGTTGCAGCCCACTCTCCCTTCAGACTTAAGCATCTTCATGGGTTCAGTCACAGAATGGTCCTCAAATCAACCTGTGACCTTTCCTTTTCTAAACATAGCTGAAGTATTTATTTAAATACCTGGAACTGCCATGCCCACAACTATCCTAGATTGGAACTGATGACCTTTTATAGAATTTCTAATCCTAAAAGGATTTGTGGGAACTTTTCTGAGCTCCCACATTCAGTGACACCTGTGGCAATATTCTACTGCTGAGGAACCTTTAAGGTGGGGTTTGCAGTACTGAACTGAGCTCTCACCATTCCTGCAGGAAAGCATTTTGTTCCCATTACTGACACTGATAGCAAAACTCTAGCAAATTACTCATTTTCAGATTACAGCTATGGAAGACAGGAGCTATAAATTCCCAAATCTAAAGGAAGCAGCGGATTGGCGTGCTCCTTATCAACAGCCAGCCACCCTGTCAGTGCCCAGGCTGTAGTGGAGAAACCAGTGATCCAACCTGGGGACTGAATTCCTTGAACACTTACCATTCAGTGGTGATTTCAGAGGACAACATGTTTCCTGCTGGAGTGTCTCTCATCATTCAGGAGATGTACAAGAGTCAAAAGAAAACTACAGAAGTTTCTAGGGCTGGCACTAGGGAAAAATACTGAGTCATACAGAACTACACTTTTATAACTATTTAGTGATAAAGATCCTTACCTTCTGATCTAGACTTACTACAGCATTTGGCTGTAAACAATTCTGTAATGTGAAGGTGTTAGACCACGGTGAAGATGCTGAATCACATATTCACTACACATGCCTTTTCCCATTGAGCTGAGCTCTGAGTAAAGCGTCTGTGAGAGAATTTTTGTTTCAAGAAGTGTGAAAGAACAGAAGAAAGCAGTGATTTTTTAATTGCCAATGTGTGAAGGAAGCAGATCTCAAACTCCTCTTCTGTTCTGATAATATATTACTATTCAGGGGTCTGAAATAATATGTGCATATCACCCAAGCAAGAACTTAAGTTTTGAGGGATTACATTACACTGTTGATAAATCAAGATTCATGTTCTCCTGCATCTGGCAGACATGTTATCTCCCTGCAGCATCTGTTACTATCCGAGGAAATAAGAGGACCTGAAACAAAAATGATGGTATTTGTGTCTGAAATCTCGTTATAATAAGGAAGGAAAGGATGTGAGAAAATGTAAGACTCTTGCTACTCTAGTCATTTATTTAAGATCGGTGATGGCAGGCCAAATTTGGTATGGCAAAAAGAACCAATTAAGTATTACTCATTTGTACTTATTTGAGTTTTAAATGCTATAGTTCATAAAGTTTGCACATCCACTCATACAAATACATAATAAAATCCTAAAGATCCTGGTGTACTGAGAAAGTCCTACCAAAATAATTATTTTGCCTTATTTGTCCTTCTTATCTTTTTTGCAAAACAGTATCTTTTTGGTGGGGGCATTGAAAGCCAGTTGTCCTGGGTCTATAATGAATCTTGTAAACTGTAACAATTTCTATAGAGTCAGGATTGATTTTTTTGTTGTTGCTTATCCAAAACTTAAAAGATTTTAACAGGTAGATTGTCAGATACAATTGCTTCATGAGAAGGAACAGCAATTGGGATGTCTTCTGTGTAGGTTAATTCCCTGACCTCTCCTGGAAGCAGAAGGAAAATGGGTGGCCCTGATGTTCTGCTGACAACCTCCAAACCACCAGCTTGCATTCATACAAATTCCTTCATCAACCCCACAACAATTTCTTTATTCCATGTGAGTTGAAAAGTTTAGGAGCATGGCTAGAATACGTCTTTAACAAGTGTTTGTGAATATTTGCCATGACAATTCAGGGAGTTTGTGCACTGTCTCGTATGAGGGATTCTGTGCATGTCTCTTTCCAAGTGAGATATGAATATGCATTTGTTCACCTTCCATTGCCTGGTGTCTCCATCTTGGTGCAAAACATTGTGGTACCTTTCTCAGGACTAAATAATCACAGATCACCCAGAAAGGAATAACTGCTCATTCAAATACAGTGTCTGGGTATATAAAGATAAGCCTCCTCATAGATGTTTCTTCTAGTCTAAACCCCAAAAAGGAGACACAACTTAGAAAAAAGTGGTCTGCAGAACTCTGACCACTTGTTAAGGCTGATCAGAAACGCAGCTAACAAAGTTACCAGAAGGTATAAAAAGTAACGGTTGCATCATAGATATTTTGAGGGGGCAGGCAAGACATAAATAGAGCAATCACGAAACTAATATCTGTATTTACTTCCACTGTTGTTTCTCCCTGACTGGACAGCTGAGAAATTCTGTGTTTATTGCACTGTGGACTTGTCAGTGGTGAAAATCAGATCTGCCTGCCCAGGCTACAGCTGGGAACCCCACAGGCTGGACTGACATGAAGAATTAGAGACTAAGAGCCCATATAGAGCCCACTGAGCCAAGCAGGATGTCAACAGCACATGCTTCTAACAGACACCTTGTTTAGGTCTCACTATGAAGGCATTACCAAGCCTGCCTTTGGCTGAAGTCAAACCATGCCTAAAGTTATATGCTTCAAGTGGAAGAATTGTTTATAAAGTATCACATCTAAGTTTTTTTAATGAAATGCTTAGTTCAAAAAGATATTAATTACTCAACTTTCATAAAGTTGAAACCATGAGGATAAATACACTTTCTTCTACCTAATTACAAATAACCTCTACGTGGGATACTGGCCAAAGAACTCTTATATTGTTTTAGGAAGAACATTTAGGCAAAGGGGAAGTAGCGCATCCCAGTGTCTCAGGATTCTCAGGACCCCAGAGGACTGAATGGTTTCCTCTGCAGATTTCTGGTGAGCACTTGGAAAAACAGGTCCCACTTTTCCCAAAGCTCTCCCTGAGGCCAGGAAGTAGAAGGTACGTTCTCTAAGCTACAAGGCACTGGTATTACCCTCTGCTCTAATCCTCAGGATGCTGCATTCACTGAATATGTTGTTGAGAAACCTAGGATAAAGAATTCAACCAGCTTCAAGAAGCCTATAACAACTATACATGAAGTGCTCTTGGGGTGTCCGAGAGACAGAAAAGGGAGACAGAAGACAGTGGGAAAGGCAGACAAGAAAAGCCCTGGCAGAATTGAGCAATTACAATAGTCCAATGAGAATTAAAAAAAAAAAAGGCAAGAGCGCTGGATTAATACAAATAATATTAATTTCTACGTTTTTACATAGGCAATAACTACCAGAAGTGAAGCAAACTTTTCTGGTACACCTTTATCAACTGTGGATTATTCGTAAGGTCAAGCATTTGCAAAGGAGGTTATTTTGAAACATTGGATTACTCCAGAAACGTTGCCTTATCTAAATTAGTTCTGCTCACACTCTTAGCCAATAAATTTCTCCACCTGTTTGCATATTGATTTTTTCCCATCTTTTATTTATTTCAGCTTCCTCAGGGGTGAAAAGAAAAAGTCTATTAAGCAGCTAACAGGAAGTATGAGTTCTGAACGGGGGTTTTTTGCTGTCAAATGTCTCCTTGGCTGGATCACCTTACAAATGTAAATTAAAAGGTTTAAAATGTAGTGACCTGGTGTAGAATTCTAATTTGACTTAGATAACACGTTTTCTCATTCAAAACACAATATATTCTTTTTCTGTTCTAACACCCTGCTGATCTGGATCAGGACCTATTAGCTCTCTGCTCTTTCGGGTATGTAGGAAAAGGATTTTCTAAAGGATCTTTAGTCTATTTTTCTAGTCCATCCATTTTGCTTCCTTTTTTCTGAAACCAATGAAGCAACGCAACATATACTTAACAGCTCCGTGGATGTCAGCATGTAAGGGTGAGAGTTAAACCAATCATCAACAGCAGTAGCTTGGGAGATTTTACAGATGGATAATTAAAGAGTTTATGAATACTTCATTTCCCAGCACTTGTGTCTCTGGTTTAAAATGTCCTTTGGATACATTTACTTTACTGTGACACTCACTGGCCAGGGCACTTAACCTTTAATACCACTATGAAGGAGTACTACTTCTTGATACTTCTCAGATGCTAACAAATCATCTCTACTGATTTAACCTTTAGCATTTGATCCCATCCAAAGGTGTGACTTTTCCCAGAGATCAACAGCATTATATAATCAAATGAATACTTAGACAATACCCAGCTGGTCATTTATTAGCTCAGTTACAGCACTTTGTGATTTGGTTTAATTAGTTTTTATTTCTGATGAAGCTGTTATCTTACAAAAGTTTTCAGTACTAGAAGGATTACAGTATTTACTGTTCCCTGGAGACCCAGATGTCCTGAACCAGTTTTGAAGAACCAGCTGGTAGATCTGAAGCTGACTAAAGGGGAAAACAGGCAATTCTTAGCTAGGGATCAATGCATGCTGGGCAAGTTTCAATTTAGAAGCAAGAGAAACACTAAGAGAGTTACGCATTAACAGGACTGTAGTGAATCCCTCTGCTTCCTAAGAAAATGCAAAAACTTTTAGCGTAGCCATCTAGGCTAACCTATTGTGCTCCTACTTCTGAGTACAAAAATTTAGGCAGAAGTTTCCAATGCTAGTACAGCATGGTCCAGAGCTGAGACAGATTACCTTTAGTAGATAAGGATATAAAAATTATCCATTCCTTAAATAAATGCTTGAATAAATACATAAATAAAAGCCAAAGCTTACTCATTGATAGACACCTTTCTGAGAAAAATAAAACATTATGGAGAAACTATTAAAAAAACTACCCCATCCCGAATCTCACATACTGGCTGGCCTAGAGTACAAGTGCCAGTTTTGCCTGACCTACTCAACACCAATGGCTTGTCCAAAATACTCTATCTTTGAGGATTCCCTCCCACCACAAGCGTCAGACAGAGGTGGGAAATATTCAGAGAAACAGAAGACATGTATAGAGACATGTATTTCAGTTAAGCTATTTCTATTCTGCTTAGGTTCCAAGAAAAACTGTATAGTTTTTTTTTTTTCTCATATTCAATAAAAACTTTCAACAACATGTGTAGTTTTATGACTTTGCAAATGGCTGTAAACACCACAAGTGTTCCAAGAGGGACATATAAGACATTCTTCCAGTTCTCTTCTGCTACTTTGTGTGCAAAAATTAGGAGAAACTGGAATATCTTTACAGACTGCAGGTGTCTTTTGGAAGCATAGAATGTTTCCTGAAAGTGACTTTACATTGCATCACTGATTGCCAGGATCTGGCTAACAAGTTTGCTACAGCTTTAATGCATTGACCTGATAAGGCTCATTGGTTGTCACAGAGTTCTGAAGTGCTGCTTCAAGGTGTTGTCTGGGTAGACATTTCATTTTAGACAGGACAGGATCAAGGGTCAAGAAACTTAGGTCAACGCGTTGAAAAAACTGAATAATAAAATCAGAACAGTAACATTTTACACCTGCACTGAATGTCATTAATGGCTACAATAGAAAAATAGTCCTGCAAAGAACTCACTGAGCTAAGTTCCCTGTTGTATTAAGCAATTGTATCATACATGCCTTTTAGGCTGACTGAACTATCTAGCAGCAAGCTTATTGTTTTTAGTTTTGTTCCCACTGCTCCAGTGGGAAACAGCATCCTTCTGCTCCCATGGTTGAGATTTCACTCTGCTTTGAGACAACAGCTTTTACTTCAAACTAGAGCAGGCTACATCCACACACCCAGGCTCCTGAGATACTCCAGCTGACATCCTGTAACTCCATTGAACATCTGAGCTCAATGCTCTCCTTCGGAGCTTGTTCTAACACAGGACCAAACTACAGAAGCAATTCCCTGCCTTCTCTCCTGTGAATTGTTGCAGGTTTGCTTCTGCCTTGAACAAGTCTCCACCTCATCAGCTATCCCGCTATTGTTCTCAGGTGGGATACCTAAGAACCTCAACAACCTCTCCCTTGCTGAAAATGTATATTTTAATTTGGGGTCATAAATAACACCTGCAGCCCACTCCTTTTTTTTTCTTTTTTTTTTTTTTTAAGATATATCACCAACAGGCTTTTTGCTGTTCTTTTGCCATGTTAGTGTCCAGTTCAACATGAAGAAGAAATTGTCACCTTATCCTGACTTTCTGTGATGCAAGCTTAATTTCCTGGTCAGGTTCTTCTGCATTACTTTAACTCATAACTCCTGATTTCTATTTCAGTGATTTCATAACCCTTTTGAACACAGAGCCCTTTGCCTTGAAGGCTTTTTCTGTTGTTCCTAAAATAAACTCCAGATGGCTTTTCTACCTGTAACTTGAGGACACGGCTAGTATTTAAATGCTTTAGAGCAACTGACGTTCTTTCAAAGCCTTTTGAACTCAAAAGCCTTAGTATAACAGGCTCTTCCTTAGGTGTTTTAATCATTCCTCTGTTCCCCAACAGTGATGCCTCAGACTCCCAGCCACTTAGTTCTGTAATAACAGAGAAATCCCAAAGAGTCCTCAAACATCCTTCTTAACCCTCTTAATTTGTTGTTCTTAACCCAGGACTAAGGGAGGCACTTGGCTGTGTCCAGGCACATCCACCACCACACACACTGAGATGTTCTGCAATATGCAATTCTCCTTTCAGCCTCTTGAAATTTTTCCTGCCATTTCCATGCTGCCTTCCCAGCTTGTGTCCCCTCCCTGCTGCCTGACAGCCTGTCTTCTCTTCAGTCCTCTCTTCTCCCAGACAGCTCTTGCAATGGCCTCTAAAACATTTTCCTAAAGAATTTTGCTCCTGCCTCTGAGCCACCAGTTCACTGCTTGCCCCTCTCCCATAGAGGCTCGCTCAGCTCCCAGCCATCTCTTTATGTGCTCCCTTGGGTGGGGGAGAGCAGGGCACCTCTTGTTTGGCAGCTCCTCTTCAAGGGCTTTTTATCAGTTCCCTAGTGCAGGATTTCCAATTCAATCACACTTAGTTACAGACCTATTTTTATCCTTCCGTTTAATACTGCTTAATTAATTTGTATATTTCATAACAATCTTAGTGTAGCTTGTATGAGAACTAGTTTACCATCTTTTCCCCAAGCAGTTCGATTCCAGAAAGCGTCTATTTCAGTTGTGCTTTGCCATCTTGCTTCCATCCCATTATAACTATAGTGTTTTTTCAAACATTGTTTTCTGCTTCTCCTGGTTTGCACAGGTCCTTCAAAATTGATGTTCCAATCAAAACCTTTTTCCATCATGTTTTTGTCATCCTAGATATCCACCTTCAGATTCTGCCTCAGAAGCTCCCTTTTCTCCACTTTTGCTCATGTTCCCTTCATGAACAAGCAATGGGATGGCAGCATTGTTCATTAATCACATCTATTTTCTTTTCAATATTTGTTGCCACACTTTCACTAGCTGAATCCCTTATGTTACTACTGTTCTTACTAGTTTTGTTACCTCATTTTCCCTTGTTGTCTACCATCCTATTCTTTATTTCTGAATTTTGTTCATTTACCAGATTTTCCTATTCTTGTGTATTGAAAAAAAGCTGGAAAGCATTGAGAATTCAGGTCCAACTGACATAGAGAACACCTCTTACATCCCCTACCTCAACTGCTGTCCTCACTAGTTAAATATGGCGTACAGGTGATAGTAAAAGTAATATATAATTCAAAAGTTCACCAGTCACTATTTGTCACTATTTTACGTGGTCCTTCTGTCTAAAACAGGTGAGTGCTTTAATTAGAATAAACTAGGTCTACTTTATAATAATGTGTATTTTTGGCAATAATAGGAAAAATTACATGTTCCGTTACTTTCTTGACTCATTTTGAACATACATTTTACAGCACTGTCAGGGCTGATGTTAATTGTGCCTGCTCTATATCACACTTGCACACTCCTTGAAGTGGTAAAAGTTTTTAAGGAGTCTAGATTTTCATTTAATTTGTCTTCTAGCTTCAAGAACATGTAGTAAGATCACCAAAAAAGCCCAGACTGCTTTGTGGAACTTTTTTCTCATGCTTTTTGAAAGAAATTACTTAATTTTCTTTCCTTCCCACTATCTCTTCCACCACAAAATACATGAAAGTATTAAATCTTATTTCTACCTTGCCTCAGAAATAGAAGCTGCTATGTGTCTACGCTAAAGCATGGGTGAGATAGACACACAGGCCAACATCTAAGAGGAAAGCAGCCTGTGTAACAGAAGTGGAGAGCCTGATGATTTGCAGTTGAAGTCATGACCAAATTCATTGTGCCCAAAAAGAGATGACCATTTTCTAGGAAATTGGTGTCTCAATGGATTGAGGAGAGCTATAAAACACAATTTCAAAAATTATGTAGTGTTAAGAGTTTAAATAGAAACCGCTAAAGAAATTCCCTGTGATTTTTCAAGTTCTTGGTGAGACTTCTGTGTTCACATGAAAGTTGAAGGAAGAGCTAGAACAGTAAATATTTGTTCTGAAAAGTCTGCAGAGACTACAGCTGAAAAAGTTTGTCTGATCGTACTACTACTATATTTAGAGATAAGCAGTGGACACAAAAAAAATCATAATCTTTACCTTTGGCTGATTTTGGAATTTCTGGATACATATGTTGTGCAGACAGCTCCTTCCTTTGAGGGCCACGGACAGAACTAACAAAAGAGAAAAACCAAAGAAGTTAACTTTCCAAAATCAGTGTTTCTTTTTGAATTCTACCACTTTTTTGTGTCTGTTTCCTTTTAACTGATGCAGGTGACATGCTGACACCCCTCTTTCCTCATGTGACTGGAAATTATTAGTTGATACAATCACAAAGTAAGGAAGATGGAGTATGGACTCCTTTTGCATGAGTGCATAGTGTTTTACTTATCAAACCGAACCATTATTTTCTCACAATTCCAGATCTTGTTGCTAATCCAAGATATTTGCAGAAAAAAAAAAAAGCAAGCAACAGCCTTTTGGAATAGTGGCTTATTATTCCAAAGAAACATTCCAGAGATGACAGATCTATTGCTTTGACAGCAACTAGGTCAGATAAAAAATTTAATCTAAGTTATTATTTCAAAGATAAACTGAGTTTTGACTGAACTTGATGGGCAAACTCACAGACTCACAGAATTCACAGAAGTGTAGAAACATTTGCTATCAGTTTGAAATTCGTCAGTGGTTTAATTATTTGGTAAAAATATGGGAAGGCTTCCTGGTTTAGTCAAGAAAATAATACTGTTATACAATACATTTGATATATCAACTGATTTACCTTTTTTTGAAGATATGCAGGTATTACCAAGAGTCTATATCCTGTGAATAAACAGCAGCAAAGCATTGGTGTTGATTAGTATATAACAACATTGTATCGTATAAGCACTTTCTAGAATTTCAAACAAGTACACATGTAATTGCCTTTTTGCCCTTGTGTCAGAAACAGACAAGACTTCCCTCAGCCTTTCCCAGCTCTTATTTTAATGCACTGGGCAGCTCCTCAACCAAGAGAATCATAGTTCAGCTCTGACAGTAAGTAGGAGTTCACGCTGCAGGAAGGCTTCTGTGCCAGACCTGCTTCAGCCACAATGCAGTATCTTCTTCCCTGAAGACCTCATATCTGTGAGTGCTAATCGAATAGATAAACTCCTTACCATGGCCACGGCAAAACTTATAAATGCATGACAAAGACGAATTCTCCACCACAACACAAATTAATTCCAGGCTGTCATAGCTGGTTTGTTACTTGTCAGGTATTTGGTATAGGAAACAGTTTGCATCTTACAATTCCCCAGGAAAGACAGACCTGTTTTAATTCCTTCCCAGTTTTACATATGAAGCAGGAATGTTTGATTTATACTACAAAATGTCCTGCAAGCGAAAACAAAAGAGTAAAGCAGCTTTCATTTGGTGTAGTGTTGAGATAGCATGAAAGTCTGCCACAGGCTGCTTTCTACCATCAAGAAGAGTTATCTGGAAGGAAATACAAGTGAACTAGGATTCTTCAGCAGGGAAGACAATTCCAT
>JAOXJM010000002.1:8809061-8860395 GCA_026413425.1 Tringa solitaria | reverse complement strand
CAGGGAAGACAATTCCATTCAGGATCTAGGAGTTATCTATTTACATGAGAGCATGTATTTCATAAAGCAGCTTCTTGCTTTGTGGCCAGTGTTGAAGCTGATGTCGCAGCCAGGGTATTGTAAATTTTTGTTAAAGGTGAGTGATATTAAAAAAAACACCACCACCACAAACAAAAACCAAACAATAACAGCATCAGCAAAAGCAAAACCAACTGAAAAGCCCCTGCAGCTTCTCAACTTTCCCATAAATAACTGTGTTAATAAAGGATGTTGAGATAAGAAAATAAGAGGAAATTGAATATTCAAGGCAGAAACATTTCTAAATGTTCACTAATATGTTTGAAAAGTTTCCAGAAGATGCCAGTAGCTGTTGAGGCAGGCCAAATCTATTTGCATGTTTCTAATGCAGAGACAGTCGTGCTCATGGCAGATGTTTGTCAGTCACACCTTACATGCCCCAAAACAGATACATTGCCCAATTAAACAAAAATGTGCTTAGGGCACCTCTTGGGTCACATCTGGCTAACTAACAGCAGCTGTGTTGGAACAAAGGTAGGCAAGTTCCTTTGTTATGTAAACAGCATCAATCTCCCCTGAAACATTAAAATGGAAAATTTGTTAAATTAATTGTGATTTGCTTTCCTCTCTCTTCTCCTGGAAAAGATATGTATTCATTTATCAAGCAAGAATTGTTTTCAGTTTTGTTGTTTGTTTTTTTTTCCTTCCTGTTTCAGCCTAATGTGAGAGACTGGATTTTTAAAGTAAAATGTCTGCTTCAGCTGCCTACAAAGGTGACAAAGGAAAGAAAAAAAAAGCAACAAAGGTATGAAGCTAAAACTGTGACCGAAAGGGTAGCCAGGTTAAAAATTAGTTTGATCATTGCATTTCCTAAAATGTACAGAAAATAAACTTTTACTTAGCTGTTGCTGTTAAACTAAGAAAGAAAAGCAAGTGGTAGAGTTAAAATTGCAAGTCACAGTCCAATATTTACAAGCAGGGCCTTTTGAGTATTTTGCCCAGCAAACCTCGATTTCTGTAGCATGTGAACACAGAGCTCTGCAGCAGGGAACGCCAGGGCACACAAGGGATGCCTGATGTGTTGTAGACCTCTCTATTTACTGAAGAATTCATTACAGATGAGCTACAACAGTCAGAAGTTTTATTGCAAAACATGAAGTCATGGCAGTGCTGGCTGCCTAGACTAAAGAAACCTCTTCACCTTTGACAGCAACAGGATGAGAAATAATTCATAGCATCTACCCCTCCTTCTCTCTTGGACTTGTATATGAAAAATCTAGGACTGGAAAAGGGATAGGGGCTTAGATTTTTTCCATATCCCAACTACCTATTAGAACTTATTGAACTCACTATTCTTTCTATCCCATTTAGGAGAGGAATGGGAGAGTTGTCTTCAGGCAATTTGTCTAGTTTCTGATGGTCCCCCTCTCCAGTATGAAGTGGCTGTAAGATGAGTAATACCTTCACATATTCTGAAGATTCAGTTTGAAAAAAAAGTACAAAAGAATCAGCTTCTCAAACTGGAAGTCTGACAGCAGATGAGGGAGGTCAGAAGAGTGGCCAAAGAGAATACAGGGAGCACCTCAAAGACTGCTTTAATTGACAGATGTATTCAGTTATGAAAATGCACACTTAGCTTTTACCAACATGCAGTTGTCTTTTTTCCCAGTAAACAGCTCCTTAAATAGAAGCAGAAGACATCAGATGAACTTCTTAGTATTTGTTAGTTAAATGCCTGCAGTCATATCCTTTACTGTGTTTAAAAGTTTAGGAATTCAATGGCAAAACACAAAACTAATGGAGAAGGCTAGGTCAGAGAACTGAAACCAAACCTACAACCTTTACTGCTCAAGAGCTGCTTCAGGCTGTGGCCAGGAAAAAGAAACCGGAACGTCCTCTAACAGAAGGGTGTGAGTCAGGGCTTTCAAAAAGACTCCACAAAATGCCTCCTTTGCTCAGTAAGCTTCCCAACAGCTGCTTCCTTCCTCCCACACTCATCCGCAAATCTCATCCACTTAGTACAAAAAATAGAACAGAAATCTGAGGTTGTATTTTGCCTTTGGCTGGAATTAGAAAAACACTTTCCAGCAGAAACCCCTAATTTTTAATCATTATAATTTGTAATTATTATGGCCACATACTAATGAATCCCTAAACATCCAAATGACCGAGGAATGATTTGGAAAAGACTGGAAGGTGGATGACACCAGCCTAGCGGCTCAATGAACTCAGCTAGTAATTAAAGTTTCTTAAAGAACTCATCCTTTCTGATTTCTTTTCAGTAACTTGAAAAGACCACATAGAGGGGGTCCTTCCTTTAAATGCAATGATATTTGTCAAATCCATTTGTAAATATTAGTTCTGTTAAAACAACACATAAGACATAAGATGTAATTAAATTCTGTATAGATTTCACTTTCATGGGAGACTAAGAACAGCAAGGCAGAAATGATACTAGTCTGTTTCTAGAGCTCATTGGAATCACTAATGATTTCAAAAGCCCACGACTCATCAGCTGCAATTAAAACAATAGCAATGGCTGTGACCCCACCAGAAAAAAAAAAAAAAAAGACAGCAAGAAATACAGAGGGATGAATTTGGAATACAGATGTTACTGATTCGTGAGACGCCAAAGAGAATAATTCTTCTGCTATTGTATTTCTGTGTACCTCCTAATGGGCAAGCAACGATGGCTGGCCAGAACACAGAAATTTCAATTCACTGCACATCTCTGACTTGAGGATTTGACTTCCACTCTGGAAAAAGACTTCTCAGCAGACTGCTCCTGGAAGCAAAGTAGGCATAGCCCAGAAGAACAGACCCTGGCCAAGAGGTGAAGCATGTGCTGCACACAGCCAGCCTTTGGCTTTTGCACATCTCAGCTTTATTCATTTATTTCAATTATTTACGTAATACTTTTAGTAATAATAGGCAAGGACACCCCACCTTCAACAAAACAGCTTCCACAGGAAAAAAACAGTTTTGTACAATTGTTTTTATTACACATCTGGTGTGATGCTACTTTGATTAGCTGAGGAGATAAGCAAAGATTTAAATGTTAAAGAAAAGTACAAGCACTAGCCTCTAAATTAAAAAAGAAAGGAAGTCCATATTTCAGCAAATGGCCATTACTCTCAGCAAAACCTCCTTTCCCACTTCATCCCTCAAAACCTTTGCTTTCAGTACCATCATGTGCAGATTCATTGTCCTCTCCACTTGCTGGCTAAGCACAGGAGAGGCTTTGGTACTATGAAGCACTGTTTTTTCTGTAGATTGGAGAGGTTATCGGTTATCTGCCCTTACATCATTCTCCCTTCCTCCTCCACTCTTATGTTTGTAGCTTTTTTCCTGAGACCTGATTGCATCATTGCTGTCCTTCGCAATGGTTGCTTAGTTCACATGGGCATTGTCTCTTTTCCAGCTGGGCCTCCAATTAGAATGATTGCTCTTTTTAATGTCAGTCACAGAAACAGCCAGAAGAGCCATACAAAATGGCTACATCCAATTTAGGGCGTTACTTATGCTTTAAAAAATAAATAAATAAAAATCATTCGGTTAAATAACTTCGTACACAAAAGAGCTTGGAAAAATGCCTTCTGAAAGTCACTGCCTCCTTGTATCTGGCTGCTAAGCTCCCAGTGTAATCGTCCCCTCAGTAATTTCAATGAAAATGAGCCATGTTTACAAAACCCTACTGTTTCAGCAAACATGACTTATCCAAGCAAAGCAAGTCGGCTGGCAGAGCTAGTCCTTCTTTGGGAGGCAATATTGGGCAGCTTATAGCTCCAAGAGGACCTGTAATAGATAAATCACTCACTGATCCTTATTTTGTCCTTTAGCAGTCTGAGTTGAGCCCAGCTGAGCCTGCCTCCAAGTACTGGTTTGCAGGTAAACCTGACTTGATTAAAACATTCTCTTTATTCCATGTCTCCACTCCTATTTACTTGACATGTTTTGGGAAGTCCCAAAAGAAACTTCCGCTGGAAACAAAGCTAGTAGGCACGTTTGAAGAAAAAAAACAAACATGAGAGAAATTCTAAAGTTCAATTTTTTTTTTTGTTTTCCTTCTATGTTAAATTTGATACTTCTCTTTCTAATTTGGCCTGCATAATCTTTAGTGCTGGTGGTAGCCAATGAAAGAAAAGAACCTAAATTTCTTTTAAAGATTCGAGGCCGGAAATCATGAAACAAATAAAATCCAGTAGTCATGCAGTATGGATATCTGATATGAAAAATTGTGAGAGATGAATCATTTTCTGAGCACAGAACTAGACAATAAATCATGAATAAAAAAAAGACTTCACAAAAAGAAACTCTGGGAAAGAAACAACATATTTCTGCCTGTTGCTGTTTCTTGTGGTTTGGACCATTGTTTGAATGTTGATGTCAAGACATCTCAGACACTGTTAACACTGCAGTGAAGGCTGCTCAGGGAACAAATCTGGTTGCTAACTCATGACAGGTTTCTTCCCTGACACATTTCTAAATAACTAATAGCTAGATATCTAAATATGTATTTTTAAAAAGACTCTTCTTAATTCCCTACCCTCTAATAGTTCTAAATTCTCAAACTAGAAGAGCAGAATTGAAAGCCTTTCCTGGTACTTAGAGACAATATTTTTCATCCAGGCCAAACTTTCTGTAAACAGAAGAAAAGCTGATGAGTCAAACACTCATGAGGTCTGCTGTGGTCTTTGTTCTCCTAGTCTATTTTATATGGTACACGTACAGATACTGCAGTGATGGGTGGCAAAACAAACCCTGATATAGGTAGTCCCACAGTTCCTTGATACCTCAAGGCAGTTATGAAAAGTACCAACACCTACCTCCATACATTCTTTTTTGTTTCTAGATGAGACCTGCAGTCTATCAGTAGTAAAAACCCCACATTTTCAAACCCATATTGTATTCATCAGCATGCAGCAAAGGAAAATAAAAAAAAAATAAATCTTACAGTAGGTTTTGTCTTTATAGACCCAGGTATCCATTTGGGGGACACATTCCAGTTCCTAGCCAGATGCCTGGTGCTCTGGTGAGAGCTGAGAGGGGAACAGAGGGAAAGCAAAAGGGGATTAAACGAGAAGAGGAGGGTTATAATTATGTCCATCCTCTGCCAGATGTTATGCCAAGTAATATAAATTAAGCCAGAATTTGGCACTCTGCAATTCAAGCTTAAAGCTTTCCCTGCTTGGTGCTTAATGACACATCCTGGATATTCAGCGTTCAACGGCATTTGGTTAGATTATAGCGGTTACAAGGAAGCTTGAAAGCCTGTGACACACACACACACACACAGAGCAAAAAGGCCACTGATTCTTTACTGGGTTTTGATCAGGGAAAAAAAAATAAAGCAGGAAGCCTCAGCTTCTTTGAAGATAGCTGTTTTGTTAGCTTTTGGCCTGACTGTAGCTGTATTTCCTAATCAGGAATGACAACAGAATTTTCAGATAGTATTTATGCACTTACTTGCAGGAAAAGCCTTCATAGTTATTTGTATAATGAAAGAGAGATTACTTTCAGATCAAATTAGATAAAATTACCCTATGAATGAATGCACATTCTAAATGCCCAATAAAAAAAAATAGGCTGGTTTTGGCAGGTGTATCTTAATCTGTGAAGATAGCAAAAAAGGGGAAAATGGAACAAGTACCCTAACTGGAAAAAAATTACATGTTTCTTGACTTTGGGTTAGGAAAACCTGTTTTTTTACATACAGCTTTTAGCAAGAAATCAGATGCCAGCTTTAAGAATTTATTACAAGAGAATTTTGGAGAAACTTGAGAAGAAAATACAGTAAAGACTTCATTCAAATTATACTACTATATAAAGTGTTCCTATTTATTTGAGTTGGTTTCAGATCAAGGTCTTAAATTGGAAAATACAGTGCTATGCACCGTGAAGAAGAGAAGAACTGTACTTGGTGTACATAGGGAAAAGGAAGTGCAGGATGGGTGAAATTCCCTGGCTTTTCCCTCTTCAGCAAGGTGGGCTACTCAGCTCCTTCCAGTGGCGGGACAGGGTGGCTCTGTGTGGCCCCTTCCCGTCACACAGCCAGCACTGATGCTCACCCAAAGGCAGCAGGTTTATCATGCAGATGTGCAGCAACTCTTTGCAGCTGGTGCTGTACAAGGCATCCACACATATCCCTATGTGGCTGTTACCCTCCTGACCCAGGGGTTTCTGAGGAGGTCCATGTCCCTTGGCCTAGAGGATTATGGTTCCCTGATAAAGTGTCCATGTGTTTCTAAAATGGAATGAAAAACCTCTGCTTCATTGTGACCCCAGTGCAGGCCCTGGGTGGAATTCACCTGAGACACCCAGGGCATGACTGGGCTCTCCTTAGTCAAGTCCTGCTTCTTGTTAGTGACCAAGATTCTTCCTAGGTCCTAATTAATTTCATTTTATGGCTGACACTGAAGTAGGTCAAATTAATTGTCTCTGAATGGAAATTTGGGCTACCTGCACAGAAATAGATGACCAGTTTTCTACCTTTCGGTGAGATGATTCCCACCCCAGTCCCTAGCTTAACCTCAGATCCCTTGTTCTGGCTATGGCAATTATACTGTGCAACACAAATACCGTCATATATTTTTGCTGCAGATGCCTCTTCCCACCCTCCTCCTCCTCTTTTTGTGAGAAGCTGCAGTAGTCTCTGAGTGTTCAAATGACCTACAGTGCACTGGACACATCTTTACAAAAACAGCATTTAAAATTCATCACAGTTTGCCCTGCCCTAGCAATACTTCAAGTTTTAACCAAAGCTGCTGTCTTCAAAACATATATCAGCTGGGCGCTGTATTAAAGAGAGGGGAAAAAAAAATATCTTCCTCTTCATACACCAGGTAGAAAGCAGGTAAAGGAAAAAGAATGCTAGCAGTGAGCACAGCACTGGCACATTAAAACTCTCATGAAACCACAGAGCCAGATGCTCTTACTGTAAAGGCACTATTGGTACAGAATCCTTTTGTTTTTCCCATGGCAGACATGTAAAAATGACAAGGAATATTGGCTTTTCTATTTGACTGCAAAACAGCAAGAAACATATCCTGAATACAAGCTGGTAAATTCTTTTGGTCTACACAGCTTTTACATGAAAAATTCTATTTAAATAGAGGAAATTTTCATATCAGTAAAGCAAAGTTTGTATACCACTAACATTTTCAGGGCTCATTTCATTTCTCTGCCCCGGTTAATGTTACTGTGACATTGGTGTTAGCCAGAAAGGAAACACATAAGGCAGAGCAGGAGCCCTGCTGGTGCTCCTTCATGCATTTTGCCAGTGAAAGGATGCTGCCAGCCAAGCTCCAGCATCCCTGGCTGTGGATCAGCAGTGGGGCACAGCATTGAACACAGCTTATTCTGAAAGCTCAGATTCAGCAAAATGCTTAAACACAGCTCTTGTTTAATGCATGGGGGTGACTTTGCTGAGCTCCACCTCCTCAGCTGACCCCAAGAGAGCTCAACACCGCAGAAGCAGCCTGCCCCAGCCAGGGTAACCACAGGTTGAACACCAAATTCCCACTGACGTCTAGGGGAGGATGTTTCTGCAGAAATTCCACCCCTGGTTTAGAAGATATAAGACCCAATATAAAATTACTGATGATGTGAGACTTTGGCTAAAGATAGCACCTTTTCTTCTGCAATGCTGACAGATCATCACCCATTGTTATAAAGGCTATATGTCGTGTACTTCGTGACTCTAGCTTGGCACCTCAAATCCTCTATTCAATGACGATTCTGAATTTTATAGCATCTTGTGTAGTTGAAAACCTCACAAATACTGCCTCATTAAGCTGCACAGCTCCCATTTCAGGTAAATAATGATTATTATCCTCATTTTAGAGCCCAAGAATGTAAGATCTAAAGAGGTTAATTAGACAGGCCACATAGCAAGTCAGCGTTAAAGTCAAGACCACAACACCCCATGCTCACACTAATAGATAATGATATATGACAGCCTGAGCACACATGCTGCTCTCTATAAGGCCCCCTGCATTTGCTTCCCAACAGCTCCATTCCGGAGTCACTGGGGGGACATGAAATGTACATTTATATACATTAACTCTCCCATTGAACTCAGCAGTGTTTCAAGTTTGGGCACAAAAGTGCCCTTTCAGAAATAAGTAAACGTGGCATTTTCATTTCCTCAGAGAGCCAAATTTACCCAGTCAATTCATTTCCTATTTGGCAAACGAGATAGAAGTTCGCATTCCCCTAAAGAGCCCCCACAACAAGACCACCAACCCCTCCAACACCACTGTAGTTAATTCATTCTACGAGCTTGGCTAGTATCAGAGCTAAAAGATTTTCTCTGGAAACCTACAACATGCTTAGTACATTTGAAATTCTACCCACTCAACTATAGTCTTGGCTGTGCACATAGTCCTACATTCATTTTATACACACACTTATTCCCACTGTCAGCAATTCTGACCAGTGCAGAAAAGGACCCACAATGCAACAAGCAATAAAAATGCCTGCTCGATACTTTTACAATTTACAAATTTGCTTATAGAATCATCATTCTTATTTCAGTCGCTTTTTCCAAAAATGTTTCACGTAATTTAAATGAATTAGGATAAAAAAATAATTTATTATTACTATGAATTCATAATGAAGTTGTGACTGCCTGGAAGTTTTTACCAAAGCAGTTGCCTGACAAATAAAAAAAATAAAGAAAGGAAGAAAAAAATTTCAAAAATGCATTTCAAAATGTTGGCTTTCTTAGCATTTCATTTTAAAAACTAGGTAAAGTAATTCAATATCTTTTTTTGAATGAAACATTTCCTCAGAGTGATTTTTCAGCAGAAATATATTTATTATGCCAAGAAAAGTTGAAAATATATAAATTTAATAGAAAGTAGATGTTTTAACTGATGCAAGGCAGTTTCATTCCATTGTTTCATATTTGGAGAATTCAAGAAAATAATTAAAGGAGATGCACCTGCAGAACTCGGTACATGAAATTTAAACCAAAAGTGTGCTTGAGAATAGGCAGACAGATTACGTGGGTGGGAAATGTTCCCCCAGAATGGATAAAGTAACCTAATAAAAGCCAGAAAAAAAAGCCAAGGCTGAATTAGAAGTTAAGTTCCTAGTCTTTCCCGTTGTATCTTTTTAGTTTTGAGAAAATGTGCATAACCTCCCTGATGTGTAGTAAAACCTTTCCAGGATCTTTATTGCCTGGCTGATGACTGATGAAATCTGCCTGAAATTCCCTGCTCAGTATATCCTCTGCCTTTTTTCTCATTCTGAGATAACTAACTTCTCATACTCCATATATCAAACGGAGGTACCTTGCACAGACTTGAGGTTGCTAAGTCAGATACCTAATTACTATGTGCCACAATAAATAACTGAGTGGACCTAGCCTCAGGGCACCAGTTCCACTGTTAGTATGAAGCTAAGGGATAAGGAAAGCAAAACAAACTATAGTCTGAGTTCAGGTTCAATTCCCAGGCTGAAATTTGATGGAACATGATGTTTACTCAAGTAGCTGGAATAGCAAACACATGCATAAAAGGCAGTATTGCTATTTATTGTAGCCATCATCTCACGCTAGCAGTCTCAAACCTGAAATAATGTTCAAGCTTTTCAAATCACAATTGGTTTCAAATCCCAGTTTCCATATATGATACAGGAGACATGCCCTGCCTCAAACACCTGACACATTTGCTTAAAAGGATTGACCTAGACCAAGAATTACATTCAGTGGGAATTGTTTCTTCTCTTGCCCTGGGCTCAATTGCTCATCTGTTTGTCTGCTAAACTCATCATCTTTTTCAATCAGCTTCCCTTTTCATGCTTTTGACAAAAAAAATCATGGTGATAAAACGTTTTCTTTTCTGCCAAGGCTTTAAGAGAGTCTGCTACTCAAGTTAAACACTCAGTCTTTTGGTGCATTTATGGTTGCAGGTCTGACTTCTGAAATGAACATTAAGCAAGAGCTGCAGTGTCACGCTCATTACCTATTCATGAGTTCAGAAAACTGATTGAATAATACCAGTTTCCCTTTCTATAAAGCAGATAAAAGCCAAAAGGGGAGTTGCGACAGACGTGGTCTCAGACTCTCCTTCTACTCCGGCTTTTGCTTGGCACAGCTGCCAGCTGAGCATTACCTGGGCAGCAAGTGAAGTGGGGCGGCAGCAGAGCTGGAGGGGAAAGGAGGAGCAAGTGCAAAAGATTTAGAGGGAAGCAAAGAAAGAGAACAGAAAGGGAAGAATGCTCCCCCTTGCCTCTGTGCTTCATGGCAGACCTGCCTCCCCAGATGAAGCAAAGCCGGGCTCCTTTTTCTGCTGCTACTGCTGGGGCTGGAGGGGCATCTACCCTCGCTCCCCTGCCAAAGGCTGCAGAGAGGTTCTAGAGTCCGGCTCGGAAGCATACTTTGCCTTATCATCTCTCAACAGCCACCTCCTTCAGGAAAATGAGGTGTTTCTCTCTTTAACACCTACAAGTGAGCTGTCTTAATTTACTTTCCACATGATTACACACACTTTCCACTCCAAATGCAAATTAAATTAAAAATAAATAAATAAATAAATACAGAAACAACCCAGAATTGACAAACCTCTTAGTTTCTCTTACTTCCCCATTTATTTTTCTGCTGGCATTCTACACTGTTGCCTTTAAATGGTTTGTCCATGGTGTGTTTTTTTAAATGTTACAAGCAAGAGCAGGTTTGAAAAACAAGGGAAAAGGTGTAAAGCTGAAGCGCAGTTGGCATACCAATAAATGCCTTGATAGCAACTTCAATACAATTCGTTTTCCGAGTTTCTCTCTCTCCCACTCCCACTTTTTGAAAGACCTTGGGCCCAGCAGAGAAGACGAATGGGGAGCGGTGCCCAGTGTTACAGAGGGGTGGTTAAAAGGCCAAAAAACTGTGCAAGAAGGTTTTGATTGCTGATGTGGGAGACACCCATCCGGGTACTCTGGATGGTTACTTTGTCTAATCCTCTTAAACCAGGGTAAAATAACACCTGCCAAATGAGTGCTGAATACTGTGTTCCCAAGGGATTATCCCCACTGACTCCTTTTGTGTTGGATCAGAGGAATGGCATCAGAAAGGAAAAAGCAAAGCCATCTCATCACTTCATGATTAACGTAGAAGGGAAGGGTTATGTCCACACTTCCAAAAGCTGTAGTTTTATTATAACCAGGCCAAAAATCTGTGTGAGATATCTTAATTGAACAGACATTTGAGCCTACGACTCCTCCAGTTCAGATCCTGGTTTTGCTGCTCTTGGCCAAGAGAGGAGACGAGCTGTTTTGCGACCCACAGTCCATCCTGGGGGTAAGTTTCCCCTCTGCGCCGCTTTGTGCAGCTACTGGCAGTACAAAAAGTTGTAGACATTTTTCTGTAAATTGTCTGAAAAATAAAAGCCGTTCCTACAAACCATAACCAGGTTTTCACGGCATCCTAGCAATTTGCTCCCCCTCGCAGTCAGCCCAGTCTCTCAAAAACATCACATCTGCTCTGGGACAAGCAACATCAAGGTTATCAGGTTATCATTATAACAAGGCTATCAATGATAACAAGGTTATCATTATAACAGAGTGTCCCTTCTTCCCAGCCAGGTAGCTTCTAAAAGGGAAGAAACCAGTTTTTTTCTTCGTAATTCTGCCTGTCATGTGTCTTTGAAACATGGTGGCAATGACAAATACATTAACTCTACCCAAGCATTTTTAGGGACAGAAAACTGGAGGGAAGTTGATAGTGTTCCTTCTCTGGTTACTTTCTCCTTCTGAAGGAGAAAACCAAGTCTAAGAGCCTTTGCTGTTGTCCAGACCATAAATCCCTGGGTCACAGATTCCCACTTTCCTAAAATTATCAGGTCAGCCAACAGAAAAGACACAAGGAGATGGGACATTCCCCAAGATGATGTTGGGTATAGAGAAGCATTGCATGGAACTGAAAATTTTGCACTGATGTTTTTGGCTAACATTCATTTTTAAACAAAGCAAAATGGATAAAGACTTATTCTGTTAAAAGAAAAGAAAAAAATAAGGGAAAAAAAAGTCAGTGAAAAGTATTGTTTTTCAGGGGGGGGACATGGACACACAGCACAATTTTTTTACTGATTATGCTTGCTGTTTGGTTTATGCAAGGTTTGGTAGAGAAGGGTTTAAACTGACCTGCAAATTTCCTTTTTATGTGACTGTATTTTTTATTTTTAATATTCCATTCCCACTTTTCTTTAAAAAGTAGCACTTCAGGAAAAAATATCTTCAAGAAAGACCTTGAAACCATAGGCAATTTGATCAAGCCCACAAGGATAAAGCCTAGGGCTTGACTCTTGAGCTCTGGTGAAACTAACTGAAGTGTTCAAAGATGTTCCTGTACCCTGCTGACCTCCCTGCTCCTTTTCTGACCCCCTGCATGCCTAAAGAAAAGCAGCAAAGCAAATGTGTGCAAACATCTCAGCCATTCCCACTCACAGGCTTTTTTACCAGTGTGGTCTCACATCTCTGGCCTAATTAGCCTGAAAAGTCAATGACAACATGCTTGCAATTATACAGGAGGTGCTGTAGTCATAGCTGAGATGCTGCATATGCTCCTTTCTACTAATCTGGCTACAGACGTGGCAACTTCTTGCCCAAGGGCAGAGAGAACACAGGGGCTGGTAGTGTATTAAGCTACTTCAGCCAGATTTAGCCGAGCACTTGAGTCCCTGGTCCTAGTCTTAGCTACATGTGCATGACAGATAATAACATCAAGAGAGAGAGGAAAGACACGATTTTCATTTGGGTCAGGGGAGGGGATATTCTTCAGAACACGTTTGACTTTTGCCCTTTTACAGATTCGCTGAGCTTGGCAATCATTTAACTTTCTGGAGTGCACTGATCTCTAATTGTTATTTGCTACCAACAGCTAGAATCCCAGCACATAACTGGAGTCTCTAAGCTCTTTCACACTAAATAATACTCTTGCAGTGGTATATTGCCAGTGACAGGAGGAAGTAAATGCATATGGATGCAAAGTAGCTCCCTACCATATAAGCACCACTACATAAAGGCAACTTTTACTTGTAGACATATCCTCATTCTCCACTAAGAACAGCAAATTAAATCCTGACCCAGTACACAGTTCCCTTCCCTCCCTGCTGGAGTTGTTCTGCTTATGCATTCACCGAGGCAGAAAGCAAATGAGAGCATCTCTGCAGCCAGTAGTTAGGGCTCAGCTGGGAGACAGCAGCTAAAGAGAAAACTGTGATGTTCTGTAAAGCAGAAAGCCAGTCTAACTCTATGACATTGGGCAGGAAAAGCTCTTAGGTACTGCCCTGGGTAGTTTTAGTAGCTCTTCTAGAAGAAAATTTATGTAACCTGTACAGCTGACTGTCTCAAGTATGAGAGATGTCGCTTTAATGACATACTGATTGCTTGGCTAAGGTCTAAAGCTCCAAGCTTTTCTCAGTAGCATTGAAGCCTGCCTGGATGCAGCATTGAAGCGTACGCCTTGATGTTAGCAGACTGCTGGCCAGATGCAGTAAATAGAACTCTTCTTTTTACAATTTATCGGCACAGAAAATGCTTCCTCTATTTTATATCAACGGGTGTCTTTCGTTTCCTTGAGGTTTAATACCTCTGTTGGTATTAGATCAATCTTTTTCTTTACAATAGACTTTTCAACAGTAACTATATCTTTCTTAAGTTAAGGCTCAGAAAAATTGACAGATCAAGAGGTACTGTGTGGGTGAACAGTGAAACCAAAATGGAAAAGGGCAGAAAATCTGTACCTATATCCAGAATTAATTAGATCTGGGGGAATAATGGGTTTTATTATTATGGTGAATGAACCTAAATAAAAAAAAAAGGTTAAATCAAATCGAGACCACATTATTTATTTTAGTTCATTGGGATTTTAATTAAAAAGACAAAAACCTCTCACTATGCTATGATTTTGGTGCTATTCAATTTTCTGAAGGTTTTTTCAATTTTTTTTTTAATTAGACCAGCTTTTAAGCAAAATTAAAATGCCTTATTGTAATCGAGAGCCAGTAAGTTCTGTGTAAAAACGTAGAAGTAAGAAGTTCCAGTATTTCTGGAATTCAATGTTATGCTTTGAAAATGGCAAACTAAATTTTAAAGATACTTTTGCTTTTCCCTGCTCAGTTTGGCCTAAATTCTTGAAGAGTCGACACACAGCAGTTTTTCTTGGGTGAGCTGTAGCAGTATGTTAGTTTCTCACACTTAGCGGAGCTTTGAGCATGCTTTAAAGTAGTTCAGGGCCCCTATTCTAACCCTGTCACAACCCTGACAAATCCTACTCTGCCCAAAATCAGTAGCTTTGATCCACTTCAAAATGAACAGCTCATTCCATGCTTTTTCTGCCCCATTACCCATAATCCCCATTCCGTGGAGGAGACACTATGAAAACCTAACCTCTTCTTTTCCAAGCTTTTTATTTTCTTGCTGGTTTCTCATTTTTTTATGTTCCTTTTGCTTCTGACAGACCATTTCTAGTTTTCTGGGTCCCTGCTGTTGACCAGGATTCATACATCTCCCTGTTTCTGGTCTTTTCTTGTTCTGTTCTAGTGTAACTCACGTTTCCATTATTTGATTCAAGCCATGGCCTCGTTCCCTCTCTCACATTTCTGGTCTTGATGCTATTTCGTGCACATTCTGCTGCACCCCTACTCTTCATTGTCTCAAATTAAAAGCAATACTTAAAAAGTTATGGAGGGAAAAATATCATCTACTGTTCCATAGACAAACAAGGCAGTGGCTCAACGTGGCATAAATCAAGGTGCAGGATTAGGAAAACCTCTTGCCAGGTTCCTATCACCCAGTTTCTGGCTGGGCAGTTATCCAAATGTAAGTTGAGGAGGAGCTGACAAAAAATTTCCTCAGAATTAAAATCCCCAGGGAAACTTCATTGCTCCAATGGGGTTCTGGCCTCTTTACAGGCTGGCAAAAGGGTTTCTCCAAGTAGTCCCACATCACTGGATTAATGTGGAAGGGATTAATCTCAGTAAACCTTTCTTATTGGCTACTTGTGGGAATATTAATTGCTTTTGTTTTTTCAGAGCAAACTATTTCTGTTTTTCATCACGTGAACTGTATATATGTCATATTAATCAAGTCCCAGGTAAGGCAAAGCCCGAAGTCAGCCTAACAATCCGTTTTCACTAAAAGAAGTCTGCATCAACATTCTTTATACTAGATAAGGCTTCCATGTCTTGTCTTGCCATTTCAGAATTTTAGCTTTCAGCAGCGCAGACATTTATCAGGCACATAAGTATTCTGTGTTCCTTGCTCTGCTTCATTCAAGGCTCAAGGGAGCAGCCGTTTATTCCTCCTTTTTTTTTTTTTTTTTTTTTAATTTCTTCCTTCTCCTGGAGAAGTGTTAAGGGGCCTGAAATCCCAAAAAAGGGAAAAGGGGAGGACAAAGTGATTTAATTTTTCTTCAAAGCATTTAGCAATGGCAAAACTGTCTGGTTTTATCAAAACTAACACGGCCTGACAATACTGGGGTTAAGGCCCAGAAGTCCCTTTGGAGGTCTGTGTATCAAAAGGTACAAATATTAGCCAGACACCAAAAGAGAAGAGAGAAAAGGGAAAGAATGTCAGGACTTTGGAAAGTCAAATTGTGACACTCCATCAAGAGACAGCAGGTGTTCAAACCTCTTCCTCCAGGCTGCTGCTAAAAAAAAAAAAACACAAACAAACAAACAAAAAAACAAAAACAAAAAACCAACCCCAAAAAGCTAGCTCCTTTTTCCAAGACCTAATTCACTTTGTACAAGATGACGTAAAGGAAAGAAAGTGAAAAAACAGGGAATAGCCTTTTTAGTACTGTTGATCCACTAAAAGGAAACTGAATCTCCAAGAAAGGAAGGGCCAGAAAGACAGAAAAACTCTCCATGGTGAAAGCGCAGTCTAAAGTTCATTAGCTTATTTCTGTTCAAATTTGGGGGAAGTTCACTGAAATGGATTGCTGGGGCTGTTGAGCCCAAAATAAAACATACATCCAGCTACAATTCATGAGTACCTGCATGCATATAAGAGCATCATTTTGCTTTCTGCACAGCCTCTCTTCTAGGGTAAATAACAAGGCAGACTGCCTTCCTCCCAGTTCCCGAGTAAGATGAGGAATAAGGCAGCAATATAACCAGCCCGGTTACCACCAGTTAAATAAAACCTAAATGATCTCCAGGACGTTTCCCAACAAGAAGATGGTATCCCAAAGATATTACTGGATAATTTTGGTTGCAGGTACTAGAAATTTTTATGTTTATAGGAAAAAATTGGATCAAATAATCTTGACTGTATCTTGCATGAATCACTCAAACATGCTGAGGTGGCCTTCCATGCTGCAAGTGTTATTTTTCAGGATGGTTTTATTCACTTTGTAGCATTTGGTGTGAAACTTCATGCCACAGAGAACTTTTCTAAACAGGATTATTGTCATTTTAGGTCTGACAACTTTGAAGCTTCCCTTTAAAAAGAGGAAGAGGAAAGTATTTCACATAATGCTAAAGCAAATATAGTACTTCTATTTGAAGCTAAGTCCAAATCAGTGACTAGGTGGGTTATTAAAAAAAGTGCTGCCAGTTTCCTGCAAACTTCTAGGTGGAACAAGCCTCATATCATCTTACTTTAAATTTAATTCTCAGCCTTTCTCTCTGTATTAATTAAACTACAGATGTGCTCTGACACACCTCTGCTCAGAACACCAGTAGTAGGTAGTAGATTGTTAGTAGTAGACGTTAATACAGGCCACTACAATTCTCCCTGAGAATTTATAGCTTTTTCTTCCAGTTTCAATAAGTTACAGATCCACCCAAGCCTGAAGCCTCACTGAAATTTAGCTCAATAACTGTGGTCACTCTTTTGTGCTATGTTGATCTGACCTGAAGCAATGGGGCAAATTTGAGTGATTTGAAATTGCCAGAGAACCTGAAAAACTGTGTGGTTTTGGCCTAGCCCTAGCAGAATAAGAAATAAAAAAATGTGATGCATGGTTATCAGCAATTTACAAAGCAAAAATACTTTTATTAATCCAATTTTACTTACAAAGTACACCTGAAGTCAGGTTTATAATGGCTATATTTAAAGAAATCTCCCCCAGGCTTTGCTGGTTAAGATGGCTCTGGGACTAACAAAGCTTCAATGACGTTTAGAAGTTTCTTAAAATCTTTACAGGGAGGCAGCTCTGGCAGCATCAGCCTGAGCACTCCCAGCAGTGCTGTAGGCTTCAGCAAGACTGTGCAATGAGGTAGGTGTTCACTGGCACAGGCAGTGTTGGTATTGTTGATATCATTTGGCCCTAGGTTATCTGGGCAATTAGAGTGGAGAGCTCTGGAGCGCTGTACTTTCATTTTTTCGTAAGCTCTCTTGGGGCATTATTAACCTTTATATTTTAACAGGAATTCCTTTTCAGTGTCCCATTTTAAACAGTGTATTTATAAGTACATTTATATTGCAAAATCACGTTGCCAAAAAAAGAGAAGTGGCCATTGTCTTTGGCTGCATGGCATTATGCCTGCATTATTCATTGTGTTAGAATACTGCAAACCTGCAATACGTCTTTACTGGAAAGAAACCCATGCATGTATGCATGCAAATCAGTGAGGATACCCGACATGGATAATTTGTCATCCATTGTCAAGGGAAGCACAACCTGCTGATAGCATCATGTAGCTATGGCCCTGTTCCCATACTCATTAATACTGATCTCAGAATTACTGAATCACCTGGCAGGACAAATGTGATGCCAATCAGGCAGAAGCCCACAGCTACATTTATTTAGAACCAGACTTAGATATGGAAGGACAAGTGGTTGCTGACGCATATATGATGGAAAAACTGGCCCTGAAAGTAGTCTGTGTGTGTTTTTATAACCAGGTTCCACTGAGCAAAAGGAGATTGCTCCCATTCAGCACTGAAACATCATTTTAGAGCCTCAAACTCCGTTACCTCAGGAGTTGCAGTTTAGAGGGAAAAAAAAGTATTTGATCAAAGCAGATTTTTCTTTTTTCCTGTTTCTGGAGTGTCTGCGAAAACAGAGGTGAAGAGCAACAGGAAACTGAAGGGATAAAGTAACTATGCAAGCCCACACGACAAAGATTTACCCTGAAATCCAGCCTTCCTGCAAACTGCACCTTCTCTGAAGCACAAAAGATGACAGTAGATTTTTTGCATCTCCTGAAAGGTATAATGTATATGAGATCAACAAGAAGAGAATGGGTTTTTAAGTCTGTCGTCAAATATACAGTCCTTTGTGATCATCTGTCCTTGAACAACAATACAATCTGATGGTAATTAGAACATCAATGAAGTAATTACATCCATTCACACAGAAAGGTGGCTGGATAGCGTGGTGAACCAAAGTACGTTAATACAGAAAGAAGAGAAATAGAGATCTATTCATCTGTCTCAGATAAATGCATTGTGTAAAGCTATCTTTATATGACTTGGATGTGTCCTCGTGGGTGCATTAGCAGTTCTCAGTTTTTCATGCCTGGATTTATAGATATATACTAATGACTATGGACAGGACACATACTTCAGTTCAGCATTCTCAAATAAGGCCCTCTAAGGTAATCCATTTTTTCATGCCTTCTATATGATTAGAAGATTCCTTGCGTTTTTCTTTGGGGTGACAGCAATATGTAATTACTACATTTAAGTGAAGTTAAAGAGCAGCTTTTAAACCGAGTACAGTGAACATGTCTGGCGAGACTGAAAGGAACAACATTATCTGAAGTCAAGCTGTTTGATTTTTCTTTTTCCTTTCTCCTAGCTCACGTTGCCATATGATTTTTCTCCAACACTAGGTTGTCCTCAACTAGCATGTAAATAGAAGCAGCCTTAAAATACCATCAAGAGTATTTGCCAGCTCAGGTGCAAAATCTATTCATCCATCTCCACTGTCACAATGAAGATAACAAAGCAAATTAACAATACTTAATTCCTCTCTGTAAAGCATGATACTTTGGCTGAGTAGGCTGGTAATATTTTACCAAGCTGTAATAAAAATCACAGTAGCTATCCATAAGCATCTGTTATAGAGGCTCCTACATTGTGAAGGCTTAGCACATTGTATTCTTGCCACAAAAAAATCCAAATATATCTAAGTACTCTAAAAGCCCACAATGTAAAGAGGAACATTTTATGTTCATAAAATGAGAGAAATAGAAGAGGAGAAATAGTGAGTGCCTTAGTTTATTTAATGTATTATCTTTCTGAGTTTTCACATATCGATTTTGGCAGAAATAGGATCGAATGTTGCCATCATTTGCAATGGTAAGAAAGTGTTTAGTTAATGCCTGATTGGCTTTTAGCATTCAAAACAAAGTTGCCTGATTATGCTGATGCTATGTCATAACACAGCTTAGGTCTAACAGAAAAAGAATAGAGTAATATAGCAATAAAAGAAGTTTTATCATGCCATCGGTTTGTTACTGAACCAGTGTTTTTGACACAAATATCAAAGCAGAGAGCTAGGCACTTAGACTGCAACACTCAGTAACCACTGGCTTGCATGGTCCTATACACAAAAAGTGCTTAAACAAGTCTGGTCTTAGGCCAATAACTGTGTCACTATTATCTGGTTAGATCTTTTTTCCAATTTTCATTAATGAAATAAAACTCCACTTATGTGAGATACCACCAAAATCAAGTTTTAGTGATGTTCAAAAGTCATTTATGTTCTTTCAGTTTACCCTGGGTTTACTCTGCCTTAGATGAGACCGATAGCTTTGTGAGAAGTAGTGCTTCAAACTTTGCTTAAAGGCACAGAAACATAGAGGCTTCTGTTACCCTCAGTTCAGAGTTTCCAGGCAGTTTCGAAAACCACAACACTGATAGACTGGTTTAAACAGAGTTCAAATTTTGGGAGAAAATGTGAATTAAAGAAATACATGTCATTATGTCCAGTCACTACAGATGAGTTTTGTCTCTGCCCTGGCACTACGGGCCATCAGTTCCCACAGGGCTCTTCATTTCCCAACCATGGTTCCCAATTCCCCATTCCCAGTGACATGCCATATCCTGTCTTCATGGACTGGCCTGGAAAGTTGTGATTCAAAAAACCCTGATTTAAACAGGCGCAAACTGAAAATGGTGGCCAAGGCCCGGATTTTAAGCACTCCTCGGTTCTTCAAATCTGGGGCACCGTATTTAGCTCCTGTCCACAAGAGACTCGGGGAGCACTTTTGAAGCCTGGGTGCCAAGTAGATCCCAAATGCAGATATCTGAGCCTCAGAGTGGCACCCAGTCCCACCTTTAGCTCCAGGCCACAACTGTGCTAACAGCTTTGTATTAATGGAGAATTTCCCAAGGAGATTAGCACCACAATTCATCTTCCTTAATAAAATATGTTCTAAAATTATTAAACTGGCAGACAACAAAATAGCTGGTTTCTTCTAATTGTTTTTTAAAATCCGATACCTGACAATGACTTAACATTTTGCGACTTCTTTTTCTTTCTGTAATCATCCATACTATACCTGAATAAATCTGAATTGGAAGGGAAAAGCATGGATTGACCCCTCACTATGTGGCTGCCAAAGTTACCAAGTTACACAGCGCATAAGGAAAACTAAGTCAAATCCAAAAGAAATAGTCACTTGTGAGGCAAGTGCAAATAGAAGAGGACAAATACATGACTGAGTGAACAGACTAATTAGTACCAGCAGGCTTAGTTCATAGAATCAGGCCCAGACTTCTCTGGACTATTTCCCTGCCCTTCCCTCTGGGTTCCTCTGTTATCACACTTGGGGATATGGATACACACAGGCAAACAGCAGGTGTTTCCTTTGCATGCAGAAACAGTCACTCCCTGAAAAGCACAGTTTCAGTGTGCTAAGACACATTTTCCAAATAGTTGTTTGGTATCAAACTCTTCATACTATAGTTTCTCAGAGATAGAAAAATGAAAACAATTAACAACAAACAAAAAATTAATGACAAACCCGTGCTCTTGGAGATGTCTCTTCAGCTATTATCAGTCTCAGAATTCATAAATCAGATTTTCTTCATCAGTCACCCAAAAGACAATGCATGGAACTGTATTTCTATCACTTGCTTTTTCTCACCACTATTCGACAATTTTCCCCCACAGTATCAAGAATTATTGCTTTTTAGTGTAGGATACGTGACAATAGCGTAGGACCTGCAAAATAAAACACTCTCCTCCTCTTAACTGCCCGTTAGTAATGACCAACAGGCTGAGTGGGAACTAATGGGGCTGGGCAAGCCCAGATGCTTGTGCTTTACTGAAAAACAGGAGCTGCACTGACCATGTCTCTGCAGGCATACTCACTCAGCCTTTAACCTCTATGTGTAGTCCATGCTAACTGTATGCTCCTGGTGCCTTTCCCTGCTGCTTCCCCACGCTCCAGACTCAGAAGCGACTACTCATTGCACGGACCATTTCATGGCCACTGTGTTTCACTGTGTAGTTGGAGTCAACAGGCTTTTAGCAGCATGACAATTTAAGTGGTTGCAGAAATTCCGCTTGCCATTTCTTTATGTTTGGTGCTACACTGACATCTTGTGGCCCTTAACCCTGGAGAGACAGTAAACAAGGCCAACAGATTTCCAGATATTTAAGCAAGGAAGCAGTAAAATTAAGTTTGGGAAGGCACCACTGGTTTTCCTCTCTGAATTCACGCTCCAACACTCCATGTGCCCCATTTTGGTAACAAACTTTCACATTAAATATCTACAATTAAACAATAATCAAGCCAAAAGTAGTAATGAACAGATTGTGAGGATGAACCAGAATTGCAGCAGATGAACTCCTTGTGTAGATATAAGCTACTTCTCAGCCTGAGGAGAAAGCAGAGGCTACAGACACCCTTTGCTTTCATATTTCTTTAGCAGGCTCTGCACTTGATTTTATAAAGTTGAGGTTTTAAATTGCTGTAGTAGTATCAACACATTACTTCAGCTACTAGCCAAGAATATTCCCAAGAAGAGCAAAAGCATATGGATAGCTTGGTTCTATTTATCCACCATAATTAATGATCACTAATAAGAAGAGAAGGAAGAAAACCTATTTGGAAACAATGCCAGTAGTGGTATTCACAGGTTAAAGCCGTATGAGATCAAATCACATGCATGTGAAGAGACAGATCTGTCACACTGGCACAATATACACAAATGAAAGAGACTGTCCCTCGTGCCTTCATCCTAATGAGGAGAGGAGAAGAAAAAACAGACACTATAGTAATGAGCACAACTCCTTAACCCTAAATAAGTTTTAATACAGCTACAGATGAATTATGAAAAGGCTTGGAGATGAAAATCAGTATTGATGCTATAGGAAATAAAAGGGATTTTAATATTAGAAAACATAAAACACCACACTTCAATCCAGATTCACCCCTTTAAGCACTGAGCCACCTCAGCTAAAATAGGATCTCTGAAACTTGCTGTGTAGGTCAATGCAGAAACAGATTCCTCTGCAGGATAAATGAAATTTTGCCTTGCATGCACTGAGCTTTGGAGGCAAGGGTGTTTCTCTTTAGGGATTACTGTGTTGTCTAACTAGTTAGATTAAAAGCTACAAGCTAAAATGTTTCAGAGAAGCATCTAGAATTAAGGCTTCATGCCTTAATTATAAGCAAAATATCACAGCTGAAATAAATGTGATACTGAAGTGAGGGGAAGGGAAAGGAGAGAGATTTACATTTATAGTCAAATAGCCAAATCCAATTCAATCAATTTAGTTTCATATTCCTATTACTATGTCTGTTAAAGTACCTTTCCTTATCTAGTATATCATCACCATATACCACTAGACACTTAGATTATCACAGAAGCAACGTGGGAGATACACTAAGAGTCACAGGTGCTAAAAGGCCTTTTCTTTACGGAAAGTAAAGGAAGATCTCACTGGGAAACCCAGCCTAAGGGATTCAACTTCAAATACTGGAAGAAACCAAAATATTTTCAACATTCAGCACTGGGCCTGGTGCTATCACCAGCAAAGGGGACATGTTCCCCTCCTGCAGATGACACCGGCTGTAGGAGGATATGCATCCTGGCATAGGTACAGCAGAGACCCCTGAGAACAGGAAAGGAGGAGGGGAAGCTAAAGAGAGGGAGGACTGGCTTGACTGGTGAACTCAAATTCAGAACAAGTCCAGCATAGTGACAGAAGATGAAATTGTCTATCTTGGTCCCCTTGCTATTGTGGACAACCTATCAAATAAACTCTCTCATAAACCTGTTGTGTTCCTCCTTAAAAGTTATTATATTTTGTCTCTACCATGTCAGACTTCCATCCTCTAAGGATCAGAACTTGCTTCTCTGTTACAGCCAACATTTGTTTGTAGCCACTATACCTGCTCTTAGCTTTTGTGCCAACACACTCCTTTCACCCCCACAACTCTTGTTTTTCCTGATGTGTTTATAGACAGTTTCCGTATTGTCTCTCACCCTTCATTAGGCTGAAGTGAACAGACAAAGCCCTTCTAATCTCTTCTCATCAGGGCTGTCAATGCAGCGGCAGTGACTGCATCTGCGCACACGTGCAGCCAGAGTTACAGACAGGATCCCAGATGAGATCTCGTGACTGCTTTATGCAGTGATGGTAATGCCTCGCTATGTCCACTGGCAACACGTCCCAACACAGGCTAATTCATCACTCACCCTTTTTAAGGGCTGTACTATGCAGGCAGCCCAAAGGGCCTCCTTTTCTTTAAACTGACTGTTGCTTGGTTTTACTCTCTGTTCCATCCTGATCCTACTATTCCAAACTTCAAGATAACTAAGCGTGTAGAAATGCGTTTGAAGTCAATTTTTCCATCATGTTCTGTAGTTGTCCCGGCCAGACCTTTTCCTCTTACAGGTACAACAGCTTGTCACAGAGCACCTCCTATTTGTCACAGTAAGTGATACAAACATCTCTTGCCACAGCGGTCAGGAAAGACTCCCGTTGCTGGAGACGCTGCACGTGCCAGGGCACAACTTCTTCCTTACGAGCAATGCCTTCACCAGCAAAAGCAACTTAGGCAAAGTTAGGCACACTGTCCCAAGTGACTGGGATACTGCAATGCTGAAATTAGTGAGAACGTGTTGGATGAAAGTGTTCACATTTGAGTGAAGTGTCCCAGAAAGTATTAAACAGAGAAAAGGTGATGTACTAATACTACCTTCTAGATTGCAAACTGGTTAAGAGATCAGAAATGCAGATAGAGAACAGAGAAATACAGTAAATTGCCACATATTTTATTAGAAGGAGGAGTGTCAAGGACTTCCTGCACAAAGTTATTCATAGTTGCCTATTAGTTTTGTAGCAGAAATGGCAAAATCTTCATTTGATTTTTTTTTTTAACAAATCAGTTAAAGATTAATTATAATTGAGAGGTGACTTGGGGGAGAAATCTTTCATTGGCAGGCATATGAAGTCAGTGTTTGATCCAGCTTAGCTTTTCCACCTTTGATGTCTATGATGAGCAGCGAGAAATAAGAGAAAATAAATGTTAGTAGGCTACAGCATTTTAACAGGTGGAATTGGAACCACTTCCACACTGGCAGCACTGGGAAGACGAATTCGTCTTGTTTCTTTTCCCTTGTTCCATGAGGTCAGCAGTCTTTTGGGGAGCTAAAATACAAATTTACTAAGCAACTGAGCACGTGTTGAAATTAGTAGCCAGAATAAGATTTCAGATACACTGACAAATTCTCTGTCACACTCTGCTCCTTTTTTACTACTCAGAAAACTCTGGCAAACTGTTTTGCTGGATATAACCTTAACAGAGAGAGAAGTTTCAAGCAGGTTCACTGCAGTCTGAAGCTGCCCTCTCCGATGACACTCAACCCTAAGGGAATGCACTAAGAGGGTATAAGCCCACTACTTCTCCCAGGCTGGAAGCCCTTGAAAAGCTGTTATCAGCAGATACGAGTTAGAACAAGCCCTGTTCTTCTTAGAGAGAAGCTATAAAGAAAACAAAGAATCTGAGCAGATCTCACTCTGTGGAGCGAGAAGTAGAGCCATCCACTTCTCTTTTGCAGTCTAGAAAAAAGCAGACTAGCAAATTCGGTACAGAGTACATAAAAATGGCCTCAGTACTAGACTAATTAAAGAGATTGTAACAGGTGACAAAAGGATTGGTGACAAATGTTACAGAAAGAAAATAATTGGGCTTTATCTTCAAATCTAATGTTATCTATATTGGGATTTAACAGTAATTCTGTTCTTTAAAAACACTGACATATGTAGAGATGATGTTATGTGACACCCACCAAGTCAACAGAGCATAATGAGAAGCAAAGCCTGCCCCATTTAATCCACCCTGCCCTGCTGCCACAGCCTGACCCACTGGAGGCGAGGGATGCAAAAAGCAGACGGGGGGGTGTCTGAAAATGTGAATACTTGTCCCTGAGCCCAGATACTGGCAAAAAGAAAACTGCATCTCACCTGTTCTCACTGTGTGAAAGGAAAATGTAAAAAGAGAGACCTAAAAAAAAGGCCAAATAGCAAAGCCCAAGCTCCCAAGGAATACCACAGTGGAGACACAGCCATTCGAATTCCACAGGCGAAGGCAAGCATTTCATTAGGAGAGACTAACTCCCAGCACGGGCCACAGTCAGAAGCAGATGAGGTGAAATCAGATTCTGGGGTTTGGATGCTTTGCCAAAAAAAGCCACAGCATGTGAGTATTTCAAGTCACAGGGAAGCTAGCACTATCAGAAGTGCTACTGCTTGTGAACCTACACCCAGTGGCCTGTTATGAATAATGAGCAAAATCATAATGGAATTATCTCATTTGTTATATATGCTAAAACATATCTCTTTTATTTAGAGGGGGAGAATAATATTTTGGTGAGCAGTGTGTCTGTTCAGAATCAATTCAACACAGGGAGAAGCAAATTATTCCAAATTGCTCTTGTGATTGGAGTAGGATGCCTCAGAGAAGCCATCTGCACAGCTTCTTCCCCCTGTGCCCCAAAAAACCCTACATTAGCATTTCCTAGGAAAAAATATATAGCAGTGAGTTCTTTTATGCTGCTCAGCGTGATATTCTGTAGTATAGTCCCTGGATCAGGCCATATAAACTGTTATGCCAACAACAGTTAACAATACAACTGGAGTCTAAAATATAATCTCTTCAATGGTCAACTTTAAAAACTTTTCCAAGTTTTCCCTATACACATTTCTCTACAGACTGTTTTTCATATTTGTGTTGCTTTTTTAATTTAACAGATGCACACTTACATGAAATTTTTCAGTAATGTATCTGTATCGTTCCTACTGCATAATGTTTTGCAATGTATAACTATACCCATGCAGGAAGTGAACCATCCTCCAGTCTAATCATATTTATATTATTATAGCTTTACAGGAACATAATAATTTTAAATACTAGAAATCTAAATTCTGAAATAAAATGGGGGCTCAAACTGAAAGGGAGTATCAGTCTTCCCTTTCTACTTTGAAGTATCAGGACATCAGAAAGATGATTCTATAGACCAGTAACTAGTAGCTTTTCCAAATTTCAGAAATTTTAAATGATGTTTAGGTGGGTACAGTCACCTTCCAACAGCAGCAGCAGCCACAAGAAGATACTGTTTATAAGGTGACATAACTAAGAGGAATGCTGTCTGCCAGCACTGTATCCTGGGCGACTCCCAGCCAGCGCTATGACATGCACTGTGCTCTAGGAAATATACTGTAAAGCTGAAGGCTGAATGGCATTCAAGAGATCACAGCTATATTCCTTCAGCGAAAAAATTTGAACATATTTTATTTTACGTGGAGAAAGTCCTGAGAAGTTTCTTTTGAAACACCTTGCTCCAGCCAAAAGAGCTGTTTGGAACAACCCGCTCCACTGGTGTCGTACAGGCCCCACTGCTCACTGGTGAGGTCCCCTTCCCTACTACGCGGCACAAAGAAACTTTCGAATACACCTGGTCAAGATGATTCTGCCATTGCTTTTTCTTCCATTTCTTTCCAACACATGCTTTTGGCTGCTGCTCTTTTATCCTCTTGAATTCAAAACAGTCACATGCTGGGTGTACCCAGACAAGCCACTCTTCTTTACTGTCACAAAGCTATAAAATGTCTAAAAATCCCATTTATCTTCATTTAATACAGATCGATTACTATTTTTCCTATTAATACTCCTACAATTTTTTCCACTGGTTCTAATTGCTCCCTGGCTCCCACAAAGATCTAAAGACTAGCTGAGCTGGGAGAGAAAATACTTCTCCCTTTAATGCTACAGCTGGATACGTCTCTGGGCAGGCTGGAGGCTTCTGGGCAAGGCAGCATGAGATGGGCACCACCGCTCCGTGTGCTGTCTCTGCCGTGTGCCTTCAACTGCTGCCCCTGCAGCTGGCACTCAAGCAGCTTCTGGCAGACCTGAGTAACCTAGGACTGGCTAAAGTAAGACTGTACAACTTTTTACTCAGCCCATCCTTCACCTGATTCCACTTTCTGCAGGTGCATTTTAGTTCTCATGTTTTCAATCTACCTTCAGTGCACTGAGCATACATGAACACATGAATACAATGCACTGATTTCCTTCCCCCCTGCCCCATTCCACCTCACTGTGGTAACTCCCTTACTGAAAGGGATTGCTTCAGCCATTCTGCCTGATACCAAGCAAAGAGAGGGCTCCGGACTGACCCTTACTGAGTTAATTTTTAATCTTCATTCTGGGAGAAGTTTAACTAGGAGGAGAAAATGGGTTAAGTATATATGTCATCACAGAGGTAGTAAAGGATTTATTAAATCAAGCAATATTGATTTCTTCTAGTCATTTTTTAATCAGCAAATAAGCTAGGAGAAATCCTGAGCACCCAATATCATTCTTTCCCATTATTTAGAGGATATTCCTTAATCTATAGTGAGGACAGTTAGTTTTGGAAAAGGGTGGCTATTGCCCTGATCCACTGACTTTTACATTTCAAAGTTCAGATTTAGCATCAATATCCTCAACTCGTTTCAAGCAGACAAAAGTACTAAGTAGCTTGTTTATGGAGGAAATTCAAATCAGAATAGAAAACTTTACCGTTTTTTCATTAAAATACAAATGTTTCCATTTTGTTCTTTAAATGTTTTCCACCTCATTCTTTTTCACATAGCCAGAGTCCCTCCAGCCTAAGAAACCTCCTAATGATCATGCTAGACTTTGGCTCAGACACGTCAGCTGACAAGGTTCAGACAGCTGTTGTATAGATACCTAAATCTGTGCTAATGACCAGAAACTCCCTGGGAGTTAGTCGAAAGAAAGAGACGTTTTAGAACAGAATTCATCTGACTTTAATACAAATACTTTAGGAAAGAGAACTCATGCCCTGGAAGTGCTTATTTCTTGCTGGTGACTCTTAAGTCAGACATTGATGTCTGTGTTTGGTCACCTAAATCCTGCCCCTGTGGCACTAATCAAAAGCATGGACTGAGGTGAAGGAACAGGACTCAGGGAATGCCAGAGGGGATCTTAAGACTAAAAGACAACTCCTAGTTCCAAAATTACTGTAGCGGATAAGAAGATAATATTACCTTCAACATAAGCTTCAATATTGCCTGAATCTCACATAGTATATCTCCCTGTTTTTCAATCCAGAGTAAGTATAGCATTTCAAAGCTAAAATTAATTTCCCTGGCACTAATTATTCGGTGACTTCCTCTAGAGTATTTTAAGATTAATCACCACTGTTTTCACATGATGTCAATATTCTGCAATGGAATATATATAAAGTGGGAAGCTTGCTTCTTCTAAAAGTAGTTTCTTTGGCACAGAAAGTCTTAATCAGAGAAATAAATTGTTACCCTCCCCAAAAAGGTGGTGGGAGGCAAGGGGGGAGAGAAACCCTATTTTAAAAGTTATATAAGGTCATTCAAGGACTTTAAAGATTTTAACTTAGACCTGTTCCTACAAAAAAAAATCAACCTATAACAGCCCAGATTTTTTTTTTATTTTTATCTCATTAATGAAAATTCTGACACAAAACCAAATAGGTCAAGTAAGAATTCCACCTCCTCTGACTGTATCTCTACCCAATTAAAAGTGCAAAAACTCAGGCTTTTACATATGTCTCTTCTTCTTGCAACTTTTGAGTCAGTAAACTGATGCACAGCAGATTTAGGGCTGTGGCTCTTCAGCCCTGACTATGTGACCCATACTGTGTTTTCTAGAATCTACACAGCCTGTAGCATATTACCTTATGCTGCTTTAGAGAGAAAAAAAAAAAAAAAAACAAAAAACAAAACAAACCAAACCACAACCAACTTTCTCTTGATTGACCAGCTTGAGAGCCTGGGAAAAATTTAAGTGTGTGCATAAATGTTTGAATGAATCAATGCCCTTAGCTCTGTTTTTCTTAGAGCTGGAGTGCAGCCATCACCTTCCAAGGCTAAAAATAGTGTCTGTAGGCAGCTCAGGTAGATGCAAACCACCTTCTTCAGCTTTATTTGATATCACTTAAGTGAGGAGCAATTCATTCTTCTGTAGTATTATAGAAAATTAGTGGAATTATACCAGCAGTGATCTGGTAAAAACCCAAGAAAATTGCAGTGGATTAAGTATTGTTAGTTTGAAAAAAAAAAAAAAGCCACTTGATTGACTTGATCTCCAGCATTCCTTACTCCCGCAATTTTGAAGGCATGAAAAAAATTCTCCTGCTCACTAATCACAAAACCCTTAGTGCCATATTTCAGGATAACTTATACGTTCCCCTTCAAAGCAGTCCTTTCTGTAAAAATTTTGTGTGTTTGATTGCACCCAAGGTCAGACGCAAAATCTATAAATTGTCAACATAATAATAAACCCCTGTAACTTTGCTTCTCCTTTGTGATCACCAAAGGCTCATCTCCACATCCAGTCAGGAAGATAATTGAATAATCTGGGTGACAGAACAGAGCCCTGCCAAGCTCTTGGGCTGACCTTGAACTCTTTGATCAGTTCACCACATACAAAGCCTCTTTATATATGTCTCTAAAGAATAAACTAAGAGCAAGCAGATCATTTCCAGCCATCTTTCCCAGGTATTACATACAAAGATTCAACAATCTGATTGAATATTGCAGTAAAATTGGCCCAAAACAATAAAAGTTTGAAGTTAATATTGCTGTTGAGCTTGTAGAATCTGAAGTACATCATCACCTGATGCCTATACCCATATTGTACTAACTATATATGAACTATTTTAATTTGCTACAATAGATGCACACCTCAGGCAATATAATTTTCTGTGACCCAGTTCTCAGATTTGTTTTATATTGCTCTAACAATGTTATGGGTCTACAGAGTAAACATCATTATATTTTCATCCACTTTACTCTGCCAAAATGGTGACTAATATACTATATCTATTATATACTCATTTATTAAGCAAGATTACATACAAGGTAGTTCATCATCCAGAAAGAAATTAGTAGCCAGTTGCTTTCACATTACTGTGCATAGTGATGAGTCTTTAGCTATGGGTCACGCAAATTTAGAACCAAGGCAGACTGAGGCCCTTCGCAGTATCTTGTTTGCAACCAGAGCAGGGGAGCTTCTGAGACACCCTCTGAAACAGTTAACTTGAAGAACCAAAGGGTCAGTTTCCTTTAGAGGAAACAAAACAAGCAACGTAGTCCCAGTGCTTTTTTATTTCTTTTTTAATGGGAAATTGCATTATTTTCTACTGTCAGCCAGCTCAAGGCACACAAGATTGTCTGTTGTCATTTGTTTCTGTTTGGGTTCCTCCTAGGACAGGGTGAAAGCAAGGACTGGTAACCACGAGAGCAGAAGCCTTACCCATTTTTTGAAGCATAACAGTCAGAGTCCAAAAGGCAAGAGGCGCTTTTAAGATACCCAGGCATAATCTGTGTACTCTTCTTGAAAGTAAAAGTTGTAATTAAAGTTGGCATTTCTGAGCAGCCTGCTAATGCTGGCCATCTTGATAACAAACAACGAGGACATGCTTTGTGACACTGACATACAATGCACAGGGAAGAGCCGGTGCCTCTCGGTAGGAAGCAGGCAGAATAGATGTGTGCATCTAAGATGGCCTAGAGGGAACACAACTGAAAGATGTTCTGGAAAAAAAAATGGTCATGTAGCCAGAGCAAAGAGAAATATGAGATAAAATAAGGGGTGTAAGATCACTGCTTTGCTTTCCCACAAGCTTTTCCTGTCATTTTGCTCTCCTTCCTTTTCCCTCTACATATTGCAGAGTAGCAAATAATTTAATTGTTTTTTATATTCTGAAACTGTGAAAGTCAACAAAAGAGTGACAGACTCTAATATTCAGAGCAAATAGGAAATAATTTAGCTCTCCAAACCCATCTAATAAAGAACTAATAAAGAAGTAAAAGGCATCTGGTTTTTATAGGTCACTTTCTCAGATAGAAGGATGGAGCAAAATATGACCACTTTTTTGAAAATTTCAGTAAGTTTTAAGTAGCATGGATATTATCATTTTGGACAGCACTTAGACGTATTTCAGATCTCACATATTTTCATTACTCATACTGTGCTATATGAAAAAGGATCATGGGTAGTCTGGTCACATAAATAATTTCATGTTTTATAAAGAACTTCAGCATCACCAGGAAAAGATCTTAAAACAGACAAAAGGTATATACTACAAAAAATCAAACTTATATACAGTTACTTATTCCTTTGAAGGAGGAAGGACAACTTCAACCTGTTGAGATTCAAAACTATGTTACCAGGAAGTACCTTAATCTATTCTGCTTGGCTCTCAACATGTAAAAGCAAATCAGCATCCACAATTCCAGTACTCTCTGAGAGGTTTTTTTGGAACAAATTATAGCACTTCACCTTGATTCAAGCATTCTGCAAACAAGCAAGAGGAGGGCAACACTGCAGTTAAGAGAGGGCAGGAGGTTCAAATACAGATAGCCTGAAAAGTAGGAATCCCCCTACTCTATGAAATGATTGGTAGAGCATTCTGATGGAGGTTTGTAACATGCTGTGACAGAGTCGCATCTGTCTATCAATTCTCATCTTCATACAGGAATAGAATAAAGGTAGGGTAAGGTGAGAATTGTGCTCAGCATTTCATACCAAGGCCACATAACTAATTTATGCTAAACTATGGATAGCAGGGCAAAATAGAGAGACAAATACTTTGGAGTATGGAACATTTGCTTGGAAAGAAATGATATGGTAAAGACAAGTACTGGGTTCATGTGTCTTCAATGAGATCTCTGAATTTTCACTATGACTCAGGAACGATAGATAAGAAGGCAAACCAAAGCAGTGATGAAAAGTGTGCACTATACAAAAGACACCTCATTAATGATAATCAGATCCCTCCTTAGCATCTCTTCCTTAAAAATCGTTTTTCCACCACAGGTTTCTGGAGGCAAATCAAACCCCTGAAGAGAGTTTCACTAGAAGGAAAAGGAAGATATATCACATTGAAAGGGGTGGCGTACAGCCTATCCAGGGAAGATAAACAGCAGAAGAAAACACAAGTGTAGATAAAAGGAAAAAAAAAAAACAAAAAACAACCAGTGTTCAGATCTTAATACAAATAATATTCCTGTGGCAAGGCATGTACTTGTGAAAAAGAAGTAGTTTAAGTCCACCCAGCAGAGATGCCCAGATATTTGTTCACCTGCTGTTCCACCTGGAGAGCAGAAACGAAGAGCTGGTTCCCCCACCAGCCAGGGGCACCACTGGTCAGAGAAGGTAGCAATCACAAGAGCTCCAGAGAGCAAACTTCTGCCTTTTTTGTGTTGCTCATCACCCATTAATCTGATAGACATCCTGATTTAAACCCAATTCTGCTGTGAACAATCCCCCACAGGTGCACTGAGATAAGGAGGGCAGAAGACAACTATAGTTTTAGTATAAATTGTTAGAAGATGTAATAAATAACAAAATCAGGAGACACAAATACATTTAGTGAAGGGGAATCAATACAGCTTTTCTAAAGACAAGCAGTGTCACACAGATGTGCCACAGCTGGGTTTTGAGAGTCAGTGTGCATGAAGAAATTCCTGCAATTTTATACATCTACAATTTCTAGTCTTTAACAAAGTGGCTCATCAAAGATTTTTAAAGAAACTAAGCTGCCACAAAATAAAGTGTTGGCACTGAGAACAACCTGATATCAGCTGGAGTGCCCATTCAAGCCCAAAGATGAGTCTGAACTCCTTTACTATGGGAGCACACCAGCTGAAATCCACCTTGGAGAGGGCTGAGCCTCAGGCACACAGTGGCCTCTCTCTGTCCCATTCCCACACCTCTGATTCCCTGAGAAGAAAAGCAAGACACAACGGGTGATGGGAACCACAGCAACCTCCAGCCAAGGTCAGAGGGAGGACAGCAGTGGGCCCAGGGCCACGGGGCAATCCTCAGCATGAGACAGTGCTCCTCTGGTTGTGAATAAGGGACAAAGCCCCTACAGAGACAACTGCAAGTTGTTATTCTGGGCTTCTGAGCAAGACTGAGCATGATTATAAATTCAATTCTCATGCTGTCAAAGCATGCTTTATGCTGCTTTATGTCGAACTTGCTTTTCATATTTATTATCATTTCCCTAGAGCACCACATCCCTAAGGTATGAACCCATGTGTGAAGTAATGATATACAGGAGAATCAAAACCCAGAAGATGCCTACAGTACGTCACACATTCATTCTTTCACCCAAAGCAGGACTGCTCCCTGTTGCTGATTTCCAACTTCATTTTAAAAATCTCACCCAATGTTACATTTCTTCTTGCCACTGAAAGGCTTATTTTACTGTCTACTATGTCTTTCAAAAAGTTTTTCTGGCAGATCCTCTTCTTGCTCTCTATGATAAATCTTGTTGTACTAATTTCTCTTCCCCAGTGCTGTTTATGCCCTCAAATATTTGCAGAACGTTGTCAAGTCACCTTGCAATCACTGCTTGGAGCATCCCTATCTAATTTTCAGCCTTTCCACGTGCAGCAAGTCAGTTCTTCCAGCCCCCTTTATCATTTGTCTTGTTCATCTTGTCAATTAGTTTCTCTGACCTCCCCGCTCACTTTGTTTTATTAATTTTCCAACACACCCTTGTGAGGTAAGCACAGATTATCAGCCTCCTTCCCTCCATATTGTGCAATCAGCACAGGACTGGTGAGGAGCTGATTCACTTGGTCACATGCAAACTGCAGGGATGTGGCCTGAGCACTGCAGTGGCTTCAAAGAGAATGGGTGCATTAGGGCATTCAGCAACCCTTTAGACAGGACACCTGTGGTCACATTCAGATCACTCTTTGTGTCACTTCAGAGCCTGAGTGACCATCAGAAGCACAATGGGCTAGATTTTCTCCCAAAACACTGCTCTCCAATGTGGGTTCCTCAAGCAGACTCCCAGTTGCTCCCCTGGTGTGCGAACACTGGCCCAGGATAGGACACTAAACACATTCTCTTTGTTGCCTTGCTGTCTTTCCTATGTTCCTTTTGCTAGTTTGGGAGATAGTATTGCACTTTTTTTTCCTCCCACTTTTTCTGAACAAAGACATTATTTTTGGTTGAGTGGAAGATAATGGAGTTTTCTGCCTGTGTGGGTATGGCATACTCACTGCTGCAGTGATTTTCCATTTCATTCATATGCTCTGTGGGTTCCCTCCTAGTCTTGCAAGAAAATAAAACACATCTGTATCAATACAGATATATCTAGATTTTTTAAAGACTTGGATGTCACTGGCACATATAAGATTACATTAATCCCAATTTATCAGAGTAGTAGTTACACATGCGTAGTAAGGAACTCTATTATCCTGTCTTTAATTTACTCTCAAGGGGTTCATCTTTCACAAAATCCATATCAGAGCCCCCTTTCTCATTTATTCTATCTAGAGAGGGGAGAGGTCTCTATCTGATCTGATAATGGAGCTATTTGGCTCAGCCCAGCCATTAATCCATCTGACAGCTTTCCTATGAAAAGGCAGAATTTCCATCCTCCACTCCAATTTATTTCATCATCTGCACTTTCCTTCTCCCATCCCTGGTCAGTGGTAATAATGAGAACTGTCTAGAAAAATATATAAATATGGCACATGTGTATAAATATAGATAAAGCATGTAGCATAGGTGTGACAAGAAGAGAATTCTGCCTTACAATAATTTTTAACTCAGACGTTTACTTGCCTTATGAAAACTTAAAGCAGTCACCACCCTTTTGAAAATATCCCAACACAAAATTCCATTTTTCTCAATAAACAAGCTCTTTGTTTTGTTGTGTGAAGGTTTTGTTTGCTTGTTAGTTTGGCTTTAATTTGGTTTTGTATTGGTCCCTATCACAACAATTCTCAGATCTTTTTGAAAGATACTATATTGTAATTTTGAAGTGATATTTTTCTCATTGTGCTGATACTCAAGGTATCATACAGCAGATCTGGAAAAGAGACAAGTTTGCAATACGGATGCTGAGCTCTCCTGTCCGACCTGCTGCTCTGCAATTACCCTTAGCTGAGAGCATTTGACAAGACTTAGGGTTAGACAAGCAGAAATCTCTGCAGAACAGGGATTTTCTTGTTTCTTTTTCTTTTTTAGAAGGAAAATCTGCTATGTAAGGCAGCTGACAAAATTGTTTATATTCTACCCAATACTGACAATTTTAATAAAGTCTTTTTATTTTAAAATGCCAAACTCATTAAGCTTTCAGCCAAAATGCCTTTCTAAATAGAAATAGTGTTTTGAAAAGAATTCTGAATTCTCTGTTTCTTTTCAAAACCTTTGACATGCAAGATGATGTCTTTCAGGTTCAAAATAGCATCTGATTTCCTGTTTAATTCTACCAATAAAAATATCTCAATTTTTAAAAAATATAGTCATGACATTTAGTGGACCTTACTATGGGTCAGCTACAAGGTATCCCGAGCCAAGTACAGGTAACACTCAGGTAAATGCTCAGACGCTCTCCCTGACTCTGCAGCCTGGTTCCCTGTTTGCTGTCAGATATTTTTTACATGTGGCAAGTGCAGAAAGATTTCAAATGTGGTTAGAAAAGAAGACCAAAAAAAATATTTTTTTTCAAAATGATATGTTTCGCAAAACACAAGACAGAGCTTATACTTTTTCTACTTATGTATTTACATGTTAGTGCCAAAACCACTTAAAAATAGTTTCCATGAATGCAATCAAACACTTTCATTTTCCATCAAGCTACTTCATTTTCTTAATTGAAAATGGAAACGTGAAAATGGGAAAAGTGTCGGCCATGCTGGGCATCTCCTGTAGGTTTTTGAGAATCCTGTATTTTCTTGCTAGATTTTTTGCATTCCTGTAACTCCAGATCATAAGACCACAGTGTGCAGTAGATGAGTAAATGGCATTGCTCAGAGGAAATTCTACCATTCCTCATGTAGCCAACTGAATGGTCATCTTGTATCACTGTGTGTCAGGATATCAGGCCAGCCTTTGAAACTAATCTGATATCTGGAAACTGCACAAAATGGTGCAAAGATATTGGACCAAGTTGTCCCTTCAGAAGGGCATGGCAGTTTCAGCTGCACCAGAACAAGGTCTGCCACGTGCCTGGAGCAGAATCCTGCCAGGGTACAAACACCACATCAACAAGTGTTCCTTGTTGCTATTGAAATTTTTTGTCTTGGAAAAATGTGATTTAATAGGTTCAGGTTTAAACCCCTGCTTTAAACCCTAGCTAAAAAGGTTAAAAGACTCCTTTGCATTATGGGATTTATACAAATTGGAACAGCCAAGGTGGAAAGGGTCTGAAACTCCCTGCATTCCCCAAGGGACCTGCTGAAAGGATCCTGGCTTCCTCATTAGTAAGTCCCATTTCTGGCTTCACTGAGACCAGATTCAAAGCAGAATCACTTTAAAGAAGGGCATAAACCAACGATACTTTGAGAGACCTCAGTGGCCATGTCTGAATGTTAAGTAAAACCATCTTTTGACTACCTCTTGCCAAAGCATCATTGCACCCACTGGTACGTTCCCATCTCTGATGTCAATGCAGTTCCCTAGAGGAGAAGGAGAAGTAGTTCACAGTATAAGCTCAGAAACAGGAATGCCATTGTAAATTGCAAAGTTTCCCAAACAGCCTGAACATTCTGTCACTGTTGACTTTGGTTTACTCATTTTACATTTTCCAAGCCTTTATCTGGGCTAAAATTTGAGGCAACCTTTTCTGCTTCATGCCAGTTCTGCAACAAAAAAATCTACCATGGATTGTTTTCCTTCTTTTTTTAATGATCTTGAACACCACCAACAAAAACAGATTCTGCCTGCTCACCGCTGCTCTCTCAGCTCTCTGAACTGACAGTCTCTCTTAAGTCCTGCTGTGACTGAGCTGCCCTGGAAGTCTACGGCACAATTTAGGCTGCTTCCTAAGCAGAACTTGAAATCTTTACAGATCTTGAAATGAGGATGGACTTGAGCTTTATAAGAGAGGTTTTATACCAATTTATCAGCAATTTCAGAATGGAAAACATTTAAGAAAAAGATGAAAAATTAATATATATTTTCAATGATGTTTCCTAGGTCCAGCAAACAGCATTGCAAATTTTGGTCCCTTTCTGGTTCATCTGCTATCTTCTATATAATGTTTCCTCATTACTCCTTTAATTGGGGAAAACAAGTATAATTGATAATGTGCAAAAAGAGGGGCATTTGTTTGTTTATATCTATAAACATACAGCTTAAGTGCATTCTGGACTGAAGGCAGCCCACAGAAACCTTTGGTGGTATAAAAATGAAGCTAAAAGGATTTACACACCCTGGATAAATGTTAAACTACTTTAAACACTTCCCTGAAGTAAATTATCTTCCTTCCATAGAGCAGTATTGAAAGAAGGAGGTAAGAAAAAACAATTCAATTTAGCGTTCCAAGGAGTTTTCAGGATGAATTCTTAACTAGCTCTGAGATTTCCTATTTGTTACGCAGTCCTCTGACTGATTAAGCTTCTTTGAGTAAACATGTTTACTTTCTTGCAAAATCTGTTTAAATCAAATGATGAAAATTTGCCTTAACAGTTCCTTTGCAGCATGAAATGCTTCTTGCAGCACCTGAATGTTTCTCCTCAGTTTCGGCAGTACATGCTCTGTAAAACCTGAGCCTTGGGCACCCTGCACAGCAAAATGGGTCTCTGCTATGTGGCTAATAGCACCACTGGACCAGTCAAAGCAATGAAATGGAGACTTCTGAAAAAGCTTCAACCTGGCAACACATGATGCAGTCAGATCATTGTGTTCTTTATGTTGATATGAAGCTTAAATTATTGATCACTGTATTGAAAGCTGAAATCAAATACAGTATCTGACTACTTAAATCTTCCACTCAACCTGCCATCTCCAAATAATTTCTTTTAAAAAAAAGAAAAAGAAAAAAATCGTTTTGATCTTTGAAAATGAAATACCATAACACTTTCAGTTTGATTTGAGGAGGGAGAAAGGTCAATGCTCCTCAGTGTTCAAACTATTTCCTGATCAGGTTTGTCAGGCTAATCCTTAGCATACGGACAGAGATCCCTACTTCTGAAAACCCAGAACTCCTCAAAGTTCTTGGCATAATAATGTGAAGTAGTTTGCATTGCTTGTGATTATTTGCATACGTGACAGGAAACATATCTGCTTTCCTGGGCACTCCATTAAAATTGCTGTCTTCCCAACCTTTTAAAAACTAAATGAACAAAAGAAATAATGGTAATTGTGTCCTTTGGCATAAACTGTTTTATAAAATATGCTGCAGTGAAAGCTTTATCCCATTTTTGGTTTTAGTCTTCAGAATCACGCAGGTACCCCGATTTCTCTCAAGTCATAAGACTTGAGGTCTTAATTCAAGGTCCTAACATTAAGAGAGAAACTGGTGTGTTTCAGTTTTAAAATATTAAGTTTCTGATTGCATGGTTGCAGAGCAGCTCATCGTCATTTCCTTATGTTCAGAGCAGCCCATCTGGTAGCAGTGTCACCCACTGGGATCCCCTGTTCAGCTGGCCCTTTCCAATTCCCAAACCCAGCACTACTGGAGAGAGGCAGCACCCATAATCAAATCTGAATATCCTCAAACACGTTACTCAGAGCTAAACCAAACAAAAGCACAAGTTTTGCCCACCTAGAGTTTCAAACTGGTTCTGGATGTACACAATAACACTAAAAGTCAACAGCCAGCTAAATAGAGCGAGCAATTCCTCCCTTGCCTGACTGTGAGCAAAACCGGGTCCTGAATTAACAGCATTTGTTAACCCTGCCAGGCCCCACACCCTTCCAGGTATTTGTGATTGATCTGCCTCAAATAATCAGAAAGAACAGATGGTATCCATTTCTTTCATGTCTGATAGGAAGGACATTAGCTGAGCAGCAGAGGCTTTGCTTCTGCAACCATTAATCAGGTATGTTCTGTAATATACAGATGGGACAGACCAGAGTTGTGCCATCCTTTGGAACCAGACTTGCAAGAACCAACACATTTCTGTTTGGAGAGCAAAACAAACAAGAAAATTGAAAACAAAGCGAGAAGGAAGGCTCAAATGAGCTACCGACTGGCTAGAGATGGGAAAGGGAAGGGGCAGGGAAGTGAAATAGTCAGGTAGCCACAAAACTGAAGCAGGGATAACTGCTTTGCTTGTGTCAATCTAAGCACCTGATTTTGCAGGCTTGAAGAGAAAGCCATCATCCAACCAGAGTAGGCATTTTACCTACCAGCAGCATTAACTGTTCTTTTCATACTCCCCCAACTACTCCACAGTCTTGGGGGAATAAAAAAAAAAAACAAACAAAAAACAACAAATCTCTAACTACATAAATCCCAAAGCCTTTGCAAGGCAAATAGTTTAAAAGCCTCTCAGGTCCTCAGAAACAGAAGTTGTAATGTAAATGGAAGAGTTACACATTTAAAGCCCTTTAATGTTTATTAGTTACTTGTAAAACACTTCTCCCAATTGATATAGTTACCACTTTCTTTCAGGACTTTGTTTATCAGGCATCTGTACCTTACAACAAATATGCTTACTTACTCCCATACACTTTGCTCAAATTAAAGATAGTGCTATCTCTTATATAAATAGATTGCATGAAAAGCAGTTATAATAACTTATAGCCTATAACAGGTTTCATCTTTACTCACTAAAGTATATCCCTAGTTTACAGAACAGAAATTAACAAAGTGGATTGTTTAAGTGAGTGGTGAAGGTCGCGTACACAAAACACTGGCACAAAACATGGACTTTCATGCCATGATACCCCCCATGTTGCATCCCAACTAAGGCTAGAACAACTGTGAGCTTTTGAAGTGCATGGGACCCTCAATTTTCTTTCAGCTTGTTGATCTGGACCCTGCAGCATTGAACTCACATCCAACATAAACGCTGCAGCAACTAATAACAAAACTGCCTGCAAGTCCTTAAATATAACCTAAAAGCAGGAATATTTTTTTTCAGTTTGAAAATTCTTTTTGCTCCTTATAAACGATTTCCTTCAAAAATCAAAACCACCTCAAGGGGGTTTTCTAGTAGTCATCACATTTCTGAGCTGCTCGATTACTCATCCTTCCTTTTTGCCTCCCCCTTCACACCATCTCCCCCTTCCATATCACGCATCATCAAATTTACAGAATGGAAACCATTTAAGGCATCAAAATTATTGCTGAAGGTGAACAGGAGATGAAAGTCAAGTACCATGTTCTGCCTGCCTTTTGGGATTCATCATGTACTGTGTTCTCTATTTCACTCGTCAAGATGTCATGCTTAAAAAGTTACACAGCCTGAAGAATAGAAGAAGCAGCAGAAAGGAGAGGGGAAGAAAAGGCTGAACCCTCTTGCTGCTCCTCATGTTTGCCTATAAAAAAAAAATCTGAAAAAGATTCCCAAGTCTGACAGCAATCATAGCCACCTAGACAGTGTCTAACACATGAATAATGCGTCGATGTCAGCTCAAAAAAGACCAAACTTTCTGGCCTCCGAAGGCCATTTTACAGCTTGTGTATATATCTGACATTAGGGAAAAAGAGATTGCATCATCGCAGATATATGACACTCTCTGTGTATGCAGCTTCTTTCTGGATTGACTTCCGTGATAAACGTGTCACTTCTGGAGAAAATTGATGTGAGCCAGCACTGTCATTTCTCTAATTCACTCTTCCCAGTTACTTTGTCCTCCTGGTTCCATCTGCTTTGTAGAATGAGAGTCGACATATCTATTCATTGCTTTAGTGCAAAATGGTAAAAATATTTTTAAAAAGCCTGACTGAACTAGGTCCACAATACCTTAGTAACATTTTTCCATTTTGATAAAATGAATCAAGAAAGACTGAGACATGCAAACTTTATAGACAAAAGCCTGCTTTCAAAATGTCTGAATTGATCAAAGAAAGCACCTTTGAGAACAGTAAGTCCTCCTGTTAATGTGCAGTTTGATGTTAGTTGGTTATACCAATGTTGTGTTTATTCTCGCCTTTAACATAATGCAGTCTGTGCATGGAGACTTGATTTCAGACAGGAAGGAGTAGTTAAAAATGTTTCTACCAACAGTGCCCTAATATAACCCTTGTAATCCATAAGCTTACTTAAATCTTTACAGAACAAAGGCATATTTTTGCAGGGTTACAGACAATTTGGATAAGTGTAACCCATTCTGGGCTATGAACATGTCAGAATATTTCCTTCACTGCTTTCATACTGAGTGAGACCACGTGCCTATCAGGGAAACAGATCTGCTCGCTTACTTGCGTCATCTCAGTAACTACCCAATGAAATCAATTGATTTGGGATTGTTATTAAATATATACATATCTTTCTCTTTTTTGCTCTTCTCTTGTCTGCTAATTTGTGGAGCTTTGCTGCTCTGTTTCCAACACTGCCGTCACTTCTGCGGCACAAAACGGATTCTGCAATACCCCACTTTGCTGCTTGCAGCTTCCCTGCAGAGGAAGGCAGAGGCACAGCTGGGCTGAGAAGGGGAGAGCTGAGATTTCCTGATCAGGAATCGACCAGTGACCTCCTGGCCAATGCTACAGAACAAGTGCTGTATTCAGAGAGCTGACCACAGGTCCGCTTCCTCAAATACTCTGGGGCGGAAAAGATGCAGTGCATCCTTCAGATGGCTCCCCAGCTTTCCCCAACTCATTGCCTGAATGAAGCCCTCCTCTTTGCCACATGTTAAGAATAGGGAAAGAAGAAAGCACTGGATGTAAATTGTCAGCGTGATACAAATGATGTCCCTTTCTCTCACTGTTTTCTTCCTGTTTTTCCTCTCTGTGCTTGCCCCGGTGTGCAAGTCTTGATTTCATTCCAAGACAGTTACATCTGTCAAGCCTGTCGCATTTTGCATCCATTCATGTCAGGTGCAAAAGCTAAAGCAGGTGCTACAGACACTTGTTTGATTAGCGCAATCTGTTGATATTGTTTCTTGATATTTCACAAAAGAAAGAGTATGAGAGAATGAAAGAGATAAAGAAGAAGGGAGAACAGTGGCAGCCTTCGATGAGATAAATGGGTTGAAAGTGCCTTGCTCTGCTGTGATGGCTCCCATCAGACATGCCCAGCAAGGTAAAACGGGCGCTTTTCTAACAGATGGTCTCAAAGTCTTTACAGCATTATGGCTCGGAGTAACAGCATATCTCACTGCCACATGCTGGGGAGGTAACTGTGCCGTGAAGGAGATGCACTCAATTTACCTGCCTACCTTAATAGCATCCGACTGTCTGGTCTGTCAAGGTGTTAAGGTACATCTATGTAGAAGGCAGCTGCTAAAGAGATGTAGCTGAGATTATGGAGACAAAAGCCTTTTGCTAAAACAATGAATTTACATTCTGAGGACAGAGGATCTTAACTCCATTTTGAACAACTACATAATCTCTGTGACGTTTGTGCTACAGAGAGTGTGGCTTAGGGACAATGTACCCACCAGGCCCAACTGCCTTCTCCTCCTGGAGATACTATGGAGGTAGCCAGCCCATCATAGAAACACTTTCATACAGTCTGCAGAAATCTGGTTACATCCAAGGTTCTGCAAATACCATATTAGTTGTGGGCTTCTGGCATACTGAGCCAGGCTGCCAGACACTTTTGGGCACATATACTGTCTTGACTGGAGAGAAGCCTTTAGTCAGCATAAGACACTCATTTCCAGTTTTCTAGACAGACAGTAAATCTGGATTTGCAGGTTGCAGTAGGTCTGCCTCTCAAAAGATGGCATAAATACAGCCTGGGTTTCTGTTCCCTATCTGTAGAATGGAGGTAATAAATTACAACACTATCTTTGCCTTTCTCTCTTTCCCACTAAATTTGCAAGTGCTTTAGAAAGAAAAAGAAGCATCTCATCAAAACAGGTGTTTGTTGTAAACAGCCAGCTGGACTCCAGGCTCTTCAGATTCCTTCCTCTAGAAGCAGCAATCAGTGTGTCAGTTGGATATGGCTTAGGTTGGCACAGAGCATCCTGAGACAGTAGAGAGTGAATGCCTTCTATCAAATTAAAATTTAATATACTTTCTTAAAGGCTACAGAGAGCCTTTAGAAATTCAATTTCTCATTCAGAATGTTTCAGCCTCTCCCTGAAGAGATCAGCGTCGATAACCAGGTAGCTATGAAAAGCTTTCCGTCAGCATAAGGATCACTCTCTGGACTGGAGTTCACTGGAGCCCTTTCCCAAGCATGTTACAAAGTCATTATGAAAAGCTCTTCCTTATGTCACAGAGCCATCTCTTCCTGTAGGCTGGAAAGGCAAGGGCAAGTTTCCCACCATGGTGTGCCAAGCAGAAATATTCACGCTGATAAGTGCAATAGTTGCGAAGTCAGATATGCCCCTTCTGCCTCCACTGTGTGGGTGAAGGTAAGCAGAACGTGTCCTGAGCCACGACAGAGGACCTAGAGCCAGCTGGCCAGGATGGGGCTGGCCTGAGTGGGTTATGAGTCATGCAGGGCAGGAGAAAGTCCAAGCCTGGATGTAGCCCAAGCAGTTTCCAGAGTGGGTGTTGCCAGCCAGGTCTCCAGTCTCCCTACTGAGGACAACAGGTTTTGTACAGTATCAATATCCCTTCAAGCAGAATTGGAGTCTGTGGGACGGCCTCGCTCTACACATTACTCTGTGAGTCCAGGTGGCAGCAGACTCCCAGCCAACAACACTCAAGGTGATTTAGCTTTAAAATGCAGCTGAGCCTTGATATCAAGTATATTCACAAGCTGAACTGCTGGGTGAAGGCTTATCCCTTGGGTGCTGCCATGCACTGCACAGGCCATAGGACTATGAGCGTGATCTGACAGCAGACCTGAGGAGACTGTGGTTCCATAAAAGCCTTATTTGGAAGCTCAGCCCAGCATCCCTCTTTTCACCAGGCACCTCACCGCTGTGATGTCCCACAGTCCTGATTTTCAGCGTCTTGGCTCTTCTAGTTTTGAAGCCTGAGGCCTTGCAGGCTAGGACACTAATTAAACTGTTTGTTGCTCTCTAAAACAGACAAATGCCTTCTCGCAACAAGAGAGATTCATCACAAGGTGCTAGAAACCCACAGCGTCCTTTGACTTCAGATGAACTGAGGATGCTGAGCACATCCAAAAACATGGTGGCTAACTCATTTCCTGCTGTTACCTCTGAGCAAACGCCTTGTCTGCAGCTCCACAGGTAGCATATCAACTCTCCTGCACTGCTGACTCTGATACCCTCAGCAAGCTTTGCTATCCAAAGGTTTATTTTGTTTAAAGAAGAGACTTTGCCACTGTACCACTGCATCAGAAATGAGCCTTCAAATCATGTTCACCCTGGGCCGTAAGGATAGAAAAAACGTTTGCTCTGAAATTTGTCTGAATTGGAGTCTTATTTTCCAACTGCTGTCCCCTATTTGAGTGGGGCTGGCAGATTTATGCATTCAATATGTATTCACTTAAACTACTTTTACCTAATGATAAAGGAAAATGTTAATTCATAAATAACCTTGGGCAGTGGCAGGCCTGAAATGTGTACATTACTTATATCTGCGTTCAGCAAGCTGAAAAATGACAAAGTGCCCCAGCAGGGTAACCAGGCAAAGCATAAACCATTCAGCTGAGCAAGATGGAGAGTCCATGCCACGCTCCCCTTACAGGCTGCGCTGGCAGGTCCTAGTTATACTCCTGTTGCAGATTAAGCTGGCTGTGTGAGCTGCCAGGGCCTGAGTTGGCAAGCCAGAAGGTGAAAGAGAGAGCCTTCAACCACACCTGTGTGCACGCAGTTGTCACAGGGAACCCAGCAGGTTGTGGCAGCCGGTGGAGCCACTCGTGGGTGTTGCTTCCCACCCAATGCCTCAAGTAGATGGATCAGATGTTTCCTCTGCTCTCCTGCTGCAGAAGGCTGAGAATCTCATTTTCCATGGGGCAAGAGATTCAGACACTTTAACAGCTTGATTTTTGCCAGGCTTACCCTCTCTTGTCAAGGTAAATCCCAGAGGTGTTGGGCTGGGTTGCCTCCAAGTTTTAAAGTCAAAGACTTTAATGAAAAGAACTGACAATGCAAATGACTCCAGGAAAGTTTTTCTTTTCATGACCCTAGTGACCTTTCTATATTGAGCAAATAGCAGCTTTTATCTCTTTGCACCATTTGGTTATCATATGTTTCTTCATTGCTGAGTGAATCTTTAGTGATGCCACTACCAGGGGAGAGCAGGCATCAGAAATTCTCTCATATGGATCTAGTAATGCAATTACTTGCTGAGGCACAACATCCCAGCCACCCGAGGCTCGGGCATTCACATTATGCACTGCAATATCGCATTTTAGTCCATTACTGAACAAGTAGAGCACCTCTCCCAATAAAAAGTGTTACACTTCAGTTATGCTTCAATCGACACAGATTGATACATCTGCTAACCAAAACACAGTCATGCTCTTCTGTTTTCTTCTGAGTCCATCCCTGTTTCAACCCCAGCCTGGCATAGTTAAGAATCTGAGAGAGAAGAAATACCAAGAATCCTTTCCCTTACCTCACTCCAATTCGAACTATCTCTTTAGAAGAGACCAGCCTAGCAATTATTAGAGTTCATAGGCTCTTTACTAATTACCTACATAGAAAAAAATCTCTGCAAAACATAGGAAGACTACAAATAAACTGCCTCGTGTTCTCCAGCAAAATTTGGCTAAGTATTTAAGTAATTTGGCTAAGTATTTATTTTTAAATGAGAACACACTTGAATAATAATGAGAAAAATCCTTCAAGTTTTTTACTTCCTCAATGTGGTACATGTTGAAATCCCACATATTACATACACATGTGTTATACATATCACAGATTCCCTTCAGCAGCAATGCAACCCATTGTTTCTGAACTTCTGGTACTTTCATCCTCTAAGCTCTGGAGCAACGTGACCAAGGAGAAAATCAGTTTAAAGGCACTTGGATGCTAATGAACTAAAGAGGAGATGTTCACTAAACTGAGAAAGATAGCGCATTTAACTCTTGTCCTGGTTTGAGGTAAACTCTATATTCATTTTGTGGTGAATACCAGAGCTGGGAAAACACAGGGAAGAAAACAGGAACATAGGCCACAGTGTACACTAATCTCTGGCACCAGTGGTTTCCATCTCTCTCTTCCAGACAAGAGAAAAGAATGCCTAGATCCAGGGTTTGCATCCAAAATGAAAGATTAAAGGTCTGGCTTTTGTATTTCTCTGAGGTAACAGTGTCCCATCAGTACACCCAGTTTCTATACAGCAATGCTAAACGTATGTTGTCATGTACCCTAATCTCAGGATTACCCTGTTAGATAGACAAATAAACAAATGAAAGTGAATAGCATGCCTGCTGGTTGTCTAGCGGCTAGAAATCTGCTCAGGCTGATGGAATTGCTAAAAGGGACTGTGCAACGGGTGAAACACAAGCTGCTTCTGCCAGGGGAGCCAGCAGTCCTGCAGGCTCCTGTAAAGGCATGGTACCCAGCAGCCACAGAATGAGCCGGTGGAAAGGCACACAGTGAAGTAAACGTGTAAAACAAGATGTGCACAAGATGTGTGTATGAAACAGTTGAGTAATTAATAGTCCTTTATACCAAGTTTACTGTAAAAGTCAGAATCCCCAACTGCAGGAACAACATTCAGCTGTGAAAATTTTGCTGGAAATCTTTCAAGACACATATCTTGTAAGGTCATAGAAGAGCAGTGGGTACCTAAAATTCAGTGGAAAGAAAATATTTAACAAAATAACGACAAGGTCCTACTCATGATTTCAGCTTGGATTTGGAGACATGCTGTCTTTTACCACAATTTATATATATTTTCTGACAGATCCCATCAGCACTGAAATGATTTGTGCTGGTGCCAACATGCACATGGCGCCATTCTAGGATGGCCCAACACCCCAAGAAGGCTGAAAGTTACAAGTACAATGTGTGGAAAGCTGTTATGCTTTCTGACCGACACTTCACAAAACAGGAAAAAAGGACAAAAGGCAGAGCCACAGCACTTGATCAAGCTGTAAGCTTTGCAAATTTATCTTTTCATTCACCTTGCCTGTCTGAGCATGCCAATTTGAAACCGCTGTAAGCAAGTAAACTGTTGTTTGCAATTCATCTCTGACAAACACAAACATTGTATTATACCATTGGAATCAAACTTTAATTTCATATTCAAATACCTCTTAAACCAGCCACCTTGTAATGTGCTTTGATGAGTTATTAACATTTTTGAGAAGACCAATCTTCTTTCAATAGCATCGATTTAACAGTAATGGCTTTTTACAATCTTATGTCCTGCCAAGCTAACATGCAGAGAATTTGCTTAAATTGCAGAAAGCCAGGCAGGCAACGTGAACTGCACTGCTGCTGGTACAGGATTCATATGATTTCGTGTCTCTCTGACATCTGCATTTACTAATTGATAAAGACTTGAGACCACACCAAAGTACTTGTCTCTCTCCAGTTCACCTAGCAGCTAATAAATGTTTCCAGGATTCTATCCTTTCATTACAGAGTCAATTGAGGGGAAAATAGGTTTGCTCCTTGGGTCAAAACATCCCCAGAGAATTTGAGGTGCCATTTGCATCTCCTTAAAGATTCCATACTTGCTGCATTTTTAAAACAGAAATGTAAATTCCTCTCTTAGAGAAACTTTCCAAGCTCTTCATTTGCCTAAAGATAAGAATACGAGCTACGCAAAACAATTCTGACAGAAAACAGGAGGAAGCCAGAGCTAGTAACCTGTAAGCTTCCAAGACAGTCAAAAGTCAGGGTCCTTCTCACAACAAAATGTTAAAGTTTTCCACCCTTCCCTGAGCAGGCCCAGACACTACTGCAATCCTCCTCCACCTCTGCACCCCTCAACGGGTTTTCACAGCCACAGCCTAACCCCAGTCTCTGGGGAAAGCGACCAGCCAACATCAGGTCACTGAACTGGCTTACACTGTGGCCCTACAAACTATATTATCCTCTGTGGAACAGGTCATGGACTGAAAGAGGAGCTGGAGCCTTTTAAACTGCCCTAACAGCGGTGGAATATCATGTGCAACAGTACGCTGAAATGGGCAAAGAAAAGGTAAAGTTACTTGGGAGGTATTCAAGAGTTTTCCAAGAGGCTAAAATATCCACAGAATTAAATATTCAGTAAGGACACTGAATAAGGTCATGCACAACACAACAGACCTATATATATAGCCATATATCTACAAGTATGACAGAGTAACTGAGAGAAACTTGGGAGTCAAGTGCATTTCTTGTTCTCGCTAACAGGTGCTGCAGAATAGATTTGTTTTCAGCAAGTTTTATGGGGGAAAATACCCTTCTAAAATTCAGTGAAGAACCATTACTTTTATGTAAGCTTGTATTTGTGGTAAATAATTCTAGAAGATGGTTTATAAGCAAATAGAAAGGATTATCATTCTATATGAATGATGTTGTTTGTTGCTTTTTCTTCCTGAATCCCCCACTGTGTTTTATTTGTTTGTTTCTCTTTAAACAAGTAGGATTTTCTGCAACCATACAGAGCAAGCAACATTTCAAGGTAATTTTGCAGCTGTTGTGGATACCTGATTATAATAACCTTAAGGATTTGGGCTTTAGTCCTTTTGTCTTTGCTTATGCTCTTACGTATTACTGGCATGGAGGCAGTCAGGTGCTTTCCTCTCAGTGAACCCAGCACACGTCTTACCTGGTCATTTCATTAAAAATTAAGTAACTATTTGCTCTGGTCAGCAAAAAAAGACCCAGAATTGGGAGTTTCAGGTCCAGGGACTGCTAAATTGTTACTCTTCAGAAAAGAAACTGAATGCTGTGTTACATCCTCATTTGTCTTGGTTAGCTTTCCACGTAAGACTTTGTGAGAAACTGCCATAGCTGGGTATGCAGCCATAAAGAAAGTTTACCAAAAAAAAAAAAAAAAAACCAACCCAAAAAACCCACCACAACAAAACAACCAACAAAAGACCAGACAGAGACTATTAAAGAAACTGTAAATCATCACTTGATTGATTTCATTCTGCTTTTTCCAAATTTTAAAAAGATCAAGGGTTTTAGGGTTGCTGCTTTCTTTGTAGGTATTTTAGTTTCTTAGTAAAAGAAACCACATGGATTTCAGGAAAATGTAAATAAGCAGGAGAAAGGATGCACATTGTAGAGTAAAACTTTTATGTCCCTCTGGACTTCTGAGGGAATGAAAAACATGGAGGACAGGGATACTAATGTCTGAAACAGGGAAGTCAGAGGAAAAGTAAATTAATTTTGGGTTCACTGATCAGAACGTGTTCACAAGGTTGAAAAGGAAGAAAAAATAGACCCAGGGGAAATACCAAGAGCCCTGGGAAGTGGAAAGATGGAGCACGTAACTAGGATTATGTGATTTATGACAGGCACCAGGAAGTAAATCAATGGGAAGCCACAAAAATGAGAGTCCTGCTGTTGAATCAGATTTCTGGAGATGGACTGAGAGGAGATTTCCTCTTGCTTGGAGCAAGAGAATTGCTAGGATCTTAATAAACCATTTCGGATATATAGAGAACAAATTTTCCCTATTAAAATAATACCCTGGGGCCTTTAGAAACTTCTGCTTTGAGAACTATTAAAGTTTGAGAATTCTGATTTTTTTTTAAAGTCCTTCTCCCTGTTTCTCCTATCTGTGGGGAAAGAGGGAAAAGGTTCCTCAAAAAAAGGAGCAGGCAGACAGAAACAAAGAGAAGTTTTCCCATAGGATATTATAGTGTTCATGCATTTCCATGAATAACATTTTCTTGCTTCTTTCTCCTCCTAAAGGTAGCAGTGGAAAAAGATTTCACTAGAGATTACATATTAAACTCAGTGTAGAGTTTGAGAAAGTCTTTAATGTTCACGTAAGCTGGGATTTTTAACAATGATCTCACAGGGAAGAGCAGCACAGGCAAAAGCTGGACTGTTTTCCTCCAGCTTTCTGAATCTATCTTTTTTGACCATGGTTGCCTCAGGCTGTTCTTCTTGGGTCAGATCCAAAGCCTGATCCAAACGGAAAGGTCCTCTAAACCTAATTAGGCTTTGGATTAAACTCCAGGCACTTCAGGCTTGCTTTCTGACACCATCCTCTCCCCCGTCATTGCAGTCAGACATGGTTTGCTGCAACAACGATTGCTGTGCAATTAATGCTAGACTAGGTTTGTGATATACCCTGATGGGAAATAAAATGAAGTACTCAGCTCCTTTTCACTAGGGAATTCAGCCAGGACAACTTGCTTTCTAATGCATCTATGCCAAGGTCTGAGAAAAGCTGTGGATCAGAGTCAAGCATAAATTATTTCCATTGTTTGTTTTGCTACCTCAGAGGAATGAGAAATCACCAAGAAATAGCACTCTATCAAGCAGCCTATCTGCAAAAGCCAGGACTGCACTTTAACAAGCCCTGCTCCCAGGAGCTCTCACTCTCAACAGCGGCTGGCACAAAAATATTGACGCCAACTCACAAAAAGGTGCCTAAAACTTCTACAAGAGAGATAAAATACTAAGTGGGCATGCAGAGAGAATTAGTCTTTCATTTTCAGCACACAATGAGCAGAAAAGAGAGCACTAGCAAGCCGGTTTAAGGAAGCTCACGTTTCCTTTGCCCTTGGAACTAAAAAACATTTTTTATAGGTAAGTGCCAACCAGCAACCACCTGATCCATTCGTTTATACATCTGGGACGCTATCAGTGTCCACAGAATTTAATTCACTCATCCACCAAAAATCCTAAGTACACCAACTGGCCTGTTACTTGCTTGTACAGACAGGCAGAGGTAGCCCAGCTGCCACGAACATCAACTTATTTTGCTATTCCCGTACTGATGCTTTACAAAGCTTCCATAGACAGAGGGCAGATGAGTGTCCCCCCCTAGGTTTTCCAAGTCTCCCACCAAAATTTCTGTCCCAAACATTGTAATTCCATTAACTGTTGGTTTCCAAGATGCTATACTAGATCACTCTCTTCTTCCCAGCCTTTTTAAGATTTACAATACAGGAAGGAATTACTGGACAGGCAGAAAATTGTGTCTTATCTTTACATTTAAATAAAACAGA
>JAOXJM010000002.1:8788094-8808961 GCA_026413425.1 Tringa solitaria | reverse complement strand
ACAGGCAGAAAATTGTGTCTTATCTTTACATTTAAATAAAACAGAATGGCCCACAGGTGTGCTACTTTCCTACACAGAAGTGACTCTAAAGCTATTTAAGTTCTAGGAAGAAAGGAGAATTGCCTCTTTTCCACAAAGCTGTTCAACCAAACAATCAGTCCTGCAGCCTTCAGAGACCAAGGAGCCAGAAGGCACCACTGCAATATTTTAGTCTGAAAAGCTTTCTGGCGGAGAAGAGATTTTTCCTAGTTAACCTTCACAGGGAGTGTCAAACTACCAAAAAGAAAAAAAAAAACCCACCACAAAACAAAACCAGGCCTGAGGCTTCTCATTGTTATTAGTCATATCCATCTCATGCTGCTTTTCTATTCCTCTTCTCTAATAAAGTGGTACAATGCCTTCTGGCTTTCCAGGGACCTCATGACTTTAGGGAAATCTGTGTTCTTCCTTCTTCCTGACAGAAAACACCTTTGTTCTGAGCAAAGATCCCCTCTCAAGCAGCAAAGCTACAAGACCCAGCTTTCCCCAGCGACCCTGGCTGCTGCCCAGCTACTGTAAAGCTGTAATGAGCTCGGTTGCACTAGAAGGAAGTAATCACACCCTCAAATAAGAGGGTGAAGGCCCTTGGCAGTGCCCTTGGACATGCCATTTGCTGTAGTCCGTGTGTCAGTCCGTGTCCCCCCATCTTTTTGCATACTCACACTGTATCCGGCAAACAGAATGTCCTGTTTGCACAAGCAAGTAATTAGCAGAGACTGGGTCATTAGGTAAGTATTCTTGGCAGGTTTCTTTTCACTGAGTATATGTTTCACTCCTAAGTTAACTAGGCAGCAGGCAGCAATTATGCCCAAAGCCAGGCAACCCATCTAGTATACACAGACTAATGAAAAAAAGTAACTAAAACGCTTTCAAGGATGTCTAAGAGGCAAATCTCCACGAGGAGAAAGAACTGAACTGACAGGATGAAAGGTGTTAATTCTGGGAATAGCCACAATAGACTTTTGATAACAGCCATGGTAACTTATTTTTACATACTCTCTCTCTAATTTTATATCTGTTTTTATATCCAAGTCTTGCACCTTCATTTGTCCTTCCCATCCACAGGCATCCCTCTGCCCTGCACTCTTAGGCAAGTGGGTACTGATGCACATCAGCAAGGGGAGCAGCCCCCATGCAGGTGAGTATGTTGGTGGAGCTCCTGTCACTTCCCTCTGGAGGTTTTGAGTTGGGTCACAAGCAAGAGGGAGAGCTGCCACTGAGCCAGCTTCTCCATAGGCAGGAGAAGCCCCCTGGTAAAGCAGCAAGGTGGCTAAATTAGCAGTGATAGTTGGAGTCCATGACTATGCAGTCATAAAGGGAGATGGCCCAGCTCTTCAGTGTTTCGCCTTGCCAAAGGGTTCTCACTTTTTCAAAGTTACACCATTTCTCCCTCCCCCTTTTCTCTCAATAGGGAGGGAAACAATGTGGAACGCATGGAGATGGGGCTTTCCCTGCATTTCCAAGGAGCATAAAACAGTTTTACAGTACAGTGAGGGACCCCTCAAAACAGGAGAAACCAAGAGCTCCCACAGAAGTCAGAGAGCAACGTCCAGGTGAGGCTGGGAATTCCCAGGGTCAACCACAGAGGCAGAGTGGAACAGATTCACCAATACCTTTAATCTATGCATGTACATTCACTGGCAGCAAATGGAGAGTTGGCTCTCTAGGACGTTTTCCCCAAATACAAGGGCTTTCTGGCACCTCTAGCCTATACCCTAAGCTGATACTTGAGTTCAAACTTTCTATTTTATATAGGCTGAGCAGTGTCCAGACATTTGTGCAGGAAATGAAAATGCAGGCTATTGCTGAGGTTCCACTACTTGCATATCTGTGCATTATATCCTACCTAGTCCTGTGCTGTCCATTTCCTCGTGAGTGAGGGCTACTAAAATGAGGAAGAAACAAAAGTATCAGTCAGAGCAGTGCAGGCAGCTTTTGTGCAGCTCCAGTTGCCAGGGAGATGTCCCTTCATCCTGTGTCCAAAGCAGAACAGCTGTCTCATTTGGAATCTGACCTGAAGGCAATGAGCATGCTGCAACCATTGGTGAAAAAATGGGCAAAAAGAGGAAAAAATAATTACAGACACCGATAAAAACACAAAAATAACTCAACCCCCCACCTTGTAGCTGAAATAAAATATTTGAGCTAGGAAGACAATTCTAATGCAAGCTAATGAAGGACATGGTGCTTTTTCATGGGTGCTGAAAAAAGTGCAGTTACCGTAATTACCATCTCCATTTGCACATTAAAAAAAAAATGCCTAACCAAAGACCCCTACAGCTGGTAGGAGATTTCACATTCAGTAGGCTTTGCAGGAGACTTACTAAAATTAAGGCAGTGTTTGAGAGTTATTGTGCAACAAGCTGCTGAGAGGTGTGCAGATGACAAGACTGAATTCCTTCCCAGGATTTCCTTTTGACAAAACCACACAAGCCACAGCTCCCACCACCCCTGCACTATTCATGCAGGAGATGGTTCTCACTGCCCCTGATCTCTTAAAATCAAAATTGTAAGGTCTAACACAAACCAGCGTTGACCGTTCTTGATGATGTTTAGACTAAATATTGATGCCCACTGGGAAGAGTCCACCACACCTAGTTTGCGTTCAATATTTTCAATAGCGAAGTGATAAACTGATTGGAAAAACTGAATAAATCACTGCACACATGAAAGGCACTTGCTGTGACTTATGTATTCAAATTTAGTTGTCCATATTCATTTCGGGACTTACAATAAGATGGAAATACTGCCTTGCAATGCTTACAAAAGCTCCTAGCAAGTGATTTTAAAGCTAATATTCCTTTTGTTTTCTATCTTTCAGTCCCATAAGTCAATACAATGGCCCTTAAGGCTCCTGCATCCTTTGCTTGACAGACATGTAAAGCTTGCTATGATCCAGCCTGAACTTCCTTTATTTTGCCACCAACCAAATTAAAGCTCTTCCACCATTTCAGCTATCAACATCCAAATGCACTGGGAAAGATTTCAAATTAATATCTTTGTTTCTGAAATTATGATAACTAAGCATGCATAAAAGCACAGACCAAAACTTATTCTGAAAATAATATCACAGCCTTCTAAGCAATGTTGATGATGTCTAAGTTAAATAAGGTTTTTCTTCTAGCATCCTTAAAACTACATTCAAAATTAAGTCAGCTTGATTTTTTTTTTTCTCCCACAGGTAATGTGGTCTGACTGCAGCAAAGGAGTTTGGGAGGGAGCCTGCCAATTTCAGTGAAGTTAACAGAGAATTTTCAAAGACTGAAGAGGACATTTTGTTCCAGTTTTCTCAGGTTCTATTATTTAGGCTATTTTTTGTGAGCACAAGCAGACAAACCGTACAGGCACACACAATGAATGCATACTGGCAGTGTATGTATGATTAATTTCAGCATTAGTAGAAAGAAATATTTTGATGAATTCACTTATATGTTTGCATACTCAAATCAGAATTTATATTATGTATAAAATATCATTTTTACTATTTTCCAGCAAACATTCTTAAACAGAATTTCCCATTCTTTATTTCTACAGTTTCTCCTTTCAAACATATTCTTCAGATTTCCCTCATCATACCTCACACTGAAACAAGAGTGGTTTTCTGTGCTACTCTACAATAAACAAATTTTCTGCATTTAACAGAGACAAGTAAGTGTTTAAAAAAATAAGAAGACAAGCAAAGCCAAAAGAGATTTTAATTTCAAGTTCCTTAAGGTCTTGTTATATAAGGAACAGCCTGAGGGGAAATATCTTACAGATGATGGGAAAGTATCTTGACAGGTTCCTTTAAACTGAGATCCTGTTTTAAATCTATCTCTAGCCTTATATTTAACAATCTGGATTTTAAGGGTCAAAAGCCAGGCAATTTACTAGCAAGTATTATATCTCACTATGCTTGTTTGCACTCCTGAACTGTATTCTTAATGGATTTAAATGATAAAAATATATCACAAATGTACTAAAGAGGCTAATGGGGTTTTTTTGTAGAAACATTTCTTTCCTTCACAAGGTCGTTGCTTCACTGGACTGAAACAACAAAGTGGATTATTAATACTATATAATCCCAAAGAGGCTAAAGATCTCTTGACCCATGAAACTCACTGGTTTGTGGATCTGCAATTAGGAAGCAACTGATGAGAGCAGAAATAGAGGTGTAGGAGAGAGGAAAGGAGGCTGTGAAAATTATGAAACAAAATACGCCTTTTCTGAGCACTACAGATGCCATTATTATTAGTAGGACAATACAAGTTTCAACTTTTTGTAAAAAAAAACAACAAACAGTCCTGCTTACTTTGCGGTGATATACTCCTCATTACTTAGAAACACAGAAATTACCTGTTCCTTTTCCTTTTGCACCCCTGCCCTCTTAGGCAGGAGTCTTGGGTAACAAATCCTACCTGACAAGGCACAGGAACAAATTCTCACCTGGCAGTACCCGCACTGGCAGGCTACTGACAGTCTCTTGGAAGATTTGCTCCTGAACCAGCAATAATATAGCTACGACATTACTGGTTCTCTGATGAACAATTGGAATTGCATTGCCAGTTAGTAAAATTACCTGATGCTTTCTAGTACCAGGGCCTCTTTCTGGTTCTCTGAATTTGGGCTTAGCTAGAAATTTACTATCTGGAATGATATTTTCTGCTCAACGCTGTAGAATAATTGGGTACTGTGACTTCAAAGCAAATCCCCTTTGCATACAAAGGAACATAACTTGAATTTATCAGACCTAAACCTCATTTTCAGTAAATTTCAGTTCTGTTTCTTGACATTTTGAAAACAGTAGCCATTTCTTTGCACAAAAAGGAAATACAGTTTACAATCAGTTGCTGTAGCTAGCTGTTGACTTCCAGGATAAACTTCAACCTAAATGCTGCGGTCCTCAGCACCAAGGGGATATATGGCTGCAGGACATCAAGGTGAGAAATGAAGTACTACTACACCTAGTATACCCTGAAACATTTTGGGGCTTTTCCTTGGGTCACAGATCAATTCTGATGAAAGTACTGCCAAGAAACTCGATAATATTCCACATGAGACAGGCTAGTACAATTTTAATTCAGCGTCAGTGTCCTCCAGTATCTCAGCACTACAATCGGCGCTAACGCCTGAAGTTTGCCAGTTTTGTCTCCCAGCTCAGATACAGCATAGATTACATCTAGAATATCTGTTAAAAGTAAGCAGGAACATGAACTATTCTAAAGGTCAAACTGACTGGGTATCAGCCCAGGATCAGGCATGGCTTGTGGCATGTGATTGAGAGATTAAGATGAAACCTCACAGTTACACTTCAGTATTCACATGCCTGTAGCGTTGAGGGGCCATGTCTATGACACTGGTTTTGTAAGGAGAGAAATGGGTCCAACAGAGAACCCATTTAAAAGCAAGCAGCTAAACCAATCCCCTTCTGGAAAAGCCTTTGTTTTTTTTTAGCTAGCTAAGAAGAATACTGAGACCAGATTTGCAGTTCCAGTTCCATGTTAGGTGCTCGAAGTGAGTGGGGGAAAAAAAGCGTGCATATGCTGGCATAGCCCCAAACTGTGTAAATCCCAACTTCCTGAACACGTCATCAAGGCTTTTTTTATTTTGCTATTCACTATTTAAATATATACATTCTGTGAAATGCAAACATTTTTCAGCCTCAGTGGAGCCCAGTTCAGTCTTCACTGGTACTGAGGGACTAATTTCAGAGCAAATAACTTTGCACCTCACACAAATAAAAACCAAGATTTGTATCACACCACATTAAACATATCTCTCTGCATTACTATCTTTAGACTATGTTTTTTTCTGGCCTAATTCAATATTATAAATGCATATGTATACTTGAAAAGCTTATGCTTTTAATTTATATTTACCCTGGAGAGCCAGGTAGGTAAGTCTTTGCCACCCTAAAAGAACTACTGCAAAACAAAATAAGGGAAAAAAAAATATCTGGAAATGTAGCAATACAGGATGATGACATGCTTGCATCTATCTCTGAAAGTCTCAAAAATCAGGTTCAAATTATTTTTCAGATGTACACTTTTGCACACCTGTGAATGAGAAGAAAGAAGAGTAAAAACATGTGGACCTGGATGAGTGGGAACCAACTATGTTGTAACTTTGAATTATGGCTGCATTTCACAAACTGTGTGAGGCACCTCTGCCTCTTATCTCCTTAAAACTTGCTTGCAGTGTCCAGCACAAAGCAATCTGACTACAAGCTGTAGATTCAAATAATAAATAACATTATTTGTGTACTGATCACTACACTACATTATGTGGCACTATAGGAAGCCTTGTTGCATTTCTGATCGTCTACTACATGGACGACGGAGAATTGAGCTGCTGAGCAAGATGGAAACCTTCTTGTTTAATGCTTGCCAGCACATTTGACTAAATGACAGCAGCAGTTGTTCTCTTTACAATTGTCCTTCTCTGCTGAATAGAGCAGGAGCCACTGCACATTAGGTCCTGGTGTATTAACAAAACCTCAAATGTGCAGCCATTTATGTTCACATGCTGGACTGCAGTGTGTCAAGAGCAGATATGTGTCCCATTCAGTTGTGCATTCTGCAGTGGCAGTAACATTCTGCAGTGTTCAGAGTAGGAACTGTTTCAGTTGCCCTACAGTCAAATACATGTTGGTATTTGTAGTCTTCAAGAAAGAAGTGTCTTTCTTTTCATCTAGGCTTAGAAGAGAATCAAGAAAAGCCTGGGTAGCAGAAGTTTTATTTCAAATTTTCTTCTTTTCAAAGAAACTAATTCAAAAGCTTCTATAAAAAAACACCCCAAACTCTCAATAAATAGAAAAAAACCACCTTTTTCTTCAGTTTATGAGTTCTGTAACTGCAGGTGAAAGACACAGTAATTGTGTAGGGTACATCAACTAATGACAATTCAAGACTGAAACTAACAGACTCCTAGCCTCATCTGAGTCACTTTAAAGCTATTTCACACTCTTAAGTCTCTTGACCACAATTTGATAGTCAGCTGTTTCTAGTGTGTCATACCTCTAGACAGAGTCGACAACATAAAGCAGGGAGAGTGCTTTTTAAGACAGTGAATTACAGATATTGGAAATTTCCCATTTACAACTGGCAAGATGTCAGTATGCAGAAAGCAAGTAAAGCATTTTTCTTTGCCAGTGTAGAGGAGGCAAAGGACAACATCTCCTCTAGCGATATTGCAAATTGCTATTTGATGAATTTGTCAGATTACACCAAGTAACCATTCTCTGCAAAGGCATGTTCTGGAGATTTCATCGGCCACCTGTCACTCAGCAGGACAGCATGTTCCCATGTGTTTAGGCTTCTGCACAAATCACTGGCTTATCTTGAAATGAATGTTCATCTTGGTAGATTTAAGAGACAGAGCAAGCAAGAGTGTATCATCCATGGTATTCCATGGATCTCTACCACACATGATGGGGAATGTGCCACATTTTTTACTTGCTGTGGATCAGAACTATTTCTTGCTGAACCAATTGCATTCTTAGCAGGTGCTGTGCTTCAAAAAGTAAGGCAGAGAGGTGCAGCACGAGAGGAAGCAATTTCTCTTTCATTTACCACCAAATGCACACAATGCACGCATTTGCTAGATAAACTGCTCTCTTACTATGCTTAATGGCCAATAGGTTTTTGACTGTGTTTTTATTTTTACTTTTTCTTTTAGACATTGATTTGAGGAACTCTTCTTACATAGGTACATATCTAGGCTCTTTGACTAGGCTCTTTGCAACTCCAGCACTCATGTTCTCTGCTGGGGCAGAGAAAAACAGATGAACGCTGACAGCAGCCTTAGGCTTGCCCCAGCAATAACCTGCATTAGGAAAAAGTTATTTCTTTTTCCAGGACATTCATACCTGCACGTGACCGAGATACTGACCACTGTTCCTGTGATTTCGTGGTGTTACATTTTAGGCAGCATTCCAAGTGAGTTTACATCTTTAAGACAGTCAGATGTAGGGAGACATCAGACGAAAAATTACTTATAGATTCCTGCTTACAAAACTAAACCCTCCTGTTTAAAGAAGTCAAGGAGTCCTATAAATTAATAAAAAATTAGGCACAACTTAATTGAAAAATCTCTTCTTCTGGAACACCCTTTTTTCAGATCCTTTGCTACTTTTTCCTCTCCTTTGACCTCATAACAATAACAGGTCAAAATCTTGAGATGCCTGCTATGATGAGGTAGTGGGGAGCTGCTGGCTCACGCAGTGAGCTCAGTTGACAAAAGCTATGAAATATATAAGTGGAGTTTTGCCTCCCAGGACATCTTCACACCTCTGTCACAACCTTACTCCCATCTAAATCTTCTTGAAGCTTTCATCACCTTGTCTAATTTTTTGTCAGAAGTCAAGAAGGGTCATTTTCAGTAGCCTCCAGACATATTTACTGTTTCTGTAGAATCTAACTAGAATAAACATCACCCATACCATCTCAGTGAAGATCTCAGCATCCTTCCAACAGCTGCTTCTACAGACACACTTTCATCTCCAGGAGAAAGACAAGGTGACATTCTGGTTCTCCTGCTACATGTCTAAATAATTTCTTCAACCCTGCAAAGCCACTTACGTACTTAATACGTTGAATAATAACACTTGTCCTTCACAAGCAATGAAGCATACCCGTAGTGCAAGAGTGAATCAGCACCAGCAACGACTTCAGCACTCTGGAGTTCTACTCTCCACCTCTGCTCCCTTTGCATCCCATCCGTCTTTGTGAACACTCCCGGTATTGCTTGCAAAGGACACTTTTGCAACAAGATAAAGCAAAATGATGCTGCCACAGTAGCGGCAACAGTACACTGAGCTCTGCTGGCTGGAGCCACAAATCAGCATTTATTAAATAGAAAAAACGACACAACTTGGAGAAGAGAAAAGCTGTCTGTAAGCATCTTGTAACTCACAGCAGAGTGCTAATAAAAGCACTGTAAACATGACTTGATTGTGTTTTCCAAATAACTCATTATGGTGTCTTAGCTGTGATAAATTTCATATGAATGTGAATTTAACTATTACAATCTATTTAGCATCTGAAGAACCATTCTTGTAAACTCTATCTTTTAAGAAAGAGCATGCAGTGTTGGAAAAATATTTGGGAATGGTTAAGTTTCTTGTGATGATGCTTTCACCTCAACAATGCTGTGTCTCGTCTTATCTTCAATCTGCGACTAAAATATCCTTCCTCCCTTAAATAAATTTGAGGTTTTGCACAGACTGTGAAAACAACAACCCCCCCATGTGTGGAGGACAAATACCCGGCCTGTATATAATGCTATCACAATTCCTGTGTGGTGGACTGTAAATTAGTGGGCTGGGAGACTGAGCTGATGTTTCAACCCTTTCACACGCTCAACTGACTGTTACTTAATAGGATAAGAAATTCTTAATAGAATGACTTGATCTGACTTTCTTTAGCTGTATTGTGTAGCAAAGGGATTTAAGTCAGGCTGACACTAACTGTTTGGAGTGGTTCCCACAGATAAAACATAGCAAAACCAGCTCTGTTGGGACCGAGTGGAAAAGGATATAAAACGTTAATGGTATACAAATATATATACAGGCTTTTTTTCCTTCTCCCTTGAAGATCATTGATGGTGACCATTGTTCAGAGTCTCCATAAATCCTATCAACAATACAACATATTATAGTCATTTTAAAAGAAATTGTGGAGTACAGATAAGCGCTTCTGCACTTGTTTGATTTATCCCATATCAGCTCAGCCTGAATTTCTCCTCCAGAAACAAATCTCAGTGTCTCCCAAATTACTTGACATACAGTGGTACAAATTCTCCTCGTTTATTTCATATTGATTAGTATCTGCCTGAAATACTTCTTCTTGAGCTTATCTTTTCAGTAACAGTTTTCTCGCTATCTCTAGAACATCCCTGTGCACAGCAGGGGCGTGCCAGTTTCTAATATGAACAATTCATAGTTACAACAAACTCCATTCAGAAGCTCCAAATGTATGTAATTCTTGAAGCCAAGTCATCTTAAAACTGGCTACAATAAGAATAAGCTCTGAAGTTATATGCAAGTTTGAAGAAGGTAACTAATGTGTGAAATTTTGTCATCTATTTTGGGTTGGTTTTTTTTTTGCCCCTGCAAGGAGCTGGTTTTAAGGGGATTTTGAAGCTTTGAATAATTGGAAAAAATGGTAAGCAAATTATTTTTGTAACACCGTACCAGAGGTGCATGCCAAGAAAAATGGCTTTTTGCCTTACTGCCTCCTCCTCATTCCCCATTTTAATTACTACAGTTTGGCACCTGATCCTGCAGAGAACCATACAAAAGCCACACAGGCCAGCTCTTTCCAGACGGAGATAAAAGAGAGGGAGGGAGGAATTAATTAAATCCATTTAAAATCTTTTCAGCGAGTTTCCTTCTAAAGTCACTGTTCTCGTTTCTGCATAGCTAGTACAATGACATATGGTCATAAATAACAAACAGCTCCCTGCCTCCTCCTGTTGTCTCTCCTTTTCCACCCTCTGCAGAATCAAATGAAACAGGGTTATGATTCTGGTGTTATAACCAAGCTAGTCAGGATCCAGAGAGAACAAGTAACTGAGCATGTTTTCAATTCACAACAATATAGAGCTTTTTAATGCATTGGTTTACTCAGTCTTATGGGTCACTGCTACCAGCTTCTCATTACTGTTTAAATTTTGGGCACAGAATGGTAACGCATAGTTAGTTTTCCCTCTGGACCTCCTCCACTCCCAAAAGGAGTGTGTCACTTATTTCTGGGGTCCTTAGGAATAATGAGAGGAATGACTGCAACAGCTCAGTAGCAGTGGCCTCTACATCCTTCACAACCAATTTCTGTTGCTGCCTTTTTGTGGTTAAACTGTAAGAAAAAGCATGGCCCTTTTTCCAACACTCGTTTCCTCTACCTGAGAGGGCAAAAAGCAGCAAAATTGGCTGTGCACGCTATCAGAAAGGAAGGGGCAGAAAGATGACAACATTAGAAGCCACTAGTGGCTGGCTAACTGGGCTCCCTTTAGAGTGAAGCAAAGACTGTTCAAGGAAGCCAGGTCTAGCATTGTTTGAGGATTTGCATTCTGTCCTCAAGAGGGTCTAAGGCTGCCAAAGGACTGGTGGTTCATGAAAACCCAAAGCAAATCCTGACTGAACCACCTTTTCCCTTGGTGTTTGCCCAAGAAAACAACTGATTTCTGCACAAAGGTCAGCTTTTTACCCAGCAAAATAGTTTTGTTGCTCATTTGGAACTGGGGTGTATTACTGATAAGTCTTCAGAGGTTCATAAAATTATTAAGAAAACTTAAGTTTTCTTAAGTATCTTATACAGAAGTTATAAAACTATAAAACTGTATAAGTTTCTTATACAGAAATATACATAGACCAAGACAGTATGAGACTGAGAACCTGGTTATATTTCAAAACCTCCAGGAAAATGGTCAGGCTAATGGAAGATCATTTTCTTTATGACCTGTAACATTTGATAGTGGTTATACCTCATTTTCTTAAACGCATTGGGTCGTTTGTAGCCTGGGTTTGATTAACTTATTTGTGCAAGAACTAACTTAGTATAGAATCTCATTTCTTATTATTTCTTTGGCCTGGACTTTTCCAAGTTGTTTTCTGCTGCCTTTTTTTAACATTTCCATATACCACATCAAAACTCTGGGCAAAACACCAGAAATAAACTGTCATTAAAGAGAACACTTGCAGATGTGTCAGCTGCAGATACAACCATCTTATTAGAGTTAAAAATCCAGCAGAAGGTTTCCTGTCCTGCTTATAATCCTTCCACCACAGGCCTTTTTGCTATGCGTTGAACAGGTCTGACTCAACTGACCTCCCTTTCTCTCAGTACAATGAAACAAATATTAAAGTAAATGCCTGGTATCTTTGGATCTGTTAATATTTAGCACTGTAAACACAAGTAGGGCCCTTGAGAGGCCATGGTGGGGAAGCCTACCTTCTGTACTAAATTATTAATTCTTTAACTAATGTTTTCTAACACAGCAAAGAAGAAAGGTTCAATTGTAGCAGGCTAGCACCCTCCAAGGTGACCAATTACACAGTTTTCCAGCCTAAACAGAAGCGATTCTGAGAAAAACAACAGATTACATCAGCAATTCAACACTGGACCATGCATGAGAAATGCTACAATATGCAATCCGCCATGACAGGACAGGGATAAACAACACATCAGCTTCCAGGGTATTTGTTTTCCATTTGGACAAATTATTACCACACCTCTCCATCTCCATGTCCCACAGTACCTGTGTCTGTGAGCCCCTCACATCACGCAGCCTGCCCACCCCAGGGGACAAAAGGCACACTACAGCATAAGACCCAAGCCATCAGCTAGATCTTATTGCATTTTTGGATTGCTTACTGCCAGTTTGCTGATTTTTCACACGCAGACTAGAATATACAGTACAGAATATTGCAAGAGGATTTTTCTCTGGAAATAATAAAATAGGAGAATTCATGATTTAAATTTCTTGTGGTGTTTCTTTTTGCGAGTTTAACCCCAGATGCTCAGGAGAAGCTGTAATCCCATCAAAAATAAGTCAAGTCTTTTCCTGTCTATCTCCTTTGCTAATGATACTGGGAAGCTTCCCGAGGGAAATTGTAAATGAATCATTTTTCAGCTTGTCAAACTTCCATTCCCTTTATTAAAAATGGTGATGAACTGCTGTGTGTGATTACTTCAGCTGAGAACAGACTAGCTGCATTTGCCTGGGAACCCAAGGCAGTAGCTGCCTGAGCATTGACCAAAGCTATAAATGTTACAACTGTTGTACAGAGTTGTCTGTAGGAATAATCATGCAGCACTCACAGAATACACTGAGCCACAGATGCTCTCTGGTCTCTCTGTTAGAACTCATCAAAATTCAGACCTTCAGTTTCCCAGAAAATTCTAACATGTTGAGATGTGCTTGGTTTTCAAAATAGAATGAAACAAACACAAACCGTTATATACATTTTCCAAATTATTTTGTTTTGATCTGTTAAGCTGTCCAGCTTCAATAACATGAAAACACTGTGCCAGAAATTCAGCTTTTATGTTGTAATATAACACTGGAGGAAAATCCCCTCATTTTTCAGTTAGGATCACAGAAATGTTTTGCTTCAAAACAGTTCCTTCTGAAGGGGCAGGACTGGGGAGCAGGAGAGAGGAAGCCTAAGTCCTGGGTCAACTACAAAGCTCTCAGCACCTGCCTTCACCACCTGAACTAGGAGGGTGCTCTTGGCATAGTGCTACAGCCAACAGGAGAGACAGACCGATTCCTCCAGGAGCAACACAGAACAGTTAGCAAGGCTCCTGCTGTGAATCATGTTATTGATGCATTGGAAAACCCATGATGTCTGACTAATCACTTCTTAAAGAGCCTTTTAATCATTTATTAAGTCCTTCATAAAAAACATGCTCTTGAAACCTTCAATGTAAACAAGTGTTTCATAACAATTAATCCGTTTTCAGCTATCAATCACTCTGAATATAAGGAAGATTGAGGAAGTATGAAAGGCTTGTAAGGCTGCAGGAGAGGCAGAGCTAAGTCTTAGGTCCATCATTAGCAACAGGACAATGCACTGCCTCCCAAACAAAAACAGCATAAAGGAGTGCATGCCTTTTTCTAGGGTACCAGGTTCTCACTTAGTGTGGAGGAACTCCAAGAAAGCACTTTAAAATTACTTAGAAAAATTAGGATGATAGGTCTACCATACTGCCACCCTAGAAGTATTTGCAAGAGATTATTTGTCCCACCTACCTTTTTATCTAGTCACATGACTTTTCAGTAATTGCAGTTCTCTGAGATGAATGAACCTCAAAGGAACAAAATACATGTTAAGCTCCACCTTGTATTTTGCCAAGTCAGTCCAGATCAACAAAAGAGCACTGAGGTGTGCCAAAACACTGAAGAGACCATTTGGATTCCACAGAAATAATACACAGTGCTCATTAAGAAGAGAATAAAAAATTGTCTAAGAAATTTGGATAAAGAAACAAGGGTTTCTTTAAGCCCTCAAAACTTTCAATATACTGTGTTCCCAGGCTTCCTGGCTTCTCTAACATAGCCCAGTTTGCCAGGGATCTCCATTGGTCAATTGTCCACAACAACATTAATAACATGGCCGATACAGAAATCCTGATTTTGCTGGAGAATACTTTCTTTTTTTTTTTTTTTTTTTAATTTTATGTTTGTGTGTGAGAATAGGCATCTCTGGTTTGCTAGAAAGTATTTTTATAAATTGAACTGTACAGTTCAAGTTAATGATATTATGTAGAAGGAGGCTGTATGTGGCACCAGGAGGATGGTAGAAAGAAATAAACACAAAAGTAGAATCTGGTTCACCTTTTGATTAGAGGACTTTCAAAGTAGAAAAAAGTCAAAACACAGAGCAAGCCCTGGATCCTGGGAGAACGTTTTTACTACTGACAAAATTGTGTTTACATTAAGAGCCTCAGCAGACTTTGAAAGAGTAGATTAACTCTATGCCAGTCTGGCTAGAGCCCACAGCCAAATTTGAAGCCTCTGATGCAGAATAAGCAGGCCATAATAAGCCAATACTACTTCTTAGGCTCCCTGTACATGGTCAAAAAACTTCATTCTTGCTGCTGCACTTGACAGAAACAGCCTTTCAAAGAAGGAAGATAGAAGAGAAAGAAACTGAGGAGTAATACGAAAGAGCTACTTTAAAATAACTACACCTAGCCATGTTTTTCCAGAATGTGTGATTTGTTTGCAGCACAAACACACACAGATGTTATCACTTCCTACATGATGCGTGAGTATGCAACAGGGCAAAGTTCCTGGGCTCTATCCCGATGGGGACATGTAAAACCGAATGCTCAAAGTTCGTTCAAGGTGGCAACGAGGCAAAAGGGAAAGAGAAAGCTCCAAAAAGCCATTGCTTCCTTGGGTGAATGAGAGGCAGACTGTAGGCTGAATGAGTTTTACGCCTTGCCCCTAACAGTCCCTACCAGTTAAACTAACTAGAAGTCGGGAAAAGACACCATCAAAGCAGAATGTCACCTTGAACCCCAAATAATCCTTTTAAAGTTATTCCTATAAGGCTCAAGCTAAATACTGTTCCAAAAACTGCTAGGTAAAATGACAGGTTCCATTCATCACTAGACTCTGCAGCATTGGCAACATCAGAGCTGTATCACCATACAAACACACAAGGATTTTCTAACAAGCTTAGCAGAGCCAGGAAACTAAATACAATTTGAAATCACCCTTACTTTTTGGACCACAGCAAATATTTTTTTAAGAAATTGCCCCTTGTTCCCTGCTGTCTTGAATCAAATCTGTTGCCCACCTTCTTCAGAGTTATCTCTATATATCAAGGGGAGAAATTTCCTTTTTTGAGGCAAAAGAAATTTAAAAGTCTTGCAAGTGGACACTGTTCTGTTGACTCCAATGGAGCTTCATCAGTTATCAGCAAAACATTTGGTCCTCTCTTTGACTGTCATTATGGAGAGAATATATTGAGCACACAACCAACATAACAGAACATACTAATAAGCTTTAAATTACCAATTATATTAACTTTCTCCTTTAATTAACAGGTTTTAATTAGATTCCCCATTCTAGCAAAGCTGCAGATTTCAGGCTGTAATTATTCTGTCTAGTAAAATGTGGATGCATGCAATATAGTAAAGTGCCTTCTGGACTGATCACTGATATGTGGCCAAGAAAATGCTCTCACTTTTGAAGTTGAAATTGTGTTTTACTTGTAAGAGAAATATTTATTATTGGAATGCACAGGATAAAAGTCAGAAAAAGCATGAGTCTTTTGTAGGGGTGAGGGTGTGATTGTGTGCTGACTATTTGCCTCTAGTTGGGTGCTCGTCTGTGTCAGGAACTTCCTGGAGTCGACCGTTGTATTAACTGCATTTGGTAGTTTGCACAATACGTAATCTATACCCACAGTTATATGCCCTAATACAATTCCTACTAAACTTTGATTAGGAGTTTTTTAACAGGTACTGGCAATAAAAACTACGTGCGTCTAATCCAAAAAGTGTTCCCACCAAAATAATGGTGTTTGATCTTAGTCAGCATCTATGACAAAAAGAAAAATTTCAGCTAACAGACAAAAGCTGTGGTTTACTTCATGCTGTCTCCTATTGCTGGAACAAAAACAACGCCACTTTATTATCTTAGGAAAGGACAGCACATTGCTCAAGCTTTACCCCAGCATAAACATAAGGCTACTTAAAGTACTGAAACTGTTTGCAAGCATCAGTCCAAGTTTTCATGGTCATATAATAGCTTGGCCAAATTCACAGCTTTAGCGATACTTTAAAAAAACAACTGTCTAACGCATACAGCTAAACAGAGATGCAACCTGCACCTAATATGGTTTTGTCTCTATTCGAATACTGATGGGACAGAAAAGAAAAATGCTAAAGAACTGAGGAAGCTGTTAAATATCACACTTGTGAATTCATTTGGACAAACTTCCCTTTATTCCAGATGAAAGATCCCATCCTGTGTCCTTGAGCTATCTTCACACAGAAGAGCTGTAAGCCTAAGGCTTTATGACAGCAAAGACCTAACCTAAGACCTAGATTGGCCCATTATTACCAGTTAGCTGCCATTAGCATCTGATTTTAATATGGGACAGTAGTTAGGTTAACACAGATAAGCACAAGCACAAAATCATTTTGAAGTGGCCCTTTGGCACCAACATTTCAGAGTTGGTTTAGATCCAATTACAATTTTCCCGTGGTTCAAACTAACTGATGACTACGTTAGAGACATGAAAAACCCTTCGGTGCCTGTACTGCAAAGCACAGCCGACATTTCTCTAGTGTGTTTTTTCTTTTATCAGTTTCATTAGTGAACTTAATGTAGATGCTGAAGTGACACTGGTTTGAAATAAAATGAGAAGGAATTTAAATAACAGAGAAATGACAGAAGAGCAAGAACAGCAAACTGCTTCATTGTTAAGGCAGGTATCAGAACGCTGGCAAACCCTAAATTTCAAGTCCTCAAACATTTACCACTGCTGGTTGGCCACATGTAGGTATTCTCATTCTAAGAGGGTAAGGGAGGCCTGCTGTGATCCTGCATTTTTTGCCATGCCATTTGTTTGGCATAAAAACAAAGAAATAAGGGTCTGATCCAGAGATAATGCCTCGAAACCTAGAGTACAATGACTCACAGAGCTCAGTTGCCCTCTTAAAGCAAGAAAAGAGGCATGCTCAAAATTAGGTGCCTAATATGAGGCATCTGTCCCTAATCTGAATGTTTTGCTTTATGCTAAAATTAGGTTTCTGAATGCCTGGTTTGAGATTTAGGTACAGATTGAATACTTTAGAACTAACATATTTGAAAATGTAAGCAATTATTAAATATTAAAAGTAAAACAGATGTCTGGTCAGCCTTTCTCATCTTCATTTGCATTGCAAACACATTGTCTACACCTACAAATACAGGCCTTGCAGATTAAGAATTTAAGAACTACATAAGAAATGGCTGTGTCCTGAGAAGACAGTTCAAAAAAAAAAAACAAACAAAAAGCGTGTTCTGGGTATAAAAGCAAGCCCTTCTTCTGGCTTTGGGATCCCTATAAACAAGCCACAGGAGAAAGGAAGGATTGTGAGGTCCTCAAAGCTCTTTGCCTGCTTTTTGTCCAGAAAACCTTAAGGATCTTCAAAGATCCACAGTTTTTAGGAAGAGAAACATGATAGAAGATTTGGAAGTTGAGCCTAAACAAAGGAGGCATTTTCTTTACTAAACCTTCCAGCACACCACCAGCATAACTGAAGATGTTTGACTTCCATCATTTTTTGCCAAATATTTGGTCTTGAATATAAACACTATCAGTATTTTAAGACAGCCTAAGCACTGAATTATTATTATCCCAGAATTAGAGCAACATTTCAAAGTAACACTTCTCTGCAATGATGATAACTAGATTTCATATGCAATTGCTACAATATTTAGAAAGAAATAAACGTCTTTATGACTGGTTTCATCTCATCACAACAAACATCTGATTCCTCCTCTATTTTCTTTAAAGTATTACAGATCATGGGGCCCTTTATTGAAAGCACTCAAAAGAATGATGGTTGCATGTAAATTACAGCAATTTCCATGTTTTCCATATTAAAACTCCTTAGATTTCCTAAGAAATGTAGATCTAGTGCCATTTTCTTTTGACAGTGGAAATCATCATATTTGGAAGAGATGAGCATGTATTCCTTGAGACAGATCCATCATAGTTCAGCTTAGCCTCATGGACTGACAGGTTCCTCTGAGTGATGAAGGTATGAAGAGCCAATTTATAATGTGCATTAGTTCTCTCGTTGCATCTGTTTATTCTCTGTGTCACTTTCCATTTATGAAATTGCTGCAAGGATATTTCTGCTCTTAAAAAATCATTACCAGCGCCCAGAGCCTTGTGGGAGACCCTACTATAAATAGCAACAAAATAAACAAACCATGGTGCATATAGAATGGAAAGCAATATATAAGAAAACAGATATGTCCTGTCAGCTGCCAAATGATTATTAAAAACAAGCATGAGGATAACATTACTTTAAAAATCATGATGCAAGAGAAATCCCTGACAGAATTTTTCAACATAAGAAAGTACCTGAAATAATGCCAAAAAATTCCAGAAAGTTACATCATCTGGCACTAGCTGGGAATTGACAGCTGTAACCCAACTTCAGACGGCACTTTAAAACAAATCCACTTTCGGATGTGAGAATATGAACTGCAGGCCAGAGGGACGTGGGTTGTTTTTCCCCTTTTGAGGGTTCATTGATGTTTAAATAATATTCCATGTAGTACAAATGTGTTTGTGCACCTGGTGGGACAAAGACAGGTTTACCAAGAGCTGCCACATTAGTATTTTAGACAAGTACCAGATTCGTGCATTTAAAGAAATCTTGTTGCTTAATGTTGCTGTCAAAAAGTTCTCTTCTGAAAGCATTTCTCACATGCCAGCTGTTCTAAACCAACTGTTTTTCATCAGGCACTTCCAATGGGTTTACCATTTATAGACAGGGCACAGAGACTATCAAAGCAATCACCTTCCAACTGATGAGCCCAATTTAGACTCTGTTTCAAAGGGTCTGCCCTCAGCCAAGATGACTATTTCAATGAGCTGTGTTTTGAAGAACTGGCCCAGTCTTTCAGCATTTACACAGGAATGAAAAAAATAATCCCTACCTACATCTGAGAGGAACCACAAAGCAGATGAGGTGCCACAAAGTACAAAATATGAATGAATGCAACAAAATTGTAAATGAACTATAAGGAAATCAAAATTTTTTTGACAAGCCACAAATAACAGCAGATATATTTTGCCCTGTGGCTCCTGCTGCTGCAAAGCGATCTGCCTCTGGCTTCCCACAGTCAGAAATACTACCAAGTCTTCAAACTGCTTATAAGCATGCAGTAGCATGCATCTTAGCTGGGCCCAGTGGGTGTTTACAATGGCTGTAAATTCCCTTTTAACATACAGAGCTACAATGACTTTCACATCTCTTCCTTAAAAAATGAAGGAAATTGTCCACTGCTGAGAAGATGCTCAGTTTGTTCTTTCTCTTCATCTCTAGTTGCTTCCAGTCCTCACTGTCCCTAGTATAGCAATTTGACCATTCAGATGTTTCAATTTCTAGGTCAGAAACACAGTAAGTGTAGAATTACAACAGAATCTTTCAGAGCTCTAGGTAAAATCCCATTCAGTCTTTTCAAACCATTCTATGCTTTATCCTATTCCCTTAGAAAACTCCAGTAGATTTCTGGATATGATCTTCCATTTAATAGGTTTTAATCCAATGTGTTTTCTACTATTATTTATATCTGTTTCTCAGTCAAACTTTTTTTTGATCAGTATTTACTGTGTTATTAAACCTTGCTTTCAGATTTTCAGTTTATGAAATCCAAGTTTGTGTTCGTATCTTATTAGTCTTCTGCCCTTAAAATTTATAACAGTAAATTAGCAGATCTTAAATTAAAAAAGAGAAACTGGAGCTTACTGTTTCGTAGGCAGACAGCTACTTCTTTGGTTTTGACCTTTTTTCCTGATCTGCAGATGTTTCCTCCTGAAACATCTTCAACAATTAATTTCTTTAGCCACTGCTCACCAATGAGTGGTGAAACAAACTGGACTCAATAGCCAATGGGACTATTAAGCGGTATTCTTTATCGTCCCCCTGTCTGTGGGAACCTGCATTCCTTCCAGGTATGTTCTCCTCCTGAGAAAAGTGCTCCATTCTCTGCCATGGAGAAGTCGAGCAAGGACATTTCTGACATGTGACAGTGTATTGTTAATTTAGACTGAGACTAACCTCCTAGTGACAGTACTGGACTAGAAGTTACTGCCCTCAGTGAGGTTCGTTCAGGGGCACCCAGGTGTAGAGCTTCATTATATACCTTCACCTTATACCAAGTGCCATAAGCTGATGTGGCCACACTGCAGTCCCGTTGTTACAGTAAGAGGCTAAATTGCACATTCTGTCCGTCAGGACCCTACTCTAAATGCAACTATTATCTGGCACGCTGCCTTACTCTGGACTTGAGACTGAAAGCACCTTTCACGGTTATGCCATTTTAAAAACAAAAGTCAAACACACAAACAAGCTCCTTACATTTGTTCATGACAACTCAAGACTGTCTTTCTGTAAGAGTTCCTTTCGTAGTAGAGTTCTTATGAGGACTTATCTACCATGTGTACAGATGGGCATAATTTATTGGCCAAAAACTCGGGTCTAAAAATCACAGCACCACAAATGAATACTCCACATCAAAGAAGAGCAAAGGACTTTCAGGACACATGTAGACAAGGTTCTTCAGGGCATGCTCTAGTGCCCAAGATTGTTGGTTTGTCGTGGGCTGCT